>CM019711.1:17322240-17537240 GCA_009760885.1 Achatina immaculata
GATAAAAGAGAAAAAAAATTTCCTCTTGTCGTATGGGAATTCTTTCCTTCCTTCCTTCCATTATTATTATTCCTCTTCCTCCTCTACTTCCTCTTTGTTCCTTTCCTCTATTTCGTACTCTTCTTCACTCTTCACACATGCCTTTCTGTCACCACAGATCTGTCTACAGTAAACCTGGTATATTGTCATCTTTATATTTACCGCTTTTCTCAAGGTTGACTTAAGTTACAAATCTATAAACAGACCTCCTGTTCCTGAAATGTCTGATAATTGTCATCTTTATATCCAGAAATTCTCTCTGGAAGGTATAATATATCTCAGATTTATACCAAAATCTTGTCTCATGGTTGTGTAATATTTCTCAGATTTATATTTTTAAAAATGTGACTCTGGTTCGTCTAAAATGTTTCAGATTTATAAAAAAAACTTGATTCTGGTTTGTCTAATATTTCCCAGATTTACAGAGAAAAAAAATGACCCTGGTCTGTCTAACTTTTCTCAGATTGATAAAAAAAAAAAACAAACATGACTCTGGTTTGTCTAATATGTTTCAGATTTATATCAAATATTTGTCTCAGAGTTGTATATTTCTCAGATTTATATAAAAAATTTAACTCAAGGTTGTATATTTCTCAGATTTATATTTTTAAAAAAACTTGTCTCGGAGTATTATTTCTCAGAATTATACCAACAACATTTTCTTTGGATTGTCTAAAATTTCTCCGATTTTATATTTTTAAAAAAACTTGACTTTAGTCTGTTTAATATTTTTCAGATTTCTATCAAAATCTTGACTCTGACTTTCTAATATTTATCAGATTTATATAAAAATCTTGACTCTGACTTTCTAATATTTATCACATTTATATCAAAATCTTGCCTCTGACTTTCTAATATTTATGAGATTTATATCAAAATCTTGACTCTGATTTTCTAATATTTGTCAGATTTATATCAAAATCTTGCCTCTGACTTTCTAATATTTATGAGATTTATATCAAAATCTTGACTCTGACTTTCTAATATTTGTCAGATTTATATCAAATATTGACTCTGACTTTCTAATATTTATCAGATTTATATCAAAATCTTGACTCTGACTTTCTAATATTTATCAGATTTATATCAAAAACTTGTCTGAGGGTTGCCCTGAACTTAAAGCTGGAAGCATAATACACACAGAAACTTACTGCTACATTTATGGTCTCAAAGGCGTACGCTAAAGTCATTATTAGAGATACGACATTTTGGTGTGTGCCCAGGTTGTTGATGGCGAAGGCTGGAGTGTAAATCCACGTCACAGAGCTTGCTAGGATCATGCACTTTGGGATGTTACAAATAATAAAAATTACATCAACAGCAATTACCGTCCTAGCCAACCTGGCATCCTTTCCCGTCAAGGCGCCTCCGCGATCTTTTAGTGTGCCCTGGCCGTTTCTAGCTAATGATTTATCTGAAGATTGTTTGTGCTGTTTGTATGTAAGCTTTGATTGCCGAAATCTGCTCGATGATTTGACTGTGGCAATCATGAATATCGCAGAAATCGTGGTGACAAGGCCAGCCAGGAGAGGCAGCAAGCCAGCGAAAAGAGTGTTCTTGAAAATGTCGAACTTATTCCTGTCCTGTGCATACCAAAATAAAATTCTGGTCGTGTTTAACACGGGGTGGCGCTGCCAGGTCAGCCCTTCTGTTAAGTAATCTGGAATCAGGAGAGACCCCAGGATAAAGACCGTACACACGATAACCTTGACCGAGCGAGACTTTGTGAAAATAGCTTTCACGCTGAAGGGGAACAAAACACAAATACATCGTTCCGTTGACAACATCATCGTCACAACAACGGACATGGCGTATATCTTTTCTCTAGTCTGCGAGATGCAGTAACCTAGAGACAGAGGATCCAGGACTGTCAGGTTTGGCTGGACCATGCCGAAAAGAGTGGACACGGACGTTGCTAGAAACAGCATCGAGCAGGTCAGGTCAGTGGCGGACAAGGAGAAGAATTGAACCGTAACGCTGTCCTTGACCCCTTGCTTGGCGTACACCGTCATGTTCAGGGCGTTGGCTGTTATCCCGAAGATGGACACGCAAGAGCTCATGATAACGACTAGAGCCATCACGAACACGTCCCTGGATTTTCTGCTGACCACAGGCTGTGGCTGTGAGGGGCTACACCATGAAGTTACGTTTTCAACGGCCATTGTGGAAAACTAGAAAACCAGTTCCTATATAGTAATAGAACAACAAGTTTTTCAAATGTCAGCTCGACCGCTCGCCAGTACGTGCCTCATTCAGTGCCTGGGTTAGTGTTAGGTCAATGTGGCACCCGATTGGAAACACTAGTGAATGAGGTCAAATACCTTGGCTGGTTCTTAGAACAGTCAAACTGGACAGTTTGTGTCGAAAAGCTTGGAAAAGAAGCTGGAAATGTGTCTTAAATATCGGCAAGTTTTATGTCCAATACTCTTTTATCATACAAACAGCAGCGCTTCACCAGCCATGTAGTAATGACTGGGTTCATTGCGTGAAACAGACAGCGTGTAGTCCACAGAAGAGGCAGGTTAATAAGACAGACTTAAGACTTGGGGTGTCCCAGAAGCAGGGCGGGAATGTAATGTCTGAACTGGTTTCTTCACGAAATCTCGAACAAAGAACCTCAGATTTAAACTATCGGCGGTCATTTTCGCATTAACTAACGCCGAAGCGAAAATGATTCCATAATTTTCATTCCGACGAAGATTAAATAAAAGATTAATCAAACTTAATCCCTGACAAACTCGTACGATACATTTGTAAATCCTATCAGGAACTGCCGCCGAAGAGAACACAAGTAGGCATCGATCAGCCATTACACTTTGGTTGACAAGTACTCTAATGGAAGGACGTAATTACAAAACTTCACTTTCCGCAATTTGTCACTCAGTGGCTGTTAATTTCGATCAAATTTTAAACACTTGGAACTCTGAAAGCAAACATATAAAGTGGGGGAAAGACCAGAGCTATTTTAATATCACAGAGAAACGAGGTGGGTCTGGATTTTTTTTTCTTATTCTATGGAAAGCACACGAAGAAAACGTTATAATGGATGCTAACTTGCCTTTTTTTTAGGGGGAGGGGGGGTCCTCGCTAAAACTTCGAATTTTTTATCATTTGGCGCAGAGACATAGTGTCGGATAAGGAGTTGATTACAGGGAAATAAAGTTTTGAAGTTTCTCATTAGACTCCGCCACCATAAGGACAATATGAAATTCTGCCCAGCTAGGCAGACTGAAGGGGCACATCAGCCTGTTAACAGATGCACACAAAGAAATGAATTAAGATCAGGGTCTTGTCTTGTCTTTAGGATCAGGGTCTGGTCTGGTCTGGTCTTGTCTTGTCTTGTCTCTAGGATCAAGGTCTTGTCTTGTCTTGTCTCTAGTATCAGGGTCTTGTCTTGTCTTATCTTGTTCTGTCCTGTCTTGACTTGTCTTATCTCTAGGATCTTGTCTTGTCTCATCTTCCATCTCCCTGTAACTGTGAGCTGCTTTTCTCGACATTATTAGTTAAATATGACATTCTAAAGGGGGCCCCTCTGGGCCATGAGTCCGATAGGCCTGTCTGGGCCATGAGTCCGAGAGGCTTGTCTGGGCCAAGAGTCCGAGAGGCCTGTAAGTTGTTGAGTATTCCTTTTGTTCCGCTTTCCTGTGTGACGAAGAAACTTAAAACATATCTTTGCTGTTCTGCTACAAGGGACTGGTGTTTTAAGTGACATAATAAGCTATCTAAGATTTTATCATTACTTAACTATGGATGCTCCATAGGAAAGACGAAGACGTATCTTTTGTTTCTGCTAGTTCCTTCGTGCCAATATGCCTACATTATTTCTGCTAGTTCCTTCGTGCCAAGATGTTTACATTGTTTCTGCTAGTTCCTTCGTGCCAAGATGTTTACATTGTTTCTGCTAGTTCCTTCGTGCCAAGATGTTTACATTGTTTCTGCTAGTTCCTTCGTGCCAAGATGTTTACATTGTTTCTGCTAGTTCCTTCGTGCCAAGATGTTTACATTGTTTCTGCTAGTTCCTTCGTGCCAAGATGTTTACATTGTTTCTGCTAGTTCCTTCGTGCCAAGATGTTTACATAAGTGGTAAGCTGATGCTGTTGCAGTCCTGTAGCTAATACTTCTACAAATGTCACCTTAGACTTAACTCCTGCCAACTTTTGTTTTAATTACTTGTAGTTCTCATTCTCGAACGTATGCTGTAGCTCTGCCCTGGTTTCATTTGTGACCATAGCTTGATCATTATTAAGTCCTTTGCTGCTGAGTACACTACAATGTTTGGTCACACCCTGGTCTTTCTGGTGACTGCTGGGTAGTCCATGGAACATCCGCTATCACATACCAATCATTCGTTCTATTTAGTAATCTAGTTCTATTTAGTAATCTAGTTATATCTAGTAATCTAGTTCTGTCTAGCACTCTAGTCCTGTCTAATATCTAGTTCTGTCTAGTAATCGAGTTCTATCTAGCATTCTAGTTATATCTAGTGATCTAGTTCTGTCTAGTAATCTAGTTCTATCTAGTAATCTAGTTCTATATAGTAATCTAGTTCTATCTAGCACTCTAGTTCTATCTAGTAATCTAGTTCTATCTAGTAATCTATTTCTGTTTAATAATCTAGTTCTATTTAGTAATCTAGTTCTGTCTAGTAATCTAGTTTTATCCAACACTATAGTTCTATCTAGTAATCTAGTCTATCCAGCACTCTAGTTCTATCTAGCACTCTAGTTCTATCTAGTAATCTAGTTCTATCTAGTAATCTAGTTCTGTTTAGTAATCTAGTTATATCTAGTAATCTGATTCTGTCTAGTAATCTAGTTCTATCTAGCACTCTAGTTCTATCTAGCACTCTAGTTCTATCTAGTAATCTAGTTCTATCTAGTAATCTGGTTCTGTCTAGTAATCTAGTTATATCTAGCATTCTAGTTCTATCTAGTAATCTAGTTCTATCTAGTAATCTAGTTCTATATAGTAATCTAGTTCTATCTAGCACTCTAGTTCTATCTAGTAATCTAGTTCTATCTAGTAATCTAGTTCTATCTAGTAATCTAGTTCTGTCTAGTAATGATGATGAAGAGATGTCCACCGTTTCAGTGTTGGATGATTTGCTAGCGCCTGTGAGGTACCTGGGAGGGACTTCGTCTTCTTTTCTGTTCTTGACCTTGTGTGTATATAAACCGGCCGAAAGAGTCCAGTTTTCACAGCAGAAAACCAAGCTGTGCTGCTTGCTGCGATGTTAATGGTCTGATGACGACTTTAATAACAGAACGTAATCCCCTACAGACTTTTTATACAGGGTAATAAGCTGGAAAGCTGTTTTGTTGCACAACGGAAATTCACTGCCATCTGTTCCTGCAGGTCATGCTGTGAAGGGCAGTTATAGAATTAGGAAACTGCTTCCACAGGCGCTTGAGTATGAGGACCATCAGTGACAAATCTGTGGAGACCTGAAGGTTACTGTAGTCGTACCAGGAACTCAGTTAGGGTACATCAAGTTACTACAGTCTTACCATGAACTCAGTTAGGGTACATCAAGTTACTGCAGTCGTTCCAGGAACTCAGTTATGGTACACCAAGTTACTGCAGTCTTACCATGAACTCAGTTAGGGTACACCAGGTTACTACAGTCTTACCAGGAACTCAGTTAGGGTACATCAAGTTACTACAGTCTTACCAGGAACTCAGTTAGGGTACATCAAGTTACTGCAGTCTTACCAGGAACTCAGTTAGGGTACATCAAGTTACTACAGTCTTACCATGAACTCAGTTAGGGTACATCAAGTTACTACAGTCTTACCATGAACTCAGTTAGGGTACACCAAGTTACTACAGTCTTACCATGAACTCAGTTAGGGTACACCAAGTTACTACAGTCTTACCATGAACTCAGTTAGGGTACACCAAGTTACTACAGTCTTACCATGAACTCAGTTAGGGTACACCAAGTTACTACAGTCTTACCATGAACTCAGTTAGGGTACACCAAGTTACTACAGTCTTACCATGAACTCAGTTAGGGTACACCAAGTTACTACAGTCTTACCATGAACTCAGTTAGGGTACACCAAGTTACTACAGTCTTACCATGAACTCAGTTAGGGTACACCAAGTTACTACAGTCTTACCATGAACTCAGTTAGGGTACACCAAGTTACTACAGTCTTACCATGAACTCAGTTAGGGTACACCAAGTTACTACAGTCTTACCATGAACTCAGTTAGGGTACATCAAGTTACTGCAGGCTACCAGGAACTCAATTAGGGTACAAAAAGTATTGTTGTTGTCTGTGTGAGTGGTAAAGTTGACATAGGTCTTCATACTACACAAGAAAGTGGGAAAGTTGACATAGGTCTTCATACTACACAAGAAAGTGGTAAAGTTGACATAGGTCTTCATACTACACAAGAAAGTGGTAAAGTTGACATAGGTCTTCATACTACATAAGAAAGTGGGAAAGTTGACATAGGTCTTCATACTACATAAGAAAGTGGGAAAGCTGAGATAGGTCTTCATACTACACAAGAAAGTGGGAAAGCTGAGATAGGTCTTCATACTACACAAGAAAGTGGGAAAGCTGAGATAGGTCTTCATACTACACAAGAAAGTGGGAAAGCTGAGATAGGTCTTCATACTACACAAGAAAGGTCTGAAAAGAAAACGCAGGAGTCAGGAAACAGGAATGCCCAGTAAACTGCCCCAGCTGACCACAGCCAAATCATTCTGCCACCTTCTGTATATTATCTTGAAGCTAATAAATAACTTACAAAAAGCAAGTTAAGATTATTCAATTCAAATGTAATATCCACCCTCAATTATTCATGTGAAAGCTGGAAAACAACTAAAGAAATATACAACAAACTAGAGTATTTTGAAAAAAATGCTTAAGGAGAATATTCGGTATACAGTGGAACGAATTCAAGAACAACGCAGAGATAAGACAGATGAGCAAGCAACAACATGTTTCATGGGTGACCAGGAAAAGGAGATGGATATATGTCGGTCACGTGATTAGATGAAACAGTCAGAGAATCCCAAAAACAAGCTATCAAGTGGAACACAAAAGGCCGAAGAAAAAGAGGTCGACCGCGTGAAACTCTAAAGAGGACATTGTTAAGAGAGGCCAAATTAACAGGCATAACATCCCTTGATGAGGTTGAAAAGTTCGTTGAAAACAGGAAACATTGGTGACTACCTTGCCAGCCTT
The DNA here is from genome assembly GCA_009760885.1 of Achatina immaculata. Lineage (NCBI taxonomy): Eukaryota > Metazoa > Mollusca > Gastropoda > Stylommatophora > Achatinidae > Lissachatina > Lissachatina immaculata. The sequence continues at coordinate 17,329,482 of CM019711.1, forward strand.
ACGTGACGTTTAACGGCGCGGGAAGGATGTGAGATATAAGAAGAAAAATGAAGAACTTTGTCAAGGGAATGAATCAAGAAAAAGAAGTGTTCAAGTATTTGAGGTAAAAAATCTTCGGTAACTAACTGATGCTAAGATCAAGTAAAAAATCTTTGTTGGCCCGCAGATATGCTAAGATCAAGTAAGGAATCTTTTTTGGCCCGCAGATATGCTAATATCAAGTAAGGAATCTTTGTTGGCCCGCAGATATGCTAAGATCAAGTAAGGAATCTTTGTTGGCCCGCAGATCCTTGAACTAGTCAAGGGTGAAAGCTTTGCCTGAGTTCTTCAAGGGAATGAGAATGTGGCATGGGAAGCCTTGAGATCTTGTATTCAGAGAGACGAAGAGTTGAAAACTATGTTGTGGCAGTTAACCAACATCTAACAAAGTGCCAACAATTAGGCTGCAACATGTATATATGTGTATGCTTTTGACACTTCTGATGAAGTTTGGAGTACATGCAAGATTGGTTCGATGTATAGCTTCAATGCTGTTGAGGCGATCGGTTGCCTTAAGGTACAGAAGATTGATCTCAGAGCCCAGAACCATTGTAATGGGGCTGCCTCAGGGGGTCTCCCTTGTCTCCTGGGATATTAAATGTATTTTCTACTGGCACTGCGTTGTTGTTTGGAAACGGCGTGAGACGAACGCTGACCTACGCTGATGATATATTAAAACATATGAACAATCATCACAGAACCAGGCATAAAAATTGGAGGATACAATATTAACAACCTTCGGTATGCTGACGACACAGTACTGATAGCTGAGAACCAACAAGACCTGCAAAATCTCTTGGATAAAGTCGCCAAAGAAAGTAAACAGAAAGGCCTTACTTTGAACATCAAAAAGACAGAGACTATGGTTATATCTAAGAAACAGAATCCACCAGCATGCAGTATTAAATTAAACGGAACTATTCTAAAGCAGGTGCAGAAATTCAAATACCTTGGAGCAGTAATAACTTCAGATGGGAAATGCAGAACAGAAATTAGGAACAGAATAGGCCAAGCAAAGACTGCATTTCAGAGAATGAGAAACATATTGACCAACACATCCTTATCAATGAATGTTAGAAAACGAGTCCTAAAATGCTATATTGAACCTATCTTGTTATATGGAAGTGAATCATGGACAATGGGCAAGTCTGCACAAAAATCATTGGAAGCAGCAGAAATGTGGTTTATTAGAAGAATGTTGCGAATCCCCTGGACAGCAAAAATAACTAATGAAGAATGTAGGAGAAGAGCTGGAGAGACAAAAAACCTTGTCAAAAAGATAAGAGAGAGACAATGTACTTTCATAGGACATGCAATGAGAAGAGGGGGCATTGAAAATATTATAACAACAGGAAAAATAGAAGGAAGAAGATCAAGAGGAAGACCAAGAGAAATGATACTGGACAGTCTGACAGGATGGTGTGAGAGGAGATCACCAAATAAGCTGATGGCCTGCATGAAGGATCGTGTACTGTGGAGAAGCATAATAGCCAACGCCAGTCGGCACGGCACATGATGATGATGATGATGAACATGGGAGGTGTAGAGAGGAACTAGCCTCAAGGGTAAAGATCAAGTTGGATCAGATAACAGGCTGGTGTGAGGATAACAGGCTGGTGTGAGGATAACAGGCCGGTGTGAGGATAACAGGCTGGTGTGAGGATAACAAGCTGGTGTGAGGATAACAGGCTGGTGTGAGGATAACAGGCTGGTGTGAGGATAACAGGCTGGTGTGAGGATACCAGGCTGGTGTGAGGATAACAAGCTGGTGTGAGGATAACAGGCTGGTGTGAGGATAACAAGCTGGTGTGAGGATAACAATGCCGTGATAAACCTTGAAAAAACTAACATCCTGTGGTGCTCATTAAGTAAGAGAACTGTAAGATCTAATTTTGATTAAGAAGTGTCGAGGCCAAGATATTAAGAGAATGTATTTCATGAGGTATCTAGAGATAACATTTGATCGATCCTTGTCCTTTGCACACCATGTGGAAATGTAATACAAAAAGGCAGGAAAGCGTTGGAGGCGGTTAAGTTAATGGCTGCAGCAAACTTTCCACAGCGCGTTCTCTTCTTGCTGATGCAGGCGCTGGTGATGTCACAAATGGAGTATGTCTTGGCTTGCTCACCCTGTCCAGTGCACAGCCGAACAGACTAGAGCGTGTGCAGAACAAAGCAATGAGAGTGGTCTTGGATTGCACCAGGGATACTCCGGTGGAGGTCCTGCGCTTTCTGCTTGATTTGCTGAGTGTGAGGTATAAACACAAGTAAGCTCAGGTAAAGGCACATATCAGGGTTGCTGGCATGAAGGACCATCCTCTCCATAAGGAGCTGGGGCTGATGAAGGGAAGACGCATCAAATGGAGCAGATCTTGGATGGCTGAGGCAGAGGATACAATGTCAGCGTGCGATCTAGATGTGATGCCTAAAGATGATGACTGGTTTGGGTGCAGGACTGACCTCAGCTAACAGGTTAGAGGGTCATGAATGTGTAGAGGCTGGACACAGGAAGCACTTGAACTTTGGGTTCAAGATCTCACCTAGCCTCACTGTGGGTTCAGGACCTCATACAGCCTCACTGTTGGTTCAAGACCTCACCCAGACTCACTGTGGGTTCAGGACCTCATACAGCCTCACTGTTGGTTCAAGACCTCACCTAGCCTCACTGTTGGTTCAGGACCTCATACAGCCTCACTGTGATAAGAAAACTTTCAGTGGTAAAGGTGGCACTAGCCAAGATGGGGTTGAATTGGAAGAAAGAATGAAAGGCAGTCAAAAGTATAAATAAGAAAGGGGGAGACAGAGAGAGAGAGAGAGAGAGAGAGAGAGAGAATGAATGAATGAATGAATGAATAATCTTTATTTTTCAAGGGTAAAGAATTGGGCACGCAGGCCCGTCTTACATTCTGCCCTTCATCACTCCATCTTTCATTCTTCCCACACACTTGATTTAGTACAAAAATACAAATTAAATTAGTAAAATCATATCAAAAGAGTGTAAGATTTAACTACTACATTCAAGGTAAAAGAGAAGAAGTAATTAACCTAATAAAATAGCACTCACGCACACATACACCCGCAGACATATACATAAATAAAAATACATTGTAACTACAGATCTTCTAACATATTTTTTTAAACAAACATTAAAATAATTTCTAACAATATCTAACAAGTTGCTTTTCTAACTATGTCACTGAAGTACTTGATGGTTTACGAGCCATGTGTTGAGAGAGTGCTGGCTATTTTATGGAGGCATATAATTACATGCAAGTAAATAATGAAACAGGTTTGAGTTAAAGGATGAAGAGAGAGAGAGAGAGAGAGAGAGAGAGAGAGAAAGAAAACAGGGAAAAATAGAAAAGGTAAAGAAGAAAAGATATAACATGGATTGACATTTGTTTTCAAGTTAGGCCATACATACGTACATACATACGTACATAAATACATACATACATACAAACATTACATAAATACATACATACATACATATAAAAATTACATAAATACAAACAAACATACATACATACATACATACATACATACATATATACATATACACATACATACATGTATACATACATACATACATAAATACAAACATACATGCATACATTCATACATACATACATACATTACATACATACACATATACATACATACACACATACATACATAAATACATACATACATACATACATACATACATACATACATACATACATACATACATACATACATTACATACATACACATATACATACATACACACATACATAATAAATACAACCATACATACATACATACATACATACACACATACATACATAAATACATTACATAATACACACATACATACATATATACATACATACATAGGGAGAGAGCGAGAGAGGGGGGCAAATAAAGAAAATGAGAAGACGAAGAAATAATGAAAGCATGTTAAGAACAAGAACATGACCGTCCGTGTAAGGAGACTGTGGAAGTGAGTAGAAGTCAAACAAAAACTTAAGAAGAAAAAAAAAAACTGACTTTGATATCTGCGGTGTTCCGTACTTTCTGTTATTGTCTCCAATACACGTTAAGTCGTTTTGCCCCGTAATGTGCCTCGTAACGTGCACTGATGTGGACGCTAGTTGGAGATGAAGATAAGCAAGAGCGAGTTAATGTGTCGTGGCAGACACAGCGCGGGCATCAGTCCATGACGAGTCACGTGATAATCTCCATGAATATGGAAACAAACAAACAAGCAGACAAGCAGACACACATCCGCAAAAGTCCAAGGTCGACTGAATTATTTTCTGTAGTGCGGGTAAAGCATCACCAGCTGTAGTAGTTGTTGCAGCATTCTTAATAGGAACACCTGTAGTAATAGTACTAGTGATAGTAGTAGTAGTAGTAGCAGTAGTAGTAGCAGTAGTAGTGGTAGTAGTATTAGTAGCAGTAGTAGTAGCAGTAGTAGTAGTAGTAGTAGTAGTGGTAGTAGTAGTAGTAGTAGTAGTAGTAGTGGTAGTATTAGTAGTAGTGGTAGTAGTAGTAGTAGTAGTAGTAGTAGTGGTAGTAGTAGTAGTAGTAGTAGTAGTAGTAGTGGTAGTGGCAGTAGTAGTAGTAGTGGTAGTGGTAGTAGTAGTAGTAGCAGTAGTAGTGGTAGTAGTAGTAGTAGTAGTGGTGGTGGTAGTAGTAGTAGTAGTAGTAGTAGTAGTAGTGGTAGTAGTGGTGGTAGTAGCAGTAGTAGTAATAGTACTAATGGTAGTAGTAATAGTAGTGGTAGCAGTAATAGTAGTAGTAATAGTAGTAGTAGTAATAGTAGTAGTAATAGTAGTAGTAGCAGTAATAGTAGTAGTAGTAGTAGTAGTAGTAGTAGTAGTAGTAATAGTAGTGGTAGTGGTAGTAGTAATAGTAGTAGTTGTAATAATAGTAGTAGTAGTAGTAATAATAGTAGTAGTAGTAGTAGTAGTAATAGTAGTGGTAGTAGTAATAGTAGTAGCAGTAGCGGTAATAGTAGTAGAGATGTAAGCCTGTGGCACAAAATATCAGAGAAAGTTGATAACACGTTGATAGGATATGATAAAAGAGAAAAAAAAATTTCCTCTTGTCGTATGGGAATTCTTTCCTTCCTTCCTTCCATTATTATTATTCCTCTTCCTCCTCTACTTCCTCTTTGTTCCTTTCCTCTATTTCGTACTCTTCTTCACTCTTCACACATGCCTTTCTGTCACCACAGATCTGTCTACAGTAAACCTGGTATATTGTCATCTTTATATTTACCGCTTTTCTCAAGGTTGACTTAAGTTACAAATCTATAAACAGACCTCCTGTTCCTGAAATGTCTGATAATTGTCATCTTTATATCCAGAAATTCTCTCTGGAAGGTATAATATATCTCAGATTTATACCAAAATCTTGTCTCATGGTTGTGTAATATTTCTCAGATTTATATTTTTAAAAATGTGACTCTGGTTCGTCTAAAATGTTTCAGATTTATAAAAAAAACTTGATTCTGGTTTGTCTAATATTTCCCAGATTTACAGAGAAAAAAAATGACCCTGGTCTGTCTAACTTTTCTCAGATTGATAAAAAAAAAAAACAAACATGACTCTGGTTTGTCTAATATGTTTCAGATTTATATCAAATATTTGTCTCAGAGTTGTATATTTCTCAGATTTATATAAAAAATTTAACTCAAGGTTGTATATTTCTCAGATTTATATTTTAAAAAAACTTGTCTCGGAGTATTATTTCTCAGAATTATACCAACAACATTTTCTTTGGATTGTCTAAAATTTCTCCGATTTTATATTTTTAAAAAAACTTGACTTTAGTCTGTTTAATATTTTTCAGATTTCTATCAAAATCTTGACTCTGACTTTCTAATATTTATCAGATTTATATAAAAATCTTGACTCTGACTTTCTAATATTTATCACATTTATATCAAAATCTTGCCTCTGACTTTCTAATATTTATGAGATTTATATCAAAATCTTGACTCTGATTTTCTAATATTTGTCAGATTTATATCAAAATCTTGCCTCTGACTTTCTAATATTTATGAGATTTATATCAAAATCTTGACTCTGACTTTCTAATATTTGTCAGATTTATATCAAAATATTGACTCTGACTTTCTAATATTTATCAGATTTATATCAAAATCTTGACTCTGACTTTCTAATATTTATCAGATTTATATCAAAAACTTGTCTGAGGGTTGCCCTGAACTTAAAGCTGGAAGCATAATACACACAGAAACTTACTGCTACATTTATGGTCTCAAAGGCGTACGCTAAAGTCATTATTAGAGATACGACATTTTGGTGTGTGCCCAGGTTGTTGATGGCGAAGGCTGGAGTGTAAATCCACGTCACAGAGCTTGCTAGGATCATGCACTTTGGGATGTTACAAATAATAAAAATTACATCAACAGCAATTACCGTCCTAGCCAACCTGGCATCCTTTCCCGTCAAGGCGCCTCCGCGATCTTTTAGTGTGCCCTGGCCGTTTCTAGCTAATGATTTATCTGAAGATTGTTTGTGCTGTTTGTATGTAAGCTTTGATTGCCGAAATCTGCTCGATGATTTGACTGTGGCAATCATGAATATCGCAGAAATCGTGGTGACAAGGCCAGCCAGGAGAGGCAGCAAGCCAGCGAAAAGAGTGTTCTTGAAAATGTCGAACTTATTCCTGTCCTGTGCATACCAAAATAAAATTCTGGTCGTGTTTAACACGGGGTGGCGCTGCCAGGTCAGCCCTTCTGTTAAGTAATCTGGAATCAGGAGAGACCCCAGGATAAAGACCGTACACACGATAACCTTGACCGAGCGAGACTTTGTGAAAATAGCTTTCACGCTGAAGGGGAACAAAACACAAATACATCGTTCCGTTGACAACATCATCGTCACAACAACGGACATGGCGTATATCTTTTCTCTAGTCTGCGAGATGCAGTAACCTAGAGACAGAGGATCCAGGACTGTCAGGTTTGGCTGGACCATGCCGAAAAGAGTGGACACGGACGTTGCTAGAAACAGCATCGAGCAGGTCAGGTCAGTGGCGGACAAGGAGAAGAATTGAACCGTAACGCAGTCCTTGACCCCTTGCTTGGCGTACACCGTCATGTTCAGGGCGTTGGCTGTTATCCCGAAGATGGACACGCAAGAGCTCATGATAACGACTAGAGCCATCACGAACACGTCCCTGGATTTTCTGCTGACCACAGGCTGTGGCTGTGAGGGGCTACACCATGAAGTTACGTTTTCAACGGCCATTGTGGAAAACTAGAAAACCAGTTCCTATATAGTAATAGAACAACAAGTTTTTCAAATGTCAGCTCGACCGCTCGCCAGTACGTGCCTCATTCAGTGCCTGGGTTAGTGTTAGGTCAATGTGGCACCCGATTGGAAACACTAGTGAATGAGGTCAAATACCTTGGCTGGTTCTTAGAACAGTCAAACTGGACAGTTTGTGTCGAAAAGCTTGGAAAAGAAGCTGGAAATGTGTCTTAAATATCGGCAAGTTTTATGTCCAATACTCTTTTATCATACAAACAGCAGCGCTTCACCAGCCATGTAGTAATGACTGGGTTCATTGCGTGAAACAGACAGCGTGTAGTCCACAGAAGAGGCAGGTTAATAAGACAGACTTAAGACTTGGGGTGTCCCAGAAGCAGGGCGGGAATGTAATGTCTGAACTGGTTTCTTCACGAAATCTCGAACAAAGAACCTCAGATTTAAACTATCGGCGGTCATTTTCGCATTAACTAACGCCGAAGCGAAAATGATTCCATAATTTTCATTCCGACGAAGATTAAATAAAAGATTAATCAAACTTAATCCCTGACAAACTCGTACGATACATTTGTAAATCCTATCAGGAACTGCCGCCGAAGAGAACACAAGTAGGCATCGATCAGCCATTACACTTTGGTTGACAAGTACTCTAATGGAAGGACGTAATTACAAAACTTCACTTTCCGCAATTTGTCACTCAGTGGCTGTTAATTTCGATCAAATTTTAAACACTTGGAACTCTGAAAGCAAACATATAAAGTGGGGGAAAGACCAGAGCTATTTTAATATCACAGAGAAACGAGGTGGGTCTGGATTTTTTTTTCTTATTCTATGGAAAGCACACGAAGAAAACGTTATAATGGATGCTAACTTGCCTTTTTTTTAGGGGGAGGGGGGGTCCTCGCTAAAACTTCGAATTTTTTATCATTTGGCGCAGAGACATAGTGTCGGATAAGGAGTTGATTACAGGGAAATAAAGTTTTGAAGTTTCTCATTAGACTCCGCCACCATAAGGACAATATGAAATTCTGCCCAGCTAGGCAGACTGAAGGGGCACATCAGCCTGTTAACAGATGCACACAAAGAAATGAATTAAGATCAGGGTCTTGTCTTGTCTTTAGGATCAGGGTCTGGTCTGGTCTGGTCTGGTCTTGTCTTGTCTTGTCTTTAGGATCAGGGTTGTCCCGAGTGCAGTGAAGCCGGACTCTGCGAAGGGGCATATGTGAGGTTGTCCCGAGTGCAGTGAAGCCGGACTCTGCGGAAGGGCATATGTGGGGTTGTCCCGAGTGCAGTGAAGCCGGACTCTGCAGAGTGACATATTTGGGGTTGTCCCGAGTGCAGTGAAGCCGGAATATATATATATTAGCAGACGAATAGTTTCTAGTTATAAGTATATATAAGACTCTTTCATTCATTTGCATGTCGCTTGCGGAACTTTGCCTCCCTAACAGCACTCCTATAGGCCTCTCGGTTGTGAGCAAGATGGCCTTCTGCTGATGCATCCATTTGCAGATCATCAACGATGTCTTGCACCCATCTTCGCCTTGGTCTTCTTCTCTTTCTTTTTCCCATTATGTACCCTTCCAAGACGGTCTTCTCTAGATTATCATGACGTTATGTCCAAAATATTTAAGTTTTCTTTTTTAATCTTCTTTACTAGCCAACTTTCTTCAATATTAAGTTCTTGTAGTATGAATATATCTGTTTTGTTTTTTTTTCCATCATATTTGAAGGACTCTTCTGTAGCATCTATATTCAAAGGCATTTACGTGTTTCTCAGCTGTTTTGTTAAGTGTCCAGGTCTCACAGGCATATGTAGCAATGGGAAAGATGCATGCCCTTAAAAATCTTATTTTTATAGTTCTGTCTGTTCCACTCAAAAGCTTTTTTAGTTCTTTTATTTTTTTGAAGACCGACATATAAGACTAAATATGTAAATATGCACAAAGTTATCGCAGTAAAACTATGATAACAAAATGTTTAAACTATTTAAAACAAAAGTAGGAACACCTTTATTACTTAATGAACACACAGGCATGTAATTATATATATATATATATATATGTTAGAGCATCACGCTGGAACGCCTAGAGCAATTTCAACCAAACTTGGCACATATATGACTTACAATCTGAACAATGCACCACGTGGGTTATATCATCCCTATGACCCCAAGGGGGCCTGGGTGTTTGGGGTGGGACCGAAGCCGAACGATGCAAACAATACCCACACTGAAGGACGGGAAGGATGCCGAACCGTTGGCATTGATAACAAGAAATATGATATACGGAGCAGATTTCTGATTCACGAAAGACACCCTACTGTTGCACACCTCAGCGGCCATTTAGAACATGGTCAGATTGTTTATTTCATAACAGAGAGCGACCATATAGTATTTGATTATCCACCAACCACATGGGGTGGGGGGAGCAAGGGGTGGGGGTGGGATCTTCTAGACGGTTGCGGTATTGGACTCATGATGTTCGAGAAACTTCCAGCACCCACCCGAATCTTAGATGGTCGTATATAAGGTAAGCTAATTCGGCAAGTCTTCCAGTTTATCATCTGTCAGGGAATGTGACAGTGTCATGTTGCTCTTTTAGTTGATGGTCTCTTTTTGTTTTAATTATATTTGTAAAAATTAATTTTAACTTTGTTTTCTCCTTCTGTTTATATTAGCTTTTTATTGTATTCTATAGTAGATTTCATTGCCCTGTGACAGTGTGCCGTCTTCTTATTTTTTCAAATTAGCTTTTCAAATTGGGGAGAGAAGGAGGGAGAGGGGGAGAGAGAGAGAGGGGGGGAGGAGAATGAATGAATGAATGAATGAATAATCTTTATTTCTAAAGGGTAAAGAATTGGGCACGCAGGCCAGTCTTACATTCTGCCCTTCATCACTCCATCTTTCATTCTTCCCACACATTTGATTTAGTACAAATATACAAATTAAATTAGGAAAAAACATATCAAAAGAGTGTAAGATTTAACTACTACATTCAAAGTAAAAGAGAAGAAGTAATTAACCTAATAAAATAGCACTCACGTACACATACACACGCAGACATATACATAAACAAACATATATTGTAAATACAGATCTTCTAACATATGTTTTTTAACAAACATTAAAATAATTTCTAACAATATCTAACAAGTTGCTTTTCTAACTATGTCATTTTAGTACTTGATGGTTGGTGAGTCACGTGTTGAGAGAGTGCTGGTTATTTTATGGAGGCATATAATTACAAGCAAGTAAATAATGAAACAGGTTTGAGTTAAAGGATGAAGTATTACCAATGGATTTTAAATGGTAGGGGAGGGTGTTCCAGAGCTGTACTGCAGAGTATGCAAGGCTTTTCTTGTACAGATCAATCCTGGGTTTAGGAAGAAGACAGTTTTTTAAACGCTGGCTATGTTTAGTGTTATACGTAAACAGTGATCACAAGTAAGGCGGAGCTTTGTGAGACAGAATTCTGTGAACAAACTTAACTTTGTTAAAAATGATTCTATTTTTGAGGGTTAGAATTTTGAGTTGTTTGTGTTGATCTACAGTCTGTACTGGGTGTTTGTCACAAATCAGATTTAGTACTCGCTTGTGAAGTGAGTGGAGCCTTTTTTGTGTTTGAGACTGAGCATCCATCCCAGATTGTGGAACGGTAATCTAAGTGTGTTTGTATGTGTGATATGTAGTATATCTTTCTTGTGTCTTTGTCGATAAAGTGTTTAATTTTGGCTAATTGGTAAACTTTCTGTGCAATCAAGTTTGTTAGGTTATGTACGTGAGAATTCCAGGTTAAATGCTGATCAATGATGAGTCCTAGGGTTTTATGTTCATGAACATTTTCTATTGCGTTAGTCTCAGCACAAAGCTATAGTGAAGTTTTTGTTGCATTCTGCAGTTTCTGTCTTGTAGTGATGAGCATGGATTTTGTTTTGTTGGTGTTTATCAACATACCATTTTTATTACGCCATTTAATCAAACTGTTTATATCATTTTGGAGCGTTGTCGGTAGTTTATTGATGTAATAGTCACTATTATAAACAGTACAGTCATCAGCGAAAAGATCACATGAAGAGTGCTTTAAATGTAGTGATAGGTCGTTAATATAAGTAGCAAAGAGAAGAGGACCAAGAATGAAGTCTTGAGGAATACCGGTATCAACCACAGACGAGCCAGATATTTTGTTTCTAAAGCAAACTACTTGTTTTCTATCTGAGAGAAAAGATGTAATAAATTTTGTTAGATCAGGGTGTAATCTATAACCTTCCAGCTTTTTTGCAAGAATTTCATGATCAGTCATATCGAAGGCTTTCTTGAAATCAACAAAGACAGCACCACACAATTTGTCATCATTTATATTAGACAGCCAGATTTCTGTCATTTTAGTTAATGCTGTGTGGCAGGAGTAATTTGGTCTAAAACCTGACTGACTGTCTATTAGTAGATTGTTTTCTTGCATGTGGAGCAGAGTCATCTTTTATATATGTTTTTCAAGAGGTTTTGATAGTGATGACAGAATGGATATGGGTCTATAGTTTGAGAGGTCACTAGTCTGTCCAGATTTAAAAAGAGGAAAAACTTTGGCGAGTTTAAAAGCGTCAGAGGAAGCGAGAGGGAGAGAGAGAGAAGGAGAGAGAGGTAGGGAGAGAGACAGGGGAGAGAGATGGGGGAAAGAGAAAGGGAGAGAGAGAGAGAGAGAAAGAGAGAGTGAAGTAGAGAGAAAGGGAGAGAGAGGGATAGAGAGATAGAGAGGGAGAGAAAAGGAGAGAGATAGGGACAGAGAGGGAGATAGATAGATAGATTTGAGATCGCCATGTTTCTCCCATGGACAACTTTTATGTTGCCTGCTCATGGGAGAGAGAGAGGGAGAGAGAGGAGAGAAAGGGAGAGAGATATAGAGACTGGGACAGAGAGAGAGGGAGAGAGATAGATTTGAGATCGCCATGTTTCTCCCAAGGACAACTTTATGTTGCTTGCACAAGGAAGAGAGAGAGAGAGAGAGAGAGAGAGGGAGAGAGAGAGGAGAGAAAGGGAGAGAAATATAGAGAGGGAGAGAGATTGGGACAGAGAGACAGAGAGGGAGAGAGATAGATTTGAGATCGCCATGTTTCTCCCACGGATAACTTTATGTTGCTTTCTCAAGAATTTATTTATTCTTGCTCCTGGAGGTGAAACTAAAAATGTTGTTTATAATCAAACCGTCTAGGAGGTTGTGGAAATGAATAAAACATTATTGAACCTTCTAGAAGATAGTACAACTGAATAGAACTCTGTAGAACCTTCTAGAAGGAATTTACCTGTTCGTGTTTTGTGCTGCCGCTGTAGAGACCAGCATGGGAAGTTTGTTGGTCGTGTTTTTCCATCTACCGGCCACACTTAAATAAATAACATAAAAATTTCGGGCGGATTTTTAAAAATTGAAAACACATAACACATAATTTTATATTTTACAAAATCAAATTTAAACAGCATTGAAAATTTACAGAGTGTGTTATGACATGGAAGTTGTTGTAAATTTATTAGTGTGAAGAAATAACAAGATGGTTTTGGACAAGGAAGAGGAACAAAAGATCATATACTCAAAATAAGATTAATAATAGAGAAATGAAGAGAATTTGATCTTTATTTATCTTTTATAGACTATCCAAAGGTATTTGATTTTGTACAACACCATAACCTTTGAGAAATAATGGAAAAAATAGGATTTACAACACATGTGATACAGTTAATATCACTGCTGTATCTAGACCAACAAGCAGCAGTAAGAATAAATGGTGAAACAACAACTTGGTTTGACATAAAACAAGGGGTCCATCAGGGGTGCATATTGTCACCCTACTTATTTAACTTGTATACTGAAAATATAATGAAGAATGTTAGAGAAGATGTAGACAAATAATATTACGATACCATAACAACTGGAGGTTATGAAATACCAGAGATTAGATATGCTGATGACACAGTGTTACTGTCCACAACACAAAAAGGAATGGAAAAACTAATTATGTCAGTCCATAAGAATAGTGAAGAGCAAAACCTCTATCTTAATGCAAAGAAAACTAAATTTATGACAACTGACAAAACAAAAAAGCAGCTGAAATATATATATATATATAAACACACATACACACACATATATATGAGGAAAAATTGGAAGTGGTGGAGAGTTTTTAATATCTTGGATCACTACTAACTAATAATGGAGACACAATTAGGGAAATTAAACGGAGGACATTTATCGAAAGTAAAACAACTAAAGAATCTGTGGAGAGGAACAGACAGAACTACAAAAATAAGATTTTTAAGGGCATGCATCTTTCCCATCGCAACATATACCTGTGAGATCTGGACACTTAACAAAACAGCTGAGAAGCACATAAATGCCTTTGAATGTAAATGCTACAGAAGAGTTCTCTAAATATCATGGACAAAAAAAAAAAAAGAGAACAAATGTATCCATACTACAAGAACTTAATATTGAGGAAGGCTGGCTAGTAAAGAAGATTAAACAGAGAAAACTTAAATATTTTGGACATATTTAAACGTCATCAGAATTTAGAGAAGATCGTCTTGGAACGATACATATTGGGAGGCAAAGTTCCGCAAGCGATATGCAAATGACAGACTGACGACATAACTTGGTATGTCTGCCTGCTTGCAAGATTGTGGCCGAAGCTTTAAACATTCAGTGTTTATCGTACAAGGAAGTTTCATATCATCACGTGCTGACGTAGATGAGCAGTGCTCAGGAAACTTATCAAAGTCTGCCGTCCTTCGTGAGCTTCCCTCCACGTAACTTTCTTGCTCTGTGTGCCGTCGTTCTCATCTTCATCTTTCTCTTTTCTCAGTACATGTTCGATTATTTCATCTTCATCGATCGAGAGAGAGAGAGAGAGATGGAGAGAAAGAGGGAGAGAGAGGGAGAGTGAGAGAGAGGGAGAGGAGGAGAGAGAGGAAGAAAGAGAGAGAGAGGGAGAGGGAGAGGCAGAGGTAGAATAGAATCGTCTACGCTGTTGCCAGAAAGCAAACTCATTGCATATCTTTCTTATCTTATAGACCTATATTTCCAGTTTAAACTTAGACCTTGGAAAGTGCTGCTGTTTTGGTAATGCCGATTAATTTGCCGGTTGAGAGAGGTTCTGCTGTACTTTAAAAATTACAGACTCGTGACTATGAAACAAAATCACTTTTAAAAAGAAAAAAAATTCTGAAAAGCCACGAGAACAGCTTGTGGACACAAGTGTTTGTGATGATGGACAAGTGGCACACGGCAGGTTTCGCACAATAATTTTATGATGGTGCTGCTTGGACTTAAGAAAGGAGAAAAAAAAGGGGATTCTTCCTTCACGGCTTCTGATGACAAATCATGTTATAAACAAAGCTTTCATGTGGCACTTTTGTCTGTCACCTAACATGAAATAGACGAACACGCACACATGACTCACCGAGATAATTTCGTACATTGTCAACAGCCACAGCAGGACACAACAGAAGCCAGTTGCGACGAAGAAATAACAATTACTGATATTAGAAGAAAAGTATTTATTCTCGTAATAAAGCACATAAAAATAATATTATATAAAATGTATTATTATCATCATCTTGTGCGTCTCGCCACGGAAGGTTGGCTGGATTGAATTTTCACACTGCTCTGTTTATTCCCTTCATAGAGCACCAAACCAAGTTGTCCCCTGTCCATATCTTGATGTTGTCCACCCACCTATGTCGATGTCGTCCTCTTGTTCCCTTCCCTTCGATCTTACCCTCAAGAAGGGTCTTCAATATAGTCTTGTACCTCCTGACATGGCAAAATTATTTTAGTTGTCTTGTTTTTATGGTTCTCAATATTTCTCTTTTCACTTCTAGTTGGTTTAGAACTTCTTTCTTTGTTTTTTTCCTAAACACGTGATACACTCTATTCTTCTACATATCCACATTTCATCGTTGATAATCTGCAAATGGATGCATCAGCAGCAGGGCATCTTGCTTACAACTGAGAGGCCTCCAGGAGAGCTGTTAGGGAGGCAAAATTCCGCAAGGGACATGTAAATGACTGACTGACTGACTGATCCACATTTCAAGGGCCTCAGTTTTCTATTGTCTTATTCAAGGTACAGGCTTCTACGCTATAAAATAATATAGAACACATGTAGCTATTTTATGATATGTAATCTCAGCTGCTGTGATATTTGTTTTGATGTAAGGATCTTCCTTGTTCTGCTGGAGGTGTCTTCTGGCACTTCCTCTCTTCTATTAATTTCCATTTCACATTGTCCATCTTCTTTTATCATGTGTCCCGGGGGTGAAGACCCTCTCCGATGAGGCAATCAGCGACCCATAGTTGATATCCCAGCATCAGGGTTAGCGAACCGTACCTGACCAAGACCCTGTCCCACCTCTCCGTGGTACCCCCAGTAACAGGCCTAGCCTGGATAACGGGGCAGGGATGCCATAGTCCCCATGGTGGTGGAGTCTGCTAAAGAAGCTTTGCACACCCCCCCTGCTTTTTAGCTGTACTCCGGGACTGAAAAAGCAGCCGCCATAACCTGGTCCCACGCTGATACGATGCTATGCCTCAACATCTCTACAGCATCGGCTGCACAGAACAACAGCTCGCTGTTACAGTGAGTTTGTACAAGTGTCATGTGTCCCAAATACCTGAAGCTTTCTGCATAAAACATAACATTTTAAAAAAATGTATCACAATTTATAACAGGCAGAAATATTCTAAAGTATTTCAAGATAATAATGGCTAACAAAAGTTATAAAAAATAATTTGATCTCAGCACATTACACTTAATTAAGGCACACAGTTCAGTTCTGTACATAAAACTGAAGATGAGTACAACATGGAATGTTAGATTGAGCATAGAACTTTTTGGTCTTGTTCTGAATGCCACTGTCGCAGTCTTCTGCACAAAAGTGATAATAATGATGATGATGACAATGACAGCGTATGACAATGACAGCATATGACAATGACAGCTGCTTATCTTAGTTTCCTGGAAAATACACAAGACTTTGCAGTAATGTCTTCATGACGCACTGGAAACACCTGGCTTTCCAGAAAGCCCCACCTTCATGGAATCTGCAGATCTCTACCACATTTTACAGACTGAAACATCACATCCAATTTCCTGTATCACATTTTACAAAGTGGAACATTATATCCTGTTTCCAATGAGCACTAGAAGAAAGCATGAGTAAGTCTTGGTCAGCAAAGTCATCTCAGCAAAGTTATAAAACTGGAAATTCTTGTATCTACTTTTTTTCAAATGGGAGAAAATTACTAAGCAGGCTTTACAAGATTAATACAAAGAGTGAGAGAGAGAGAGAGCGAGCGAGAGAATGAGAGAGAGAGTGAGAGAAAGTGAGAGTGAGAGAGAATGAGAGAGTGAGAGTGAGTGAGAGAGTTTGAGAGAGAGAGAGAATGAGAGAGAGAGAGAGAGAAAGTGAGAGTGAGAGAGAGTGAGAGAGTGTGGGAGAGAGAGAGTGTGAGTGAGAGAGAGAGTGAGAGAATGAGAGAGTGTGTGTGTGAGAGAGAGAGAGAGTGAGAGACAGGGCAAAAAAATTCTACATGTACATAATAAGTTCTGTAAATATGTGGAAAGTTTTGGAAAAATAAGATTGCCTCTCTTAATAATTTTAAATTGTTGACAGATTTTTCAAATATCTCTGAGAGCTTCGTTTATTCTTCTACCAAGCCAGGAAATATCCTCCTTTGGAAAAAAAAAATTCACTATCTCACTGTTCCTTGTATTCTCTTATTCAGCAGTTATTTTCTACACATTTAAAAAAAAAAAACCAAAACTTTCTTTACTTTTATATTTGTAACAGCAATAAATGTTCTGAAATAGTCAAAAATAAATACAACTAACACGAAATCTGAAATTAGTGTTTGTAAAATACAATTCCATTACATGAAAAGCAAATGAAGAAAAAATAAAGTAAATGAAGAAAAACTAAAGATAAATTTAACACAAATGAAAGATTGTGCTTCTTTATAATGACAGCAGTCACTCCAGCAGTCTATCACGTTCTGTTGGCTCTTCATCCCTGGTGTCCAGTGTTTGACATTGCACAGAGGAGCTGCTCTCTTGTACACTTCCCTCCCCTGGAACACAAGACAAAGATATAGGTCACTTATTTTCTATTTAAAAAAAAACTTCACTCACTTCTGTATCTACTTCAAAATTAACTGGAGCTGCCAACAACATATCCTGCTTGCAACCATGGCAACAGGCTGTTTCAATGCTGTCTTCACAACAGGACAGGCAATGGCCAAGGAGTAAAGCTTTTCTCTAGCTCATTTATGATCACAAAGCAGTCGACACACATACACAAACTATAAGCAGAGAACCACACACACAAAGTTCTGTAACAGTATATATGTGTATACCAACTATATGCAGAGAAACATATAAAGTACTTTCATAGAGCATGCTTTGTAAGATTTTTTAAAAATCTTTGAAAAGAATAGGTTCATCTGTTAAGTCAGTCAACTGTGATGAACCTACAGTGGCTATATCATGCAGGGCATGTGGTACATGGCATTGATGTGGCAGACAGATTTGCTGGACGGGCTAAAATAGATGGCAGGCTGAGAATAGAGAAGGACAACATTGCTGAAGCTGTATTGGAAAGACTGCAGGAAAATGAAGTGCAGGAATGGAAGATCAATGTACTGGAGAAAAGATTGCTGGAGTTAGGACAAATTAAAGGGGCCGGTAGTAAATCTGAACTGTGTGGCAGAAAACACATTGTAAACAACAAACTCTTGATGGGAACTAATAGCAACCATACTCTTAGATGGATGGTGTGGCATGCAGTGAAGCATATATGGAATGACCTGAATGTGATGACACCAGACTCTGATTTTGAACCTTTGAACATTTTGAACTACACAAAGCTCTGTAACAGCAGACACATAAACAATGACCATAAGCAGAGAACCACATAAAATTCTGTAACTGTACATATATATACACTGACCATAACAAAGAACCACACTGACATAAGCACAGGATTATAAAAAGTTCTGTTTTAATGTGAACAATTTGCTTTTGTTTGTCTTCACTACAAACAGCTCAGTATTAGAGATGCAAATGTTGAGGTAATATTAATAACAACTAAAGAATAAATGCATTTTTATGAATAAATCTTACATACAAAAAAACAAAATGCTCCTTTGTATTGTGAGGAACAAATTAAACATCATCATCATGTGCCATGCCAACAGGATTTGGAGATTATTCATTCATTTTTTATGTACTGTATCAGGTAAGATGGCAGTCATACTTCTATATCTCACATGATCTTTATTTTTTCTGATAAAAAATCAAATGCTTTATTTTTCTCATGTCTTCTTTTTCTTTTTATAAATTGGTGAAGTATTTGACAAAGGAACAAAGGTGAGGTGGTACTTCTGCTGTCTTCTACTAGGTTTGTATATGGTTTTATCCACCAGCATTTTCCGTTAGGTTTATATAGGGTTTTATCCACTAGCCTTTTCCATTAGGTTTCTATATGGTTTTATCCACCAGCCTTTTCCGTTAAGTTTGGATATGGTTTTATCCACTAGCCTTTTCAGTTAGGTTTGTATATGGTTTTATCCACTAGCCTTTTCAGTTAGGTTTGTATATGGTTTTATCCACCAGCCTTTTCCATTAGGTTTGTATATGGTTTTATCCACTAGCCTTTTCCATTAGGTTTGTATATGGTTTTATCCACCAGCATTTTCCATTAGGTTTGTATATGGTTTTATCCACCAGCTTTTTCCATTAGGTTTGTATATGGTTTTATCCACCAGCCTTTTCCATTAGGTTTGTATATGGTTTTATCAACCAGCATTTTCCATTAGGTTTGTATATGGTTTTATCCACTAGCCTTTTCCATTAGGTTTGTATATGGTTTTATCCACTAGCCTCTGTCTAAAGGCAACAGGGTACCTGTTTTATCCAGAGGTTGTTCCACCATCCACCACTTGGTGGAGGAAACTGATAGAACAAGCTCCTTTAAACAAGCCTCCATAGATCATGATTTCCTAATTTGTGTGGTATTACTTTAAGTACAGTGAAACATCAAAACAAGGGAAATTATGGTGTTCTAATTTCACACTAAAAAAAAAAGTAAGGTCTGAGAAACTGTATACCCTCAAATAACTGTACCAACTCACCATTCTCATGAATGACCACATCTTGTTCATCTTCACGACTGCCAGATGGCGGAGCATCACCTGAAATATACATATTTTAAATCTGTTCTCTGAAGTATACCTTGTCTGTGAATTTGTTGATCAAATGAAGGTAACGAGAAAACTCAGTGGTTTTACTTCACAAAAGTTTTACCACATATCTTCTTCTTGACAAGAAATTTTAAAGCAGCTTTCTGTACTGTCTATCTTTAGCTTTCTCTTTCTGATTTCACCAAAAACTAAGGACTCTATAAAGAAATAAGGTTTGTTTTCTTTTCTTATCCTTGCTTTTTTTCTTTTCTTTTCTGGTTTTGTTTTGTTTTCTTTTCTTTCTTTTCTGTTTTTTGTTTGTTTTGTTTTTTTAATTTCTTTGCTTGTCTGGATATTTTTCCCTCATTCTCCCTTTCTTCTTTTTCTTTTATGCTTTCTAGTGACTGTCAGCTTCTCTGACTTCTGATCTCTGCTACTTCTCTGACAACTTTAATTCTTTCTCTGACAACCCTGAAAATGTACTGCATCATTCTACAAAATCAGATTTCTGTTGCTTCAACTTCTGTTTCGTCTCTTCATTGTCCTAATTTTATTCTTCATAACAAGTTCACTAATGCTATTTTTATACATAGAACTGTAAATTAGAGATATCTAATTCACTGTCTGTTTATGAAAATCAATGGTCATGCCAGTAATTAAGATAAACATAGCAGTAGGAAACTGATCATTAGGCAAGCTGCAACATCAAATGGTGAGATTTTTCAGAACATTTTTTAGAAAACTTTCTCTTACATTGCAATGTATCAGCATGAAAAAAAACTTGTTTAAATATGGAAAAAGACCAACAAAAGTGGAAATTTCTTGCTACAAGTAGTCTTGTGTGTCTTGAACACTAAATGGATTTACTCAAGTCATACATATCCATAAGCAGAAAACCACACATAGCTCTGTAACAGCACACACATATACACTGACCATAAGCACACTCCGTTCTGTAACAGTAGACACATGTACACCGACCATAAAATGAGAATCTCACAATATTCTGCAATGCAGACACAAATATTTTCATCATAAGCAGAGAACCATACAAAATTCTGTAACAGAAGACAAGTCATTCTTTACTCTGTTGTGAAGACAGCATTGAAACAGTCTGATACTGGAAATGCAGGTAGGTCTGGCTGCTGACTCCAGTTTGTGATTTTGCTGATGAGTGGTGTATACAAATAGGTAAGACAGCTGTAATTTTTGACAGATTCAGGAAAAACACAGGGAACAACAGAAGGCTGAATACAAATGTTATGTTTTATCAGATCTATATGTGTATGCAGGAAACTCTCTACTGTAGAGAGCGGAACAACAACACAACTCCTTCAGATCATCAGAGGAAGTACCCCCCCTCAGACAAGTGTTTTGGCCCTTTAAACTCCTGACACTCTAAGGGGGGTGGGCCCCTCTGGGTCATGACTCCCAGAGGTCTTGTGAGTTGTTGCTTTTTTTTTTTTTCCCCGGTTCCGGGATCGAACCCGTGATCTTCCAGTTGCCACTGCACTTTCTGAAGTGCGTCTTTAGTGATTTAGCTATGGAGGACTGGTACTGGTTGTGGTAAATGAAATTACTTAAGTTTTCAGTGCTTGTTTCGCATACTCCACAGCCAGCATGAGGCCTTTTCTGCTGTTTCTGAAAGGCTTTTCAATGTCCTTGCTCTTGCTTGTCCCTTTATGCCCAGTTGCTTACATCTTCTTGAACATTTTCCAGGCATGGTTCTTCTGCTGTCTTATTGCTTCTATTTTCCTCTGTCTTCTGGACTTTCTTGGTGTCACTTTTTCTCTTTTTGCCTGTTTGGTTCCAAACTCTTTGTGGCAGTGAAGATATATGATGTTACCAAATGCTTCCAGCTTTTGCTCCAGGTTTTTCCTCTTAGCTGTTTGTCCAGTTCTTTGCATAATCCTGCGTCTAGGTTTTCCCATATGCTTTTTGCACTCGCTGGTGGAAAGTTAATCTTGTCTCTGGTCTGGTCGGAGGGCTGCATTGCCTCCCTGCTGCCTGACTCAATCTGAATATTCTCTGTACTGTGGATTATATCCTGACAGAGATCTTCTAATGTCTTATCTGAGACTGGCGTCACAGTGCACTGTTGAGTATTGGGCAGCAAGGAACCACCACATCCCTTCTTCGTTCTGTGTATCTTCATGCCACGTTGAGTGTTAAATTTCCTGCCACAGATGCATGGATACTCCATCCGCTGTTCTGAACTCGAATTAATTGGGGCGGGCATGGTCGTTTCCGTATAGTCACCTGTGGATCCATCATTCTCCCCCCCCCCCTTTTCGGTGAATCCTGGGGGCATTTTTCTTTTTGGACTTTGTAGCAATAGTATGTCGACTGACAGGGTTGCTGGCCCGGGCAGCCCAGTTCAGGGACGCTTTCCCAGTGAGGATTCTGGTCTTTCCCAGTGTCTGTCAGTCTTTCCCGACTGTCCATCAGTCTTTCCCAATTGTCAAGGGCATCACCATGCTCTATATGCAGGAAACTCTCTACCGTAGAGAGCGGAACATTTAGCACTCTCTTACATGGATCTGAAATGTGGACAACATATGTAAATCTTGAGAAATCTTCACTGCCTTGACAGAATAATGAACATGAAGTGGTAAGATGAGTTGGTTACTTTATCTTGCCACTTGAGGTTCTGTTGTGTGCTAAACTTCCATCACTGATGACAAGTTAGAAGAAGAAGACTGAGATGCCTGGGACATCATGTAACAAGAACAGATGGCAGCCATATTCCTAAACAGGATTTGTATAGTAAACTTATGGTTGGAAAGAAGTCACATGACAGACCTAAAATGAGGTACAAATATGTTCATAGGTCATCAGTATGAGATTTCTCAATCAGTCATGATGTTTGGGGAAAGAGCTGGTAAAGGACCAAGCCAAGTGGGGAACAACTCAGTGCAAAGGTATAGATTTATCTGATTAGGAAATGAGGACCAAACTTAAAGTGCATGGAAACTGGACATTGAAGTGCAAGGAAACTGGACATTGCAACAGATATTATGCTTGTTGTCATTGTGCTTGATTATTCAAATCCAGATTCATCCATGACAAGATGATGTTAGACAAGATTCAGCCATGACAAGATGATATTAGACAAGATTCAGCCATGACAAGATGATATTAGACAAGATTCAGCCATGACAAGATGATGCTCAAACAAGAGTCAGCCAGGACAAGATGATGTTAGACAAGATTCAGCCATGACAAGATGATGATCAAACAAGAGCCAGCCATGACAAGAAGATGTTCAGACAAGATTCAGCCATGATAAGATTATGTTCAGACAAGATTCAGCCATGACAAGATGATGTTCAAACAAGATTCAGCCTTGACAAGATTATGCCCAAACAAGAGTCAGCCAAAACAAGATGAAGTTCAGACAAGAGTCAGCCATGACAAGATGATGCTCAGACAAGAGTGGCTCAGACAAGATGATGCTCAGACAAGAGCAGGTCAGACAAGATGATGCTCAGACAAGATGATGCTCAGAAAATACAATGCTTAGACAATACAATGCTCAGACAAGGTGATGTTCAGACAAGATGATGCTCAGGCAAGAGTTGCTCAGACAAGATGATGTTCAGACAAGGTGATACTCAGAAAAGAGCTGCTCAGACAGTACAATGCTCAGACAAGATGATACTCAGCAAAATCCACAATACCTGAAATCTGCATGTTTCAAAATCATCTCCATTATCAAAAAGTGTTAATATAATGTAAAGAACCAAACAAATCACTTTAAAGTAGACACACATACACTGACCATAAGGAGAGAACCACAGACAGCTCTGTAACAGGAGACACACATACACTGAACAAAA
The DNA here is from genome assembly GCA_009760885.1 of Achatina immaculata. NCBI lineage: Eukaryota > Metazoa > Mollusca > Gastropoda > Stylommatophora > Achatinidae > Lissachatina > Lissachatina immaculata. The sequence goes on from CM019711.1 coordinate 17,352,873, forward strand.
GCAAAATAACACATACAGCTCTGTAACAGTAGACACATATACACTGACCATAAGCAGAGAAACACATACAGCTCTGTAACAGTAGACACACATACACTGACCATAAGCAGAGAAACACATACAGCTCTGTAACAGTAGACACATATACACTGACCATAAGTAGAGAAACACATACAGCTCTGAAACAGTAGATACATATACACTGACCATAAGCAGAGAAACACATACAGCTCTATAACAGTAGAAACATATATACATTGACTATAAGCAGAGAAACACATACAGCTCTATAACAGTAGAAACATATATACATTGACTATAAGCAGAGAAACACATACAGCTCTATAACAGTAGAAACATACACTGACTATAAATAAATACATACAGCTCTGAAACAGGAGACACATATACTCTGACCATAAGTAGAGAAACACATACAGCTCTGTAACAGGAGACACATATATACACTGATCATAAGCAAAGAAACACATACATCTCTGTAATAGTAGACACACATATGCTGACCATAAGCAGAGAAACACATACATCTCTGTAACAGTAGACACACATATGCTGACCATAAGCAGAGAAACACATAAAATTCTGTAACAGTAGACACATATACACTGATATAAGCAGATGATTATAATTCGTTACGTTACAATTTCTATAATAATTATAAAAAGTTCTGTTATAATTTGAATAATTTGCTTGTGTTTGTCTTCACTAGAAACAGCTCAGTAATAGAGATGTAAATATTAGGGTAATATTAATGACAATTAAAATATAAATGCATTTTTATGAAATTTTCTTAAATCATAAAAAACCAAACTCTGCATTCTGAGGAATAACAAATAAACAACATCATCATGTGCCATGCCAACAAGATCTGGATATTATTTATTCATTTGTTAAGTGCTGTGCCAGGCAGAGCAATATATCATGCTTCTCCATCTCACGTGATCTTTGTTGTTTCTGATCAAATTCAAATGCTTATTTTTCCCCACGTCTGTTTCTGTCTTTTCAAAATTGCTGAAGCATTTGACAAGGGATTGAAAGTAAGGATGTGGTTTACTTTTGCCTTCCTTTAGGTTTGTATATGGTTTTCTCCACTAGCTTTTTCCATTAGGTTTGTATATGGTTTCATCCACTAGCCTTTTCCATTAGGTTTGTATATGGTTTTCTCCACTAGCTTTTTCCATTAGGTTTGTATATGGTTTCATCCACTAGCCTTTTCCATTAGGTTTGTATATGGTTTTCTCCACTAGCTTTTTCCATTAGGTTTGTATATGGTTTCATCCACTAGCCTTTTCCATTAGGTTTGTATATGGTTTTCTCCACTAGCTTTTTCCATTAGGTTTATATATGGTTTTCTCCACTAGCTTTTTCCATTAGGTTTGTATATGGTTTTATCCACTAGCTTTTTCCATTAGATTTGTATATGGTTTTATCCACTAGCTTTTTCCATTAGGTTTATATATGGTTTTCTCCACTAGCTTTTTCCATTAGGTTTGTATATGGTTTTCTCCACTAGCTTTTTCCATTAGGTTTGTATATGGTTTTCTCCACTAGCTTTTTCCATTAGGTTTGTATATGGTTTTCTCCACTAGCTTTTTCCATTAGGTTTGTATATGGTTTTCTCCACTAGCTTTTTCCATTAGGTTTGTATATGGTTTTCTCCACTAGCTTTTTCCATTAGGTTTATATGGTTTTATCCACTAGCTTTTTCCATTAGGTTTGTATATGGTTTTCTCCACTAGCTTTTTCCATTAGGTTTATATATGGTTTTCTCCACTAGCTTTTTCCATTAGGTTTGTATATGGTTTTCTCCACTAGCTTTTTCCATTAGGTTTGTATATGGTTTTCTCCACTAGCTTTTTCCATTAGGTTTATATATGGTTTTCTCCACTAGCTTTTTCCATTAGGTTTGTATATGGTTTTCTCCACTAGCCTTTTCCATTAGGTTTGTATATGGTTTTCTCCACTAGCTTTTTCCATTAGGTTTGTATATGGTTTCATCCACTAGCCTTTTCCATTAGGTTTGTATATGGTTTTCTCCACTAGCTTTTTCCATTAGGTTTATATATGGTTTTCTCCACTAGCTTTTTCCATTAGGTTTGTATATGGTTTTATCCACTAGCTTTTTCCATTAGATTTGTATATGGTTTTATCCACTAGCTTTTTCCATTAGGTTTATATATGGTTTTCTCCACTAGCTTTTTCCATTAGGTTTGTATATGGTTTTCTCCACTAGCTTTTTCCATTAGGTTTGTATATGGTTTTCTCCACTAGCTTTTTCCATTAGGTTTGTATATGGTTTTCTCCACTAGCTTTTTCCATTAGGTTTGTATATGGTTTTCTCCACTAGCTTTTTCCATTAGGTTTGTATATGGTTTTCTCCACTAGCTTTTTCCATTAGGTTTATATATGGTTTTATCCACTAGCTTTTTCCATTAGGTTTGTATATGGTTTTCTCCACTAGCTTTTTCCATTAGGTTTATATATGGTTTTCTCCACTAGCTTTTTCCATTAGGTTTGTATATGGTTTTCTCCACTAGCTTTTTCCATTAGGTTTGTATATGGTTTTCTCCACTAGCTTTTTCCATTAGGTTTATATATGGTTTTCTCCACTAGCTTTTTCCATTAGGTTTGTATATGGTTTTCTCCACTAGCTTTTTCCATTAGATTTATATATGGTTTTCTCCACTAGCTTTTTCCATTAGGTTTGTATATGGTTTTATCCACTAGCTTTTTCCATTAGGTTTGTATATGGTTTTATCCACTATCTTTTTCCATTAGGTTTATATATGGTTTTCTACACTAGCTTTTTCCATTAGGTTTGTATATGGTTTTCTCCACTAGCTTTTTCCATTAGGTTTATATATGGTTTTATCCACTAGCTTTTTCCATTAGGTTTGTATATGGTTTTCTCCACTAGCTTTTTCCATTAGGTTTGTATATGGTTTTCTCCACTAGCCTTTTCCATTAGGTTTGTATATGGTTTTATCCACTAGCTTTTTCCATTAGGTTTGTATATGGTTTTATCCACTAGCCTTTTCCATTAGATTTGTATATGGTTTTCTCCACTAGCTTTTTCCATTAGGTTTGTATATGGTTTTATCCACTAGCTTTTTCCATTAGGTCTGTATATGGTTTTATCCACTAGCCTTTTCCATTAGGTTTGTATATGGTTTTATCCACTAGCCTTTTCCATTAGGTTTGTATATGGTTTTATCCACTAGCCTCTGTCTAAAGGCAACAGGGTACCTGTTTTATCCAAAGGTTGTTCCACCATCCACCACCTGGTGAAGGAAACTGATAGAACAGGCTCCTTTAAACAGGCCTCCACAGATCATGATTTCCTAATTTGTGTGGTATTACTATAAGTACAGTAAAACAGTGGTTAGCGGGGTAGGGGTATCCCATATCAAAGGAGAAGTAAGACACTTCCTTACCTCCGTCAGTCTACGGGACACCCTTGGGCAAGGTGGAGTACCCGTATAGCCCCCCCCCCCCCCCCCCCCCGATCAGGGTGACGTGAAGCCATGGGAGCAGGTGGTGGATGGAATGAGAGAGCAGCTGACAGATAATGTTGGTTATGGTCAACATTCTATGATGGTAGGCAGATGATCTCAATGTATGGACAATGGCTATGATCACTGACTAGTACAGTCACTGCCCGGAAGGAAAGCAATGGTAAACTATCTTCTGGAAACATACCAAGAAACCCAAACAGCAACATGGAAGGTCAGATAGGAAAAAAGATCTGGTGGTGAGGCCCCCAGGCTAGATAGATCTAATTTTAACACTGGGGAAGAGTGTGAGACAGAGGTCAGTACTAGTAATTATGATGACGGACAAAATCCTGATGGTGTTACTAAGGAAAACCCCTGCATCAAACTAAAAAGAAAAATAAGAGTAGGACCATGGAATGTAAGAAGTATGTATGAGGGAAAGTATCAAATAATAAGTGATGAGATGAAAGAACGTGGATACATGTTTTGGGAATCTGCAAACATCGATGGAAAGGATCAGGACACTTCAAGAGTGAGATTGATAATATCTTTATATACTCTGGTGGAGAATTAGGAGGAAAGAATGGAGTGGCTTTTTACTTGGACAAATTAACATCAAAAGCATTACTAGGCTACAATCCAGTAAGTGACAGAATCCTCACAATCAGACTAAAGGGCACTCCTAGAAATGTAACAATCATTCAGATATATGCACCTACATCAGCAGCAGAAGAAGAGGAAGTAGAAGACTTTTATAACACACTGCAAATGATGATAGACCAGGTAAGGAAATATGATACTGTATTAATAATGGGGAATTTTAATGCAAAGACTGATACAGAAAGAGCATAAGACGAAGGATATATTGTGGGGAAATTTAGCATAGGACACAGAAATGAGGCAGGTGACAATCTAATGGCGTTTTGCATGGAAAATGAGCTAATGATTATTAACACACTTTTTAGACAACATCCAAGAAGACTTTACACATGGACATCACCTGATGGGAAAACCAAGAATCAAATAGATTACATTTTAGTGCAGAGAAAGTGGAGGTCAAGCATAACATCAGCAAAAACTTTACCAGGTGCCGATTGTGACACGGGCCATGAGTTATTAATAGCAGACATGAAGATAAAGATAAAAAAGACAGTTACGGGATCAAGACCACTCTGCTTTGATCTTACAAAAATACCAGAACAATACGGTATAGAAGTGAAGAACTGTTTCGAAATCCTGATGGATGGACAGGAGGAGATGACACCAGATGAATTGGCTACGCAGGCCAGAGATATCTTAATAACAATAGCTAAAGACATGGTTCCAGTAAAGAAAACACAAAAGAATGGATGGATTACAGCAGGCACACTAGAACTGATAAAACAATGTAGCAAAATAAAAGACACAATGGAAAGTGACAAACAACGACAAAGAGGAATATAAATCTTTAACAAATGAAGAAAGAAGAAACATAAGAAAAGACAAAAAACAATACATACAAGATTGTTGTGAAAGAATAGAAGGACATCAGAAGTGTGGAAGAGATAGTGAAATGTTTAAAGAAATGAAACATTGATGAGAAATGTCACACCTAAGCTTAATGTAATTTGTGACGAGATGGGGAATACCTTGACAGAGACAGAGGAAATTCTAGAAAGATGGAAGGAATATTGCAGAGGAATGTATGAAACAACTGACTGTGGAAGCAGAAATCAACAATGTGAATTATTATTGGAGGAGAAAGAACCCGAACTGACAATAGAAGAATTATGGGCAATGAAGAATCTGAACAATGGTAAATAACCAGGATGTGATGAGATAACAGCTGAATTTATTAAAGCAGGAGGAAAGGAGTGTGCAACAATCTATCATGCACTATGTAAAAAGATATGGCATTCAGATATTTGGCCAAAAGAATGGAAAAGAAACTATATTCATACCACTGCCAAGAGTAACTTGAAATTATGCACAAACTACAAAACTGTTGCCCTGATTAGTCATGCCAGTAAAATTCAGATTAAAAATCATAATGGGCAGACTTTGTAAGAAAATAGAAAAAGAAGTCAATATAATCCAAGCTGGTTTCAGGCAAGGAAGAGGATCAATCATCATCATCATCATGTGTTGTGCCAACTGGCGTTGGCTATTATGCTTCTCCAGAGTATCCGATCCTTCATGCAGGCCATCAGTTCAGTTGGTGATCTCCTCTCACACCATCCCGTCAGACTGTCCAGTATCATTTCTCTTGGTCTTCCTCTTGATCTTCTTCCTTCTATTTTTCCTGTTATTATAATATTTTCAATGCCCCCTCTTCTCATTGCATGTCCTATGAAAGTACATTGTCTCTCTCTTATCTTTTTCACAAGGTTTTTTGTCTCTCCAGCTCTTCTCCTACATTCTTCATTAATTATTTTTGCTGTCCAGGGAATTCACAACATTCTTCTAATAAACCACATTTCTGCTGCTTCCAATGATTTTTGTGCAGACTTGCCTATCGTCCATGATTCACTTCCATATAACAAGATAGGTTCAATATAGCATTTTAGTACTCGTTTTCTAACATTCATTGATAAAGATGTGTTAGCTAATATGTTTCTCATTCTCTGAAATGAAGTCTTTGCTTGGCCTATTCTGTTCCTAATTTCTGTTCTGCATTTCCCATCTGAAGTTATTACTGCTCCAAGGTATTCGAATTTCTGCACCTGCTTTAGAATAGTTCCGTTTAATTTAATACTGCATGCTGGTGGATTCTGTTTCTTAGATATAACCATAGTCTCTGTCTTTTTGATGATCAAAGTAAGGCCTTTCTGTTCACTTTCTTTGGCGATTTTTATCCAAGAGATTTTGCAGGTCTTGTTGGTTCTCAGCTATCAGTACTGTGTCATCAGCATACCGAAGGTTGTTAATATTGTATCCTCCAATTTTTATGCCTGGTTCTGTGATGATTGTTCTTAGAATATTCTCGCTATACAGAGAAAAAAGGTCTGGAGATAGTACACATCCTTGTCGCACCCTTTGTTTTATAGGTTGATATTTTCCAATTCTATTTTCAACTCGAACTGCTGCTTCTTGCTGCCAGTATAGATGTTTTACAATCCTCAGGTCTTTGCCGTCTATATTGATGTCTTCAAGCATTTTAATAATTTCATTATGTTTCACCTTGTCAAATGCCTTGGTGTAATCAATGAAGCGTAAGTAGAGATCTTTCTGTACTTCTAAAGCTCTTTCTGTTAGTGTTCGTAAAGCATAAATGGCATTGTGTGTTCCCTTTCCTTCAACAAATCCAAACTGTTCATCTGCTATTTCCATTTTTATCTTTTTCCTTGTTCTTCTCATAATTATTCTCAGAAGTAGCTTCGTTATGTGACATGAGAGGCTGATAGTCCAGTGGTCGTCACATTCCTTTGCACCTGGTTTCTTTGGTAGTGCTATAAACGTGGATTTAATCAGGTCACTAGGAATATAACCACTCTTGTAAATGCCATTCAGTAACTTGGTTATTATTTTTATTCCTGTCTCCTCTAGTGCCTCTATTTCTACTATTGTTATATTATCAGGCCCAGTCACTTTTCCTTTCTTCATGTGTTTGATGGCATCTAAGATTTCATCTTCAAGTATTGGTGGTCCCTCACAGTTTTCAGTATCTGGTGTTAATTCTGGTCTTTCTCCTCCATATAGCTCACTGATATACTCTGTCCACCTGTCCACAATGCCTTCTTTTCCCATTAACATTTTACCTTCTTTCGATTTCAGGCATCCTGTGGTATATTTTGTTTTCCTGCCTGTGAGTTCATTAATTCGTTTGTGCATGTTTTTACTGTCTTTAATATGAGAGTCCTCTATCTGTCTGCACTGCTCATTTAACCACACTTCTTTTGCTTCTCTGCATTTGCGTCTTATTTCTTTATTTATTCTGCTATATTTTTCTTGGTTATTTTTACTCCTCCTCCTCTTGTCCATCAGTCCTAAGATGTCATCTGTCATCCATTTATTTTTAGGGGCTTCTTTTTTTGGTGGTATTATTTCCTTAACAGTTTGGTGGATAGAATCTCTTAACATTTCCCATTGTTCATCTATACTATTTAAGAGGATCAAGAGAACATGTATTCAATATAAGATTAATAATACAGAAATGCAGATAATTTAATGTGATATCTATATTTATCTCTTACAGACTATTCTATAACACAAAAAGGAATGGAAAAACTAATTATGTCAGTCCGTAAGAATAGTGAAGAGCAAAACCTCTATCTTAATGTGAAGAAAACTAAATTGATGTCAAATGACAAAACAAACAAGGCAGCTGATATATGTATCAATGAGGAAAAACTGGAAGAAGTGGAGAGTTTTGAATATCTTGGATCACTGCTAACTAATAATGGAGATACAATGAGGGAAATTAAAAGGAGGAAATCTTCTGACAGCTGAGAAACACATAAATGCCTTTGAATGTAAATGCTACAGAAGAGTTCTTCAAATATCATGGACACAGAAAAGAACAAATATACCTATACTACAAGAACTTAATATTGAAGACAGTTGGCTAGTAAAGAGGATTAAAGAGAGAAAACTTAAATATTTTGGACACATTAAACGTCATGATAACCTAGAGAAAACCATCTTAGAAGGGTACATAATGGGAAAAAGAAAGAGAGGAAGACCAAGGCGAAAATGGCTGCAAGACATCGTTGATGATCTGCAGATGGATGCATCAGCAGCAGGCCATCATGCTCACAACCGAGAGGCCTACAAGAGTGCTGTTAGGGAGGCAAAGTTCTGCAAGGGACATGCAAATGAATGAATGAAGACTATTCATTGGCATTTGATTGTGTACAACACCAGAAACTTTGGGAAATATTGGAAAAAAATAGGATTTCCAACACATTTGATACAATTAACATCACTGCTGTATCTAGACCAACAAGCAGTGGTAAGAATAAATGGTGAAACAACAACTTGGTTTGACATAAAACAAGGGGTCCATCAGGGGTGCATATTGTCACCTTACTTATTTAACTTGTATGCTGAAAATATAATGAGGAATATAAGAGAAGATGTAGACAAAGAATATTACGATGCCATAACAATTGAAGGTTATGAAATACCACAGATTAGATATGCTGATGACACAGTATTACTGTCCACAACACACAAAGGAATGGAAAATCTAATTATGTCAGTCCATAAGAATATTCATTCATTCATTCATTTGCATGTCCCTTTGCGTAACTTTGCGTCCCAAACAGCACTCCTGTAGGCCTCTCGGTTGTGAGCAAGATGGCCTGCTGCTGATGCATCCATTTGCAGATCAACGATGTCTTGCAGCCATCTTCGCCTTGGTCTTTCTCTCTTTCTTTTTCCCATTATGTACCCTTCCAAGACGGTCTTCTCTAGATTATCATGTCATTTAATGTGTCCAAAATATTTAAGTTTTCTCTCTTTAGTCCTCTTTACTAGCCAGCCTTCTTCAATATTAAGTTATTGTAGTATGGATATATTTCCATAAGAACAGTGAAGAGCGAAACCCTTATCTTCATGAAAAGAAAACTATATTGATGACAACTGACATAACAAACAAGGCAGCTTAAATATGTGTTAATGAGGAAAAACTGGAAGAAGTGGAGAGAGTTTTGAATATCTTAGATCACTACTAACTAATAATGGAGATACAATGAGGGAAATTAAAAGGAGGACATCTATCACTCTTCAGAAAATAAAACAACTAAAGAATCTGTGGAGAGGAACAGACAGAACTACAAAAATAAGATTTTTAAGGGCATGAATCTTTCCCATTGCAACATATGCCTGTGAGACCTGGACACTTAACAAAACAGCTGAGAAACACATAAATGCCTTTGAATGTAAATGCTACAGAAGAGTTCTTCAAATATCATGGACACAAAAAAGAACAAATATATCCATACTACAAGAACTTAATATTGAAGAAGGTTGGCTAGTAAAGAAGATTAAACAGTGAAAACTTAAATATTTTGGACACATTAAACGTCATGATAATCTAGAGAAGACCATCTTGGAGGGGTACATAATGGGAAAAAGAAAAAGAGGAAGACCAAGGCAAAGATGGCTGCAAGACATCGTTGATGATCTGCAAATGGATGCATCAGCAGCAAGGCATCTTGCTTACAACCAAGAGGCTTACAGGAAAGCTATTAGGGAGGAAAAGTTCTGCAAGGGATATGCAAATGACTGACTGACAGTGAAACATCAAAACAAGAGAAACTATGGTGTTCTAATTTCACACTAAAAAGAAAAAGACTAAGAAACTGTATACCCTCAAATAACTGTACCAACTCACCATTCTCATGAATGTCCACATCTTCTTGATGTTGGTCATATGGTGAAGCATTACCTGAAATATACATATTTTAAATCTGTTCTCTGAAGTATACCTTGTCTGTGAATTAGTTAATCAAATGAAGGTAACTAGAAAACTCAGTGGTTTTACTTCACAAAGGTTTTACCACATATCTTCTTGACAAGAAATTTTAAAGCAGCTTATGGTACTGTCTTTATTTTTGGATTTTTTTTTTTTTGTTTCACTAGAAAGAAAGGAAAATACAAAAAGGAATTGCTTTTTGTTGGCTTTTCTTGTCTTTTCTGTCCTTGTCTTTTTCTTATCTTGTCTTTTTTTTTGTCTTGTCTTTTCTTTTCAGGTCTTTTACGAGTATTTTCTTGTCTTGTCTTTCCTTGTCTTTTTTGGTCTTTTCTTTTCTTTTCTTGTCCTTTCTTTTCTTTTCTTGTCCTGTCTTTTCTTTTCTTTTCTTCTATTTTCTTCTTTTTTATTTTCTTCTACCGTCTTTGCTTGTCTTTTTTGTCTTTTCTGTTCTTTTCTTGTCCTGTTTTTTTCTTTTCTGATCTATTCTTTCCTTGTCCTGTCTTTTCTATTCTTGCTTTTTCTTTTTTTTTTCTTTTCTTGTCTTTTCTTTCCTTGTCCTGTCTTTTCTTTTCTTATCTTTTCTTTCCTTTTCTTTCCTTGTCCTGTCTTTTCTTTTCTTATCTTTTCTTTCCTTGTCTTGTCTTTTCTTTTCTTATCCTGTCTTTTCTAGTCTTTTCTTTCCTTGTATTTTCTTTTCTTGTCTTTTCTTTCCTTGTCCTGTCTTTTCTTTTCCTGTCTTATCTTTTAATTTCTTTTCTTGTCTAGTCTTTTCATTTCTTGTCTTTTCTTTTTTCTGTTCTTTCCTTTTCTTTTCCTTTATTTTATCTTTTTTTCTTTCTTTTCTTTTATACTTTTATTTTGTGATGTTCAAGTAATATCACAGAGCTCTTGAGTTTCTTCTGCATATTTTACTCATTCATTTATCACATGCAATGCCAACAATTGTTGCTGATTATACTTTCCCACTTTGTGCATTTTTTTCATTTCTAGTCAGACATGTTGTCTTTCTTTTCCTGTGTCATTTGGTCAACTTGTCTGGATATTTTTCCCCCAATCTCTCTTTCTTCTCTTTCCTTTAAGTTTTTCTGCGACTATCAGCTTCTCTGACCTCATAAACTTCTCTGATTACCCTGAAAATGTACTGCATCATTCTATAAAATCATGTTTCTAATGCTTGTAACTTCCTTTTCATCTGATTATTGTTCTAGTTTTGCTCTCCAGAACAAGCTCATTAATGCTATTTTTGTATATAAAGGTAGACAGAGGTGTATGGTTCAGTTTTACAAAAAGCTGGGAGCGAGAAAAGTGAGCAGAAACACAAATGGCAGAAAGCAAGATAAGCACATATAAATGAAGAACCATACAACATCCAATATTTTGGTGTCAGCCTTTTTCAAGAATTGCATACAAAAACAACACAACAGTGTCTACCTTCATTATGAGAAATAGTTTTACCACAGTAATCATTTCTCTTATTTTTACATACAGAACTGTAAATCAGAGACATCCAATTCACTGTCTGTTTATCAAAGCCAATGGTCATGCTAGTAATTAGGGTAAAAACAGGAATAGAGAACTGATTAATTATTTATCCAGTCACTGTGCAAGTTGCAACTCAAAATGCTGATATTTTTCATAAAGTCCTCCCCGTAGCTAGCTTACACTTACCTCGCACCACAGGCCGAGGAAGACCTTCATCCTCATCTGCACTTGACTGTGATTCTTGGGTTTCTGCGCCAAAATGCACAATGGTAAGAAAATTTACTCTTTTCTGTAACAGTTTTCTCTCTTTTTTCTAATATAATTTACTCTCTTCTGTAATAAATTTTACTCTCTTTTGCAACCAAGTTTATTTCTTCTATAATGAAATTATTCTCTTCTGTAATAAAGTTTACTCACTTCAGTAATAAAGTTTACTCACTTCAGTAATAAAGTTTATTCATGTAATAATCTTTTATTTTCTGACATATTATGAAACTATTTAGAAATTTTTACACTGAAAACTGTCATATTCTTCTCTATCAAAGCTTTCCATATTTTAGAAATTCTTTTATTTTCTTCCTTCAATTTTTAATCTACATTTAGTTAAAGCATGTTTATTTCAGAATATTCACAGGAATTGTAAAATTAAGAAGACCTTCTTTGTGCCATTTATGCATGTGAAAGCTGGAAAACAACTAAAGAAATAAACAAGAAATTAGACTCTTTGAAAACGAATGCCTAAGGAAAATACTCAGTATAAAGTGAAACGAATTCAAGAACAATGCTGAGATAAGACAGATGAGCAAACAACAACCTGTCTCATGGGTGATCAGAAAAAATGTTGGACATATGTCGGTCATGTGCTGAGAAGAAACAGAGAATACCAAAACAAGCCATCAAGTGGAACACAACAGGCCAAAGACAAAAAGGTTGACCACGTGAAACTCTAAAGAGGACATTGTTAAAAGAGGCCAGTTTAATGGGCATAACATCCTTTGATGAGGCTGAAAAGCTTGCCAAAAACAGGAAATCTTGGCAAACTACCATGCAGGCCCTATGTGATGTTTAACAGCATGGGAAGGATGTAAGATGTAAGAAGATTTGTAATCTACATTCATTTAAAGCACTTTTATTTCAGAATATTCACAGGAATTGTACATTTAAGAAGATCTTGTTTGTGCCAGGACTTTTGCATCAGTGATTTAAAACAGCGAGTGTATGAGTGGTCTGTCATGTCATAAAGCTGAGTACTAGGAGATGCTCACTCTAGAGATGCTCAGTGTATATACACCTTCTACTTAAAATCAAAATTTCATCATGAAAGAAACTGATGAATCAAGTTTGTTTTCTTCTTATCTTCAACCCAGTCTTCATGCTCTCCCCTTTCCTCTTAACATTTTTCTTTTTGCTGTGGACACCTTTTCTAGTCTGAGAATAGCTGTGGACACCTTTTCTAGTCTGAGAATAGCTGTGGACACTTTTTCTAATCTGAGAATAGATGTGGACACCTTTTCTAATCTGAGAATAGATGTGGACACCTTTTCTAATCTTAGAATAGCTATGGACACCTTTTCTAATCTGAGAAAAGCTGCAGACACCTTTTCTAGTCTGAGAATAGCTGTGGACACCTTTTCTAGTCTGAGACTAGCTGTGGACACCTTTTCTAGTCTGAGAATAGCTGTGGACCCCTCATTAAAAATAAAGCATGAGACAGATCACTAATGATACTAAGATTTTTTTTTAATACAGCCAATTCATTTGTTGATAATGGACCCCCCAAACAGCCTTCTGTGGATTCCCTTAGAGTCCATGGACCGCCAGGTTAAGAAGCAGTGCCTTATAAGAAAGAGGAGTGTGTGTTTTTTCTATCATGTGTACATTAGTGTGTTCAGTAATAGTTACTGATACTTACCACTTGGCTTGTTCTGAATATTTTCACAGCTTTGGTAACTGACGGCTCTGGTGTTTCTGTTCTGAACATTTGTACGTCGTTTCCAACAGAAGTGATAAATCAGGAAAAAGATGATGATGGTACCAAAAAATGTAACTATTACTGAGATTGTGATCTCTGTTGTACAACCTGCCATGATGAAAACTGTTTTATAAACTCTGTCAACTAAACATCGGGTTAATTTTTGCTACTTGTTAAGGCAGTATAATCTAGCTTATTCTCAAGACTATAACAGAACAGTCCCTGCATCACAAGATGTTGTAGAACTTATCATTTAAACAGTACACAGCACTAAGATGAGTGTATCCTATGTCAAAATTTTACTAACTACATACAAGAAAAATTTATTTACTGGAAAATATAAAAACTGTTATTATTTCATGAAGAAACTTTAGGTATTCTAATGCTTATTTTCCAGTGCTCATTTTTTTTTTCAACATCAAATTTTATGTTAAAAGTTAAGTTTAATATAAATTTTTATTCTCGGTGCAACATCATCATCATCATCATCATTACCAGTACCTTGCTGACTTGCATTGGCTATTATGCTTCTCCAAAGTACATGATCGTTCATGGAGGCCATCAGCTCAGTTGGTGATCTCCTCTCACACCATCTCATCAGACTGTCCAGTATCATTTCTCTTTCCCTGGCTCTTCTTCTCTCTATTTTTCATTTTTTAAACACATTTCATTCGCGTGTCTGGTAACACTTTTCAAAATGGCAAAAGAGTGCTTAGTTACGCCTGATACTTATGTTCAGGCGTTAATTGTAACATAAAATTCGATATTGAGAAAAAACTGAATACTGGAAAATAAGTATTAAAATATCTGAAGTTTTATTAATGATGAAATAATAATAGTTATTTTAACAGTTTATATTTCTGAGCATGATTTGTGCCATGAATCACATAAATATTACAGAACATCATATGATAACAAATATTTCTTGTTGGGGGTGAGTTCCATGAACTTTGATACTGCCATGCAGGAAACTGTGTACTACAGAGAGCTATACAACTCCCTAGAACATCAGAGGAAGTACTACCTCCCCCCACCCAACAAAAAAAAAGTATTCAACTTTTTAAACTCATGAATCCCAGGTAATTCTCTTGTGATTTTTCTTTCTCTCACATCTCACTAAAGTGCTTTGTCTATGATTTTTCGAGGTCTAATCCTACAAAATTTGTTCTCTTACTTTAAACTCATGACACTCGGGGGGGGGGGGGGGGCCCTCAAGGTCATAACTCCCAGAATTCTGTAAGTCGTTGGATTATTTATTATTATTGTTTTTCTATCGTGGATCTGAAGCACCATATCTCATGTGACACAGAATCTTGAAATACATCTTAGGTAATGTGCCACACAGGACTGATGTTAGAAGTGAGAAATTAGGCCATTTAAGTTTTACCATTACTTATCACACATGCTTCACATCCAGCAGGAAGTCTTTTCTGTTGCTTTTGAAAAGCTCTTCAGTGCTCTTGTTCTTGCTTGTCACTTTATGCTAAAACTGTTTACAGATAGACAAGAATGCTTCTACATGAATATTTTTCTCTTAAATTCTATTAACCATACAGAAACTGGATTCTGGTGTACCTTGTCTTTCACTGTTATCTCTGTTTTCTGGGATATCTGTAAAGAGCCAAAAGCAAAGAGAGTACAGTTTGTTAGAAAATCTGAATAGAGCAGGGGTTTCCAAACTTTCCAGCCCATCAACCCCCTCATGATATTTCAGATTGTTCATTGACCTCAAACATTTATTATATGAAAATAGTTTAACTAACAGTACTCTAACAGCGCTATCAACAACAAAAACAACAACAGCAATAACAGTAGCAACACCAACAATAACAAGAATAATAATAATTATAATAATTTCATACAAAATAAGTAATATTTAAAGTATGAAAATATAAGATTTAACATACCCTTTTTACCTGAAACTATGGATGCCACTGCATGTGATATAATAGCAAGACTCAGAGGTACAGTTCCCCTGGGAACAACTGTGTTAAGAACACACTTATCTTAACATAGTCTTTGTGAGACAGGGAACACAGATCTGTTTCTTAAAAACTCTGACCTACTTCTGTAACCCAGAAACCTATAGCAATCAACACTAGTTGTAATTTGTATTTTTGTAAAATGTAATGTCAGGTTGGTGGACAGGTGGGGACATGGAGATCTCCTACAGGGATGAGGAAAGTCTGGTGTGAAACCAAAGAATCCAGGACATGAGCCTATTGGTCTCTACAACAATTGCTATCAGTATGAAACTGGATTTAAACAATGTTTATTATAGCTTATGGAACTGTCTCAAACCCACTGGACCTGACATACAGAAGTGGCTTAAATACAGCAATCAGAGGCTGGAAAACAAAGTTTTGGCCAGGCCAGCCTACACCACTGTCTTCATGGCAGTCCGAGCAAGACCACTGTCTGCCCTAGCAAGGAAAGGTGCTGAAGTCAGAGGTACCCAGACAAGAAAGCATGTCGCAAAAATCAGGGTACCATGCATTATTGCTAAACACATATGAAGAAGAAGAGGTACAGTTACCTACACAGTGAGGTAAACTGGAACTACCTATGGCTTTCAAAATCACTCCCTAAAGTGGGTGTGGTCCTGAGAAGGTCAAAGTTAAAAAAAAAAGAAAATATATTACTGGAAAACTGAAATGGAAGTGGCTTATGGGATCTCATGGTAAGGGACTGTCCAACTTATTTTCTAGCAGCCTCTACAAGACTGTCTGATTTCTTTCCCCTGAAAGAGTCAGTCACAAGACCTTAGGGGGAACCATCTCTTCTTTTGTTTTTCTGTCTGTCCAAAGTATTAGTTGCATCTTCTCCAAAACCACTTCTCTGTTGCTTCCAATGTATTATTATTATCATTAACTGTGCAAGTTTCACAACCATACAGCAATTTCGGTTCTACATAGCACTGTGAATTCGATGCAAGAAAAAAAACAGATTCCCTGTCTTCAATGGCTTGTAAAACAGGTCTTGAAATTAACAAAGAAAAAACAAAAATAATGAAACTTCCCATTAGTCAAGAAGGAAAAATACATGTAAAAGGAACAATTGTTGAAGAAGTAAACCAATTTGCATACCTTGGCAGCTACATAGACCATGATGGTGACACCAGAAAGGAAGTTAAAAATAGAATTGCAAAAGCAGCAATGACCTTCAACAATCTTGAGAACATATGACACTCTAAAGTTATAAGCACAAAAACCAAGCTAAAATTATATTCAATCCAAATGTAATATCCACCCTCATTTATGCATTCGAAAGCTGGAAAACAACTAAAGAAATAAACAACAAATTAGACTCTTTTGAAAACAAATGCCTAAGGAAAATACTTGGTATCTTCTTCTTCTTTGTATGTCTATATCTGCAGTCCTGTCTCTTGGATAAATTTCACTGTTTTTTGTAGCTCATGTATGGAACCGTAGAGCTTATCTTCTTTGGTGGTTTCACTGGGCCAGTATTATTTCTAAGTGTCTCATAGTTGGTGCAGTTTTGGAGGATATGTTCAACAGTTTGGGGCACCTGGGCACATGTACATAGATTAGTAGTACCAACCTTAAACTTTGTATACATATGACTTCGGCGTCAGCTGTGTCCTGTTTGGAGACGGAAAATGGTGACTTGTTCCTTTCTGTTTAGCATGTGATAGTCATCATGTGGTGGTGTTTGTGGCTTCCTGTAGGTTTTTATCATGCTTTTTTTCTGATTATAGATGATCAGTATGTCTAGATGCTCCATTTTCAGTGCCCTCTTTGGCCAGATGGTCAGCTTTCTCATTGCCTGGTATCCCACACTGCAAGGTAACTCTGTGTTGTAAGCCAATTTTTTTACAAGACATCCTTAAGATCTGGTAGTTTGTTGCACTTAAGAGCTTCAAATACCAATCTTGCATCTGTGAGAATTACTATGGGGCACGTGTCAATTCTAGAGTCTGATAGTTTTTCAATCGCAGCAATAATTGCCCTAACTTCTGCATCATAGTTGTTACAGTATTTTCCAGTGGGTATGGAAATCTTGTCAGTGGTGTTGTTTGGATATTCAATATGTGCTCCTGCCCCTCCATTCTTTATGGCATTGTGCGCAGATCCGTCTGTATACACACGTATCCAGGTGTCACATGCTCTGCATCTCACCATTCTGCACACCTTTCACTTCAGTCTGAATAGTTGTTTGTGTATAATCTGCTTCTTTCCATGGTGTATGCTCTGGTACAGATGATAATGGAGCGACTACAGTTGGAAGGTCAGGTATCAGCTTACGCATATGCTTGGCCTGATGAATGAAGCTGCTTCTTTTAAGCCGTCTTAGTGCCAAGTTATTGAATCTCTCCTTCAGGGGATGGCTTACAGAGCTAAGGAATTTTTCTCCCATGGTCATGATCTTTGTGTCTCTACGTTCCTTTAGCGCTTGAACACCAACTATTTTCTGCATTTCTACTACTGGTGTGGACCTCATGGCACCTGTGATAATCCTTAGTGACTGATTTTGTACCTTGTCTAGATTATACAGAGTAGTGTTTGATGCTGTGCACCAAGATGTTGAGCCATATTCTAAATGTGGTAGAATACTTTGCTGATATACATTCTTGAGGATTCTTTCACTAGCACCCCATGTGGTTCCACTCAATTTTCTTAATATGGCTAGTTTTCTTCTGGCTTTTGCTTCTGCACTGTTGATGTGTTGCTTCCAAGTCAGTTTTGAGTCAAGAGTCACTCCTAAGTAAGTGGGTTGGTTGTTCATCCTTAAGGACATTTCATTTACAAAGATCTTACCTGCTTTCTGTTTAGATGAGAGAGTGAGCAGAGTGGTACTTGATTTCTCTGTGTTGATACTTACACATCATTTGTTTGTCCATGATATCAAGATGTCTGCTGCTCTTTGGAGTCTCTGTGTAGCAACTGTCGCATGTTCATATGTACACCACATGACCAGATCATCTGCATACAGTGCCGCTTTGATTCCATAGGGAAGTTCCTTGACCAGGTCATTAATGAATAGTGTAGGTGAAAGGACTCCTCCTTGTGGTACACCGTGTCACAGCAGTACTAGCTGGCTTTTGTGTCCATCCATTACTACTCTAGCTCTTCTATTGTGTAAATAGGACTTTATCCAGTTGCACAGTATTCCGTTCACATTGCAGTTTCTTAGTTTCCACAGCAGACCTTTTTTTCATACTTTATCAAACGCTTTCTTCAGGTCTATCCACGCTGCTAGTACAAGGTTTTCCTCTTGGAATGCATCCTCAATCTCTTGAGAGAGATAGGTCACTTGATCTTCTGTACTGTAGTATGCCTAAATCCTGCTTGTTGTGGAACAAGAAGGTTTTCACTTTCTAGGTACCATTTTAGCCTCAGGTCAATGATGCGTTCCATTGTTTTGCAGAGGCAGCTAGTGAGACTGATTGGCCTGTAGCTGGAGGCTGCATCACTGTTTTTCCCTGACTTTAGCAGTGGTACCATGCTTGCTTCCTTCCAGATTTGAGGTAACTTAACTGTGCTCCAACACATATTGAAAATATCCAACAGCTTCCAATTGCTGCCATTTCAAGGTTCTTGATCATTTCATTGGACACTCCATCTGGTCCTGTTGATTTCCTTGGTTTCAGTTTACTGACTGCTAGGTCTAACTCGCTGCGTGTGATTGGTGCATCCATGACCTCCACTTTTCTGACTTGTTCCTCTTCCTTCTGTGGGTCAATGCACACTGTACGCTCTTTCTCTGGATGGATATCAATGTTGCAGTCCTGTGCAAACATGAGAGCAAAGTGATCTACTACCTGCTTACCTGTAAGAGTTTTCCCATCCTCTATTAGTGTGATCTTTGTAATTCTTCCGGTATTCTCATCGTTTAACTGTTTAATTAGTTTCCATAATACTCAGTATAATGTGGAACGAATTCAAGAACAACGCAGAGATAAGGCAGATGAGTGAACAAAAACCTGTCTCATGGGTGATCAGGAAAAGGAGATGGACATATGTCGGTCACGTGATAAGAAGAAAGAGTCAGAGAATCCCAAAACAAGCTATCAAGTGGAACACAACAGGTCAAATAAAAAAAAAAAGGCTGACCTCGTGAAACTCTACAGAGGACATTGTTAACTCATAACAGACCAGACGACGTGTCCCGCATCGATGGGTTATTCTTCAGATTTCCTTTCGATGTGTAGTACAATGGTCTCTAATTTTGAATTTATCCTAACTATACTAAAAAATTTGGCAAAGCTGGTAGTATCACTTCCTTCCTGTGTCAGATCTGAACACGAGGCAGGCAAGAGTTCACATGTAGAGTGATTTTGTGTTAAAATTTAATTGTTTTTTTTTTCTAAACTTATGATTGCTAGGTTTTGGTTTACAAATAAATATGGCTTCCAGTGCTAGTTCACTTCATTCAAAGCAGCATATGTCTGCATTAGAACCACAAAATTTAATTCAACGGTTGGTAGACTGCAGTGAAGAGAATGCAGAAGGTAGTGATTTTGAATTGTCCACCCATGTGCTACTGATTCAAGCAATGAGAATTATCTGTCTTTTGGTTCAGCAGTAAAACTTGTTAGGAGGGTAGCTGATGATACTACTTCTCAGCTTGTTGCTAGTATTTGCTGTAATATCACAGTAAGTAATGCTGGAGATTCTGTAATGCCTGAAGCTTGTACAAGCAGCACAGGTGATGACAATGGTGAGTGGAGATCTGTAGGAGAGGGAATGACATGCTCTAGATTTGTGTACAAACCTCTGCGTCAGCCTGGTGTTACAGAGAACTTGGATTTGAGTACAGCACTCAGCTCTTTTACTACCATTTTTAGCAGCAGCATCAAGAGCTACTTGCTGAAAGAAATCAATGATTTTACAAGAATAAAATGCATGCAAAACAATCCATGTACCAAGTTTTCAGTGTATGCCTGGTGGAAGGATGTCACAGAGATGGAGCCGGACACATTTTTTGCTGTTCTCATCAATGTGGGCATCCAGAAAAAGCCCTTTATTAGGGATTACTGGTCCCAAGCTACTGATCTATGTCAAGCCTGGTTTGGCCAGATGTTTACTAGGCAAAGATCCCAGGACATCTATCATACCGTGCTACATGCTGCAGGAGATCAGGCTGAAGGGAAGGAGAAGACAAGAACCTTTCGTAAATCTCATACTTGACCAGGGTAGGAAAGCTTTCTATCCTTACGAAAACCTCAGCCTGAATGAAATGGTGATAGGCTTAAAAGGAAGGTGGCAGTTCAAACAGTTTAATGCATAAAAGCCAAAGAAATATCACATCACGGCTATCGGCCTATGTTATGCAGCTACTGGCTATGTGATGCGGCTACTGGCTATGTGATGCAGCTACTGGCTATGTGCTGAATCTTCTTTTCTATTTTGGCCCCAACTCATCATATAACCCTGAAGCAGACCCCAGCAGTGTGCAGGCCAAGAAAGTCTTCCAGACATCGCTTCAGCCATCTGGTACGGGACACCATGTGTTTGCTGACAGATACTACACAACCAGAGAGTTTGTGGACTATCTGCTAGAACAGAAGACCTACTTCACTGGCACTCTCAACCACAATAGAAAAAACTTTTCACCACGGATCAAACAGCTGAAGTTGAATCACTTTGAAGTGGTTTTTGAACAGCAATGACAGGATTCTTTGTGGTTTTCAGAGATAAGAAAGCCAAGAAAGAGGTTGTAGCAGTATCGACCAAAGTAGACGTCATGACTTTAACAACTCACAAAGGGGTGGTCAAGTCTGTTGTTATTGACAGCTATAATCAGTCAATGAATGGTTATGATCTTATGCATATTATGGAATCCACACCAAAAAGTCTGTCAAATAGTGGAAAAAAATATTCATGTGGCTATTTGAGATTGCCAAGATAAACAGCTTTATTCTGTACACACTTAGCTGTGGTAAGAAGTTAGAATGCATGATTTCAAGAGCCATTTGCTGTATCAGTTCACTGAAACAACTTCTGACACAGAAATCAGTAGCACCAGTTCGAACCAACCAGTCTGCAGCAGCACCAGTGAAAGTTTCTGACGCCAGGCATCTCATCATGTATCACAAGAATGGCCAGTGATGTGCCCACTGCAGCACACTAGCCAAACCAAACAGAACACACTTCTACTGTTCTGGGTGTCCTAATCATCCCCATCTGCATCCTCAGTGCTTTGCTGATTACATATGAGTGTATAGTATGTAAAAAGAAAAAATTAAATGTAAATAGAATACTTCTAATTCAAAGTTAGAGTTATCTGTGTTTTCATGTAAATATTAATCACTACCCACTTGTGTTTTCATGTAAATATTAATCACTACCCACTTGTGTTTTCATGTAAATATTAGCTGCCCACTTGTTGTTTTCAGTTTATTGTAAATACATAATTAGCGTATATTTTCCTGCGAATTTTGGAGGATGTGTGAGGAAAAGATGTTTGTGTACAATTTTATTTGTTTTGGATATATTGGACCTGGCACAGTGGATTAACTTGAGGAGTAAGTGAGAAAATTATTCTTTCATTTTCTTTATTTTCCAGTTTTTCTTCTCAATTCTTAGCACTTTTTTCTGTTCTATACTAACAAAATACTAACAATTCTATTTGAAAAACAAAATACAACTTTTCCTATTTAAATTAATGTATACTATGTCATACAACATATCAGGTTTTGCCTTTGTGATGCATTTAAATGTGACAACCGTCCCATTCCACTCTATTAAATTTACCCCCCTTTGGTGATTTGATGTAAAACCCCCCAATACAGACAGAGTGAGAGGCCAAAATAGTAGGCATAAAATCCCTTGATCAGATTGAAAATCTCACCAAAAACAGGAAAAGTTGGCAAGCCCTATGTGACATTTAACGGCATGGGAAGGATTTACGATAGCACTGTAATACTCTTTTTTATTATTATTTTCTTCATGTCATAAAAAGCTATCTTTGCTTTGCCTATTCGTGTTTTTATTTCATGTATGCACTTGCTATCAGCTGTTACTTTTATTCCGAGAATTTATTTAGTTGTGTCAGTGTCTTCCCATCTGAAAGGCTGTTGCACTTTTGTATGTTTACTTTCTTTGAAATTACCATTGTTTCTGTCTTGTTGCTGTTTACCTCTAAACTTCTCATAGTGGTTTTAAATAATCTTGTCAACTGGCTTCTGCAAACTGCTTTTACTTTCTGCTATTAGAACATTATCATTCACATATCTCAGGATGCTGATATTATGGTATCTTATTTTGTTATTCCTTTCAAATTTTTTGTCTCTCTCATTATATTTACAGTCTGTAATGAGAAAGTGATGACAACTGACAAAACAAACAAGGCAACTGAAATATGTATCAATGAGGAAAAACTGGAAGAAGTGGAGAGTTTTGAATATCTTGGATCACTACTAACTAATAATGGAGATACAATGAGGGAAATTAAAAGGAGGACATCTATTGCTCTTCAGAAAGTAAAACAAATAAAGAATCTGTGGAGAGGAGCAGACAGAACCACAAAAATAAGATTTTTAAGGGCATGCATCTTTCCTATCGCAACATATGCCTGTGAGACCTGGACACTTAACAAAACAGCTGAGAAGCACATAAATGCCTTTGAATGTAAATGCTATAGAAGAGTTCTCCAAATATCGTGGACACAAAAAAGAACAAATATATCTATACTACAAGAGCTTAATATTGAAGAAGGCTGGCTAGTAAAGAGGATTAAAGAGAGAAAACTTAAATATTTTGGCCACATTAAACGTCATGATAATTTAGAGAAGACCGTATTGGAAGGATACATAATGGGAAAAAGAAAAAGAGGAAGACCGAAACGAAGATGGCTGCAAGACATCGTTGATGATCTGGAAATGGATGCAGCAGCAGCAGGCCATCTTGCTCACAACCGAGAGGCCTACAGGAGTGCTGTTTGGGAGGCAAAGTTCCGCAAGGGACATGCAAAGGAATGAATGAATGAATGAGAACAGATCATGTGACAGTACACACCCTTGTCTTTTGCCTTAATTTATAACATGATACTCACTTGTGTTCAATCTTATTTATGCTCTTTGATTCCATCCAGTACATATTCTAAATAATTCTCATATCTTGACTGTTTATATTAAGTTTTTCTAGTATTTGTAAATTATCTTTTAAAATATAAGAGATGAAAAAAAATCAGATACAAAACTGAATGACTATACCTTTACAGTAACCCTGCCATGCCACAGTCCCAAGACGGCTCCAACAAGCTGAAAGAAGACCCTCCCTTGATGTGTCATTCTTTTCCAAGGCATCACAGCAAACCTGATCCACATCTTCACCATTCTCAAAGACAGGCTCACATTTGCCACTGGTTATGTTGCACATCTGTGAATCACTTTTACAACAATTTCCGGAGCTTGGACACATGTGACTGTCCGCTGCACATCTGACCTCTAATAAATCATCCAATGTAAGTCTTCCATTGACAGCTGAAAATAATGACAACATGAGAGGTGATTGATAAATTTGTGGCCTAGGTTACAAATACTTGAAATGCACAGTTGATATTAAGTGCATTTGTAGACCAGGTTAATGTAAGATTAAACACCAATTTTCAAGAAATTAACTGCAACCTATTTTTTTTTACAGGCTACTGAAGTTGTAAAGGGTGGCAGAAGTTGAGAAAATGGATATAGTTTCTCATTGAGCAGCCATTCACTACCTCTGCATCAAGGGCTTATCATCGAAGGAGATCCACGAGGATATGGTAGAGACCTTAGGGGAGAGTGCTCCTTCTTACAGCACAGTGAAGAAATGGGCAGCTCAATTCAAATATTGAAGGGAGAGTCTGGAAGATGATCCCCGTCCAGGAAGATCAAGAATGGTAACCACTGATGAAACCACCGGCAGAATCCATGACATGATAATGGAGGATCAACAACTAACTGAGTAGTACATTGCTACAGAGTTGGGTATCTCCCAGGAATGTGTTCATGCCATTATTCACAATGATCTTCAAATGACAAAGGTCTCTGCTCGATGGGTCCCGAAACTTCTTGGAGCTGATCACAAACGACAATGTCTCAACGTGTCAAGAGACAATCTTGCACACTTTTCCACAGATCCTGAAAAGTTTCTTCGGCAGTTTGTGACTATGGATGAGACTTGGGTTCATCATTTTCAACCAGAAGTCAAAGAACAGTCAAAGCAGAGGAAACATCATGGATCCCCACCTCCAAAGAAAGCAATCGGTGGTTCTGTCTGCAGGCAAAGTGATGGCTTCTATCTTCTTGGATTCAGGAGGTGTGCTATTGCTAGCTATTGCTAGACTATCTTCAAAAGGGCAGAACAGTCACCGGGGCCTATTATGCTAATCTTGTGAAGTAACTGTGGGTCAAATTGAAGGAAAAGCATCGAGGGAAATTGATGAGAGGAGTCATCTTTCAGCAAGACAATGCTTCAGTTCACAGGTCAGCAGTGACAATGGCTGCCATTCATGAATGTGGCTTCCAGCTTCTTGAACATCCTCCTTATTCCCTACATTTGGCCCCTTCGGACTATTACCTGTTTACCAAATTCAAAAAGGAGCTCAATTCAAAGATAAAAAGAGCTATTAAAATGTAGTGATAATAAATATGTGGAAACGTACGTTTATCTGAGAGATTTAACAACTCACAAAGGGGTAGTCAAGTCTGCTGTTATTGACAGCTATAATCAGTCAATGAATGGTTATGATCTTATGCATATTATGGAATCCACACCAAAAAGTCTGTCAAATAGTGGAAAAAAATATTCATGCGGCTATTTGAGATTGCCAAGATAAACAGCTTTATTCTGTACACACTTAGCTGTGGTAAGAAGTTAGAATGCATGATTTCAAGAGTCATTTGCTGTATCAGCTCACTCAAGCCAGTGTGAAACAACTTATGACACAGAAATCAGTAGCACTAGTTCCAACCAACCAGTCTGCAGCAGCACCAGTGAAAGTTTCTGACGCCAGGCATCTCATCATGTATCACAAGAATGACCAGTGATGTGCCCACTGCAGCACACTAGCCAAACCAAATAGAACACACTTTTACTATTCTGGGCATCCTAATCATCCCCATCTGCATCCTTGGTGCTTTGCTGATTACATATGAGTGTATAGTATGTAAAAAGAAAAAATTAAATGTAAATAGAATACTTCTAATTCAAAGTTAGAGTTATCTGTGTTTTCATGTAAATATTAATCACTACCCACTTGTGTTTTCATGTAAATATTAATCACTACCCACTTGTGTTTTCATGTAAATATTAATCACTACCCACTTGTGTTTTCATGTAAATATTAGCTGCCCACTTGTTGTTTTCAGTTTATTGTAAATACATAATTAGCGTATATTTTCCTGCGAATTTTGGAGGATGTGTGAGGAAAAGATGTTTGTGTACAATTTTATTTGTTTTGGATATATTGGACCTGGCACAGTGGATTAACTTGAGGAGTAAGTGAGAAAATTATTCTTTCATTTTCTTTATTTTCCAGTTTTTCTTCTCAATTCTTAGCACTTTTTTCTGTTCTATACTAACAAAATACTAACAATTCTATTTGAAAAACAAAATACAACTTTTCCTATTTAAATTAATGTATACTATGTCATACAACATATCAGGTTTTGCCTTTGTGATGCATTTAAATGTGACAACCGTCCCATTCCACTCTATTAAATTTACCCCCCTTTGGTGATTTGATGTAAAACCCCCCAATACAGACAGAGTGAGAGGCCAAAATAGTAGGCATAAAATCCCTTGATCAGATTGAAAATCTCACCAAAAACAGGAAAAGTTGGCAAGCCCTATGTGACATTTAACGGCATGGGAAGGATTTACGATAGCACTGTAATACTCTTTTTTATTATTATTTTCTTCATGTCATAAAAAGCTATCTTTGCTTTGCCTATTCGTGTTTTTATTTCATGTATGCACTTGCTATCAGCTGTTACTTTTATTCCGAGAATTTATTTAGTTGTGTCAGTGTCTTCCCATCTGAAAGGCTGTTGCACTTTTGTATGTTTACTTTCTTTGAAATTACCATTGTTTCTGTCTTGTTGCTGTTTACCTCTAAACTTCTCATAGTGGTTTTAAATAATCTTGTCAACTGGCTTCTGCAAACTGCTTTTACTTTCTGCTATTAGAACATTATCATTCACATATCTCAGGATGCTGATATTATGGTATCTTATTTTGTTATTCCTTTCAAATTTTTTGTCTCTCTCATTATATTTACAGTCTGTAATGAGAACAGATCATGTGACAGTACACACCCTTGTCTTTTGCCTTAATTTATAACATGATACTCACTTGTGTTCAATCTTATTTATGCTCATTGATTCCATCCAGTACATATTCTAAATAATTCTCATATCTTTACTGTTTATATTATGTTTTTCTAGTATTTGTAAATTATCTTTTAAAATATAAGAGATGAAAAAAAATCAGATACAAAACTGAATGACTATACCTTTACAGTAACCCTGCCATGCCACAGTCCCAAGACGGCTCCAACAAACTGAAAGAAGACCCTCCCTTGATGTGTCATTCTTTTCCAAGGCATCACAGCAAACCTGATCCACATCTTCACCATTCTCAAAGACAGGCTCACATTTGCCACTGGTTATGTTGCACATCTGTGAATCACTTTTACAACAATTTCCGGAGCTTGGACACATGTGACTGTCCGCTGCACATCTGACCTCTAATAAATCATCCAATGTAAGTCTTCCATTGACAGCTGAAAATAATGACAACATGAGAGGTGATTGATAAATTTGTGGCCTAGGTTACAAATACTTGAAATGCACAGTTGATATTAAGTGCATTTGTAGACCAGGTTAATGTAAGATTAAACACCAATTTTCAAGAAATTAACTGCAACCTATTTTTTTTTACAGGCTACTGAAGTTGTAAAGGGTGGCAGAAGTTGAGAAAATGGGTATAGTTTCTCATCGAGCAGCCATTCGCTACCCCTGCATCAAGGGCTTATCATCAAAGGAGATCCACGAGGATATGGTAGAGACCTTAGGGGAGAGTGCCCCTTCTTATAGCACAGTGAAGAAATGGGCAGCTCAATTCAAATATTGAAGGGAGAGTCTGGAAGATGATCCCCGTCCAGGAAGACCAAGAATGGTAACCACCGACGAAACCAGGGCAGAATCCATGACATGATAATGGAGGATTGATGACTAACTGAGTGGTACGTTGCTACTGAGTTGGGTATCTCCCAGGAATGTGTTCATGCCATTATTCACAATGATCTTCAAATGACAAAGGTCTCTGCTCGATGGGTCCCGAAACTTCTTGGAGCTGATCACGAACGACAATGTCTCAACATGTCAAGAGACAATCTTGGCCATTTTTCCACAGATCTTGAAAAGTTTCTTCAGCAGTTTGTGACTATGGATGAGACTTGGGTTCATCATTTTCAACCAGAAACCAAAGAACAGTCAAAGCAGAGGAAACATCATGGATCCCCACCTCCAAAGAAAGCAATCGGTGGTTCTATCTGCAGGCAAAGTGATGGCTTCCATCTTCTTGGATTCAGAAGGTGTGCTATTGCTAGCTATTGCTAGACTATCTTCAAAAGGGCAGAACAGTCACCGGGGCCTATTATGCTAATCTTGTGAAGCAACTGCGGGTCAAATTGAAGGAAAAGCATCGAGGGAAACTGATGAGAGGTGTCATCTTTCAGCAAGACAATGCTCCAGTTCACAAGTCCGCAGTGACAATGGCTGCCATTCATGAATGCAGCTTCCAGCTTCTTGAACATCCTCCTTATTCCCCAGATTTGGCCCCTTCGGACTATTACCTATTTACCAAATTCAAAAAGGAACACAGTGGTCACAAATTTGCTTCATATGATGATGTCATTCGTGCTGTAGACCACTTTCTACTGGCACAAGATGCTGACTTTTACAAAGAAGGGATCCGTATGCTCCAGGATTGCTGGACTAAGTGCATAAACTTGCAAGGGGACTATGTTGAGAAATTAACCCAAAAAAGTTGTCTACAAATAATCCATTGTTCTTAGGCCGAGAATTTATCAATTACCCCTCGTATGAAGAACAAATCTCCTGCTTACTGCAAGTATTACATTCACTGGATGGACAGATTTCTGTCCTTCACTATCTGCAATAAATTACAGTTTTCTCACTAATAAATATCTGCATTTGAAGATACAGATCATAAATGCAAAAAACTATAGCTTAGACATGAAAATTCAATAAATCCACTGATGTAAGACTTCCATTGACAGCTGAAAAAATGACAACACAAGTATGATGAACAAATCTCGAGCTGGAAGAAAAAAAAACTATGGTGGGGGGGGGGGGGGGGGGGAAGAGAAGAGTGAGAGAAAGAAAGATGGAGGAAGAAATATGACTGGGACATTCAAACCAAATGAAAAAAAAATTGGGGGTGGGTGGGGGATTGTTAAAGAGGTGGTTTTGGAGCAGAGGGGGCAACAGCCTGAGAACAGTTTGAGAACCATTGCTTTAGATTTCCACTGTCTTAAACTGGGGAAGTGTCACATTAGTATGGGACTGGTTTTTACAGGAATATTTTCCCCTTCAGAGTTGTACATCATGTACAGTATGTTCTTGTTTACCTTGCCATGCACAGATATCTGTATCTTCTGAGAAATTTTTCGGGTGATTTTTGAGAAAATACAATTACCTGTGCCATTCAAAACCACTTCCTTGAAAGGGTCAGTGGTTAAGGTTGTAAGGGTCAGTGGTTAAGATTGTAAGGGTCAGTGGTTAAGGTTGTAAACACTGTTGGAAAATATGAAAGAAGGCACCATAAAGAGGTTCTTAGCAAGAGACTGTCTATTTCCTGGCAAACTCTACAAGTCTGTCTGATTTCTTTCTCTGATAGCCAGTCATAAGTATTTAGAGACAGACAGACAGACAGACAGAGAGACACAGAGAGAGAGACAGACAGAGAGACACAGAGAGAGACAGACACAGAGAGACAGAGATAGACAGAGAGAGAGAGAGAGAGAAAGAAAGACACAGAGAGAGACAGAGAAAGAGAGAGAGACAGAGTTTGCATTAAAAAAAAGTACTAAATCAACTGCAACTGTAAACAGAAATAATGAGAAACATAAGAACTAGACAGTTAAAATATTCTGGTTATAACAAGAGACATAATACAATAATGAAACCATACTAAATGGAAAAATAGAAGGAAAAAGAGCAAGAGGTCATCAATGATATAGACTAGTGGACAATATAAAAAATGGACTGAAATGAGCTTGGCTTCATGGACAGTGACAACAAGGGACAGAGCAAACTGGAGGGCTGTTGCAGCCAGCCTTTCATCTAGAGAGAGAGCACAAGATGATGATGAATACATTTTCATGGGTAAAACAAACAATTCCTGCCTGAAGCAAAGATGTGGAAGATAATGTCTTATATTTCTCAACATGTAGTCTTCCGTAAGTTGTGCTCATTAAAAAAAAATAATCTAAAACTGAATATAAATAATAAAAATATTGTGTCTGTATACCTTTACAGTAACTTTGCCATGTCACAGAGCCGAGGCGGTTAACACATGCTGAAAGGAGACCTTTTCTTGTTGTATCATTTTTATACAACACATCACAGCAAACCTTATCTCTGTCCTCTTTTTCCAGGAAGACATCTTCACAGGTAAGTGACTTATTGCTACATATCTGTGAATCACTTTTGCAACACTTTCCATTAAACCGGCATATGAAAGTTCTTTCTAGGCAGATCGTCTTTAATAGGTCGTCAAAAGTAAAACCACTGGCAGCTGCAAAATAGTAACAAAATTTGTATGAGCAATTTATCACTCAACAACATACGTTACATTCACTCCCTTGGTTTGTTTTTCATGCGTACAAGAAATTACACTGGTATATTTTCTTAACTAAATAAGGCACAGAGCACAAACAATACACTTCATGTAACTGCTTGCTCACATATTTACAGGTTGTGTAGCTGGGGCCTGGCCCCTTGAAGGGGCCTAGCAGCCTTGCTCTTATATGTAGCCCTGCTCTTATATGTAGCCCTGCTCTTATATGTAGCCCTGCTCTTATATGTAGCCTTACTCTTATATGTAGCCTTACTCTTATAAGTAGCCCTGCTCTTATATGTAGTCCTGCTCTTATATGTAGCCTTACTCTTATATGTAGCCTTACTCTTATATGTAGCCCTGCTCTTATATGTAGTCCTGCTCTTATATGTAGCCTTACTCTTATATGTAGCCCTGCTCTTATATGTAGCCCTGCTCTTATATGTAGCCCTGCTCTTATATGTAGCCCTGCTCTTATATGTAGCCTTACTCTTATATGTAGCCCTGCTCTTGTATGTAGCCCTGCTCTTGTATGTAGCCCTGCTCTTGTATGTAGCCTTACTCTTATATGTAGCCCTGCTCTTATATGTAGCCTTACTCTTATATGTAGCCTTACTCTTATATGTAGCCCTGCTCTTATATGTAGCCTTACTGATATGTAGTCTTACTCTTATATGTAGCCTTACTCTTATATGTAGCCCTGCTCTTATATGTAGCCTTACTGATATGTAGTCTTACTCTTATATGTAGTCTTACTCTTATATGTAGCCCTGCTCTTATATGTAGCCCTGCTCTTATATGTAGCCTTACTGATATGTAGTCTTACTCTTATATGTAGCCCTGCTCTTATATGTAGCCTTACTCTTACATGTAGCCCTGCTCTTAAGTTATGCACTTGCCATCATTTGTTCTGAGATAAATGAATTTATTTACTTGTGTCTGTGCCTTCCCATCTGAAAGGCTGTTGTACTGTTTTATGTTTACTTTCTTTGAAATTACCATTGTTTCTGTCTTGTTAGCTCAATTGCCTTCTTTCACTCAGAACAAAAGAGGCAGAGAAAGAAAGATTTGGGGGGTTGGGGGGGGGGGGGTCAACAGGGAAACCAGAACCAAGTTAAAAAAAACAAAAATATTTGGGGTAGTTTTGCAGAAAAGAAGGCAGCAGTCTGATAAAGTTTGAGAACCACTGCTTTAGATTTTCTCTTTTCTTTCTGCAAAATTATTGAATACTCAATTTAACTGATGAAAATTGCTACAATATTAGAAAACAAATTTTAAAATGAGCACTCCAAAAAAGATGCTCATGAACTTGCCCGTATTTCAGCATTTTCTTTTTCGCCTTATCAGAAGCAGGGCAAAAGTTAAACAGATAATAATATCAATGATAATAATAATAAAACAAAATGTGTCTCTTGGCCCCATTAAAGTGTAAGTACAAAACCAGATGATGGTTTCTAGTTAAGTCTAAGTACCATAACTATGAGAAAATGACTAAAGTGTGGTAGGAAATGAAAGCCCAGCATGAATACAAAACAGAAGGACAAGATAAGCAAAATATAACCTGCTAGAGACAGGGCCATAGAGAGCCATATCAGCCCCAGGTGTCTGTCACTACTGGGCCATTTGTCCAAATACAGAACAGTGTTATCCTGAATTTTGTCTCTAATAATAAACTAGGGGAAAAAACAGGACTGCTGGGCCCCCTCAACAACCCTGGGGCCTCCACTATAGGCCCCCTCTCCTACTCTGTCTTGTGGGTCTGGAGAAAAGTATAAAGGTAGAAAGATGAGATCAGATATGATAAAAATAATTATATATATATATATATATATCTATGAGGGAAACAAGACCAAGGGGTAGACCAAGACAGAGATGGAAAGACAACATAGAAGAAGATATAAAAGAAATTGGTGTCACCAACTGGAGTGAGAGAAGATTAGGAATAGAGAGGAAGGGAGGCAAACTTTATCTGCAGCAATGAGTCTTAATGGCTGGGAAAGCTGAAGAAGAAGAATTTTCGCTTTTTTTTTTTTTTAGTAGTATGCTGCTTTTTCCAGCCAATAATCATTTTTACTTATATTTTTAAAAAATTCATGTATAATATTCTTAGTGTATTATTATTCTATATTTCTGTATTATTAAATTTTATTTTGTATTATTATTTTTATTTTTAGTTAGTGATGCTGTTTAAAACTAACTAAAAATGAAAATAAGAATATCATCATCATCATGTGCCATGCCGACAGGCGTTGGCTATTATGCTTCTCCACAGTACAAGATCCTTCATGCAGGCCATCAGTTCAGTTGGTGATCTCCTCTCACACCATCCCGTCAGACTGTCCAGTATCATTTCTCTTGGTCTTCCTCTTGATCTTCTTCCTTCTATTTTTCCTGTTGTTATAATATTTTCAATGCCCCCTCTCTCATTGCATGTCCTATGAAAGTATATTGTCTCTCTCTTATCTTTTTGACAAGGTTTTTTATCTCTCCAGCTCTTCTCAAACATTCTTCATTAGTTATTTTTGCTGTCCAGGAGATTCGCAACATTCTTCTAATAAACCACATTTCTGCTGCTTTCAATGATTTTTGTGCAGACCTGCCTATTGTCCATGATTCACTTCCATATAATAATAAATAAAAGAATAAAATTTAATAATACTAACATGTAAAATAATAATACACTAAAAATAATATACATGAATTTTTTTAATACGCTTACAAATAAAAATTATTATTGACTGTAAAAACCAGCATATTACTAAAAAAAAGCAAATATTCTTCTTCTTCTTCTTCTTCTTCTTCAGCTTTCCCAGCCATTAAGGCTCATTGCTGCAAATAAAGTTCACCTCCATTCCTCTCTATTCCTAATCTTCTCTCACTCCAGCTGGTGACATCAATTTCTTTTATATCTTCTTCTATGTTGTCTTTTCATCTCTGTCTTGGCTACCCCATGGTCTTGTTTCCCTCATCTCTTGTGCATACATCATCTTCATTTGTCTGTTCTCTTCCATTCTTTCTACATGGCCAACCAGTGTAGTTGATATTAATAATATTAATATAAACAAATTACAAATAAATAATTTTTTAGATATTAAGTAATATATTTAAATGTCCAAGACAAAGCTTCTGATTTATTAGGCACTTTCTTAGAACATTTTTATACCAATGTGAAACTTGAACAAAATATCCAGGGCAATGGGAAAAAACTGCAACAGTTTCCGTCTATGCCAGGTTATCAAGTGATGTCTTTACTGGCTTATCAAGTGATGTCTTTACTGGCTTATCAAGTGATGTCTTTGTTGGCTTATCAAGTGATGTCTTTATTGGCTTATCAAGTGATGTCTTTGTTGGCTTATCAAGTGATGTCTTTGTTGGCTTATCAAGTGTTGTCTTTGTTGGCTTATCAAGTGATGTCTTTGTTATCTTATCAAATGACATCTTTGCTATTTTATCAAGCGGCATCTTTGCTATTTTATCAAGCGGCATCTTTGTTATCTTATCAAGTGTCATCTTTGCTGTCTTATCAAGTGTCATCTTTGCTGTCTTATCAAGTGAAATCTTTGCTGTCTTATCAAGTGTCATCTTTGCTGTCTTATCAAGTGTCATCTTTGCTGTCTTATCAAGTGTCATCTTTGCTGTCTTATCAAGTGTCATCTTTGCTGTCTTATCAAGTGACATCATTGTTATTTTATCAAGTGGCATCTTTGTTATCATATCAAGCGACATCTTTGCTGTCTTATCAAGTGACAACATTACTGTCTTATCAAGTGACATCTTTGTTGTCTTATCAAGTGACATCATTGCTGTCTTATCAAGTGATATCTTTGATATCTTATCAAGTGGCATCTTTGTTATCTTATCAAGTGACATCTTTGATATCTTATCAAGCGACGTCTTTGTTATCTTATCAAGCGACATCTTTGCTATTATATCAAGTGATAAAACAAAGTAACCAACTCTGAGGTTCTATATCGTGATAACTTTCTGTCTGTGATGAAAACACTAAACAACAAAAGGTTACGGCGTCTGGCACGTACAAGAGGACTGGTCCCCGAGCAAATTTTCATATGGCCAATTCATGGATGGAGTGAGGCCACGTGGTAGACCTAAGTGAGATACAAAATGTTTGTAACTCATCCTTGAGAGTTGTAGAGAACTGGTACAAGATCATGGTGTTACATCATCTGAGCTGGAAACGAGAGTCAAAATTATATAACGGGCAAACGTGTGAAGAGTGGACCTTTCAAGACACACATTATTTGCTGTTACTGCATCTGTTCAACTTCTACAGACACCATCTGTTAATCTAAGAAGGAAAGTACCATTGTTATAAAATAATCTTCACTGAAAAGCTCGTGATTATATTTTAAAAAATACTTACTTCCTGCTATCACTGCGAAAAGCACAGCTAGTTTAGCAAGCGGCTTCATTTTCTGTATCATTGTATGAATTTCCGTTATAACCTGTTATATCAGCGATTATCACGTGTTGTGCTGTGATAGATCAGCAGGTCTGCCACGCAATTATCGAAACGAACCCAAAAGACGCATGGGAAAAAAAAGTAGATTAATAAAAAAAAATCATGGAAGTAAATGTATAAAGCCACGCATATTTTATCATTAAAATGCCAATGATAATGAAAATATTAACTTTCTAATTTTAAAAAAGGTAGTCATATTAAAGTTTCGTCTCCGCTGTTCGCGTAAACTGACCCTGAGATGTACTTTTATCACCTTATCCTTATCGTTATCAAGCCTCTAGTGCTCATATCTTGTATATTCTAACATGACAGATTGTATTAGTGCCTTTTATTTAACTTATGTTTTTGTGTTGTAATCCCGGGCAGACTTCTGATTAAAACAAAAACAAAACACGTAAGTTAGATGATGGCGGTGAAAAAAATGTGGTTTCCACTAACAGAGGATGCACCAAAAACATTATATAGGTAAAGGTAATCCTGTCATATCTTAGAGGCACATAGGGATATGGTGTTAGTGCCCATATTTTCCTTGACCTGTCAAGCACACTAGAGGGTGATTTGGTCAGTATCACGCCTGGCCGCCTTTCCTTCCCCAACTCCAGAAAAAGTCGGGTACCCATTTCTACAGCTGGGTGACTGGAGTGACGTACGTACAAGGGTGAGTCAAAAAGTTTTCATATATTTTTACTGCGAGTTAAATAACCATTAGATTTAACTGATACCTTTTCATTCAAATAATCTGAATAATAATAATAGTTACGTTTTTTAAAATATTTTTTTACATTCATCATCATGACTATAACTATGACTATGACTATAACTGTGACTATAACTATAACTATGACTATAACTATAAATATGACTATGATTACAACTATAACTATAACTATGACTATAACTATAACTATGACTATAACTATGACTATAACTATGACTATAACTATGACCATAACTATGACTATAACTATGGTTACAACTATAACTATGACTATAACTATGACTATGACTATAACTATGACTATGATTACAACTATAACTATGACTATAACTATGACTATAACTATGACTATAACTATAACTATGACTATAACTATAACTATGACTATGATTACAACTATAACTATAACTATGACTATAACTATGACTATAACTATAACTATGACTATAACTATGACTATAACTATAACTATGACTATGATTACAACTATAACTATAACTATGACTATAACTATGACTATAACTATAACTATGACTATAACTATGACCATAACTATGACTATAACTATGGTTACAACTATAACTATGACTATAACTATGACTATGACTATGACTATGACTATACCTATAACTATGATTACAACTATAACTATGACTATGACTGTGACTATGACTACAACTATAACTATGACAATGACTATGGCTACAACTATAACTATGACTATGACTATGATTACAACTATAACTATGACTATGACTGTGACTATGACTACAACTATAACTATGACAATGACTATGGCTACAACTATAACTATGACTATGACTATGATTACAACTATAACTATGACTATGACTATGACTATACCTATGACTATGATTACAACTATAACTATGACTATGACTGTGACTATGACTACAACTATAACTATGACAATGACTATGGCTACAACTATAACTATGACTATGACTATGATTACAACTATAACTATGACTATGACTGTGACTATGACTACAACTATAACTATGACAATGACTATGGCTACAACTATAACTATGACTATGACTATGATTACAACTATAACTATGACTATGACTATGACTATGACTATACCTATGACTATGATTACAACTATAACTATGACTATGACTATGATTACAACTATAACTATGACAATGACTATGACTACAACTATAACTATGACAATGACTATGGCTACAACTATAACTATGACTATGACTATGATTACAACTATAACTATGACTATGACAATGACTATGGCTACAACTATAACTATGACAATGACTATGATTACAACTATAACTATGACTATGACTATGACTATACCTATGACTATGATTACAACTATAACTATGACTATGACTATGATTACAACTATAACTATGACTATGACTATGATTACAACTATAACTATGACTATGACTATGATTACAACTATAACTATGACTATGACTATGACTATGACTACAACTATAACTATGACAATGACTATGATTACAACTATAACTATGACTATGACAATGACTATGGCTACAACTATAACTATGACTATGACAATGACTATGATTACAACTATAACTATGACTATAACTATGACTGTGACTGATTTCCTTAAACATTAACACAATAATTGGAATTTCAGGTATTTAACTTTAAACATAATCTGTTTTTCAAATGTTTAAAAAAAACTATGAAAAACAAAACTAATATCTAGTCACTGAAATGCTGCTCTGTTGCTGCTATCAGCTCAGAATTATATGAAAATTTTTTTCCTGTCAAACACATTTTAGGGTTGAAAAACTGGAAATAGATGGTGAGTTGGGTGGGTGATCTATGCACTCAGACCCAAAGTTCTTCAATATCCAACGTCTTGCGAACAAGCTCACTGCATTCAGTCAGTGCAAGTCCCTTGCGGAACTTTGTCTCCCTAGCAGCACTCCTATAGGCCTTTCAGTTGTAAGTAAGATGCCCCGCTGCTGATTATTCCATTTGCAGATCATCAACGATGTCTTGCAGCCATCTTCGCCTTGGTCTTCCTCTCTTTTTCCCCACTATGTACCCTTCCTAGACGGTCTTCTCTAGATTATCATGACGTTTAATGTGTCCAAAATATTTAGGTTTTATCTGTTTAATCCTCTTTACTAGCCAGCCTTCTTCAGTATTAAGTTCTTGTAGTATAGATATATTTGTTCTTTATTGTGTCCATGATATATGAAGAACTCTTCTGTAGCATTTACATTCAAAGATATTTATGTGTTTCTCAGGTGCTTTGTTATTTGTTAAGTATTACTGTACTGCAAAATAAAAAAAATAATAAAAAAAAAACCGTGTGCATTAATTTAGTGTTTAGCTCTTCGGAAGACAGTAAATCATCAAAATCCCCCCCCCCCCCTCCACACACACACCGACAAAAAAAGTGCCCATGACCTTTCCTGCTAACCTTTGTCTTTAGAATGTCTTCCGCCATGGAGAACCCGAACACTACAGGGATTGCTGTTTAGTCGCAAGATCAGACTGGTGTGATCATTTTTCATGAACAGTGACGAACTTTTCCACAAGTTATAACTATGTCGCTCAAAACGCTGCAAAATCTACATGGCTTCTGTTTCTGGCCAGCATTCAGACATTTCGGCAACCACTTGGAAGACAGTTATTGCACACTCAAATACTCGACGCTGTCCCTGGGCGTATGTGGTGTTTCAGCAACTGTTTTAGCCGAAATGGCGTCAGTCTGCCAAAATAAGGTCATGAACATTATCAACAATTTCTTGAGCTGACACTGCTGAAGGCCTCCCAGATCTTGCTGCATCTTTGGTCTCAAAATCTCCACACTGCAAGTTAGTATATCACCTAGTCTCAGCTGAATATGATGGGCATTTGTCACTGAATGAATGTTGAAATATATGCTCACGTGTGAATGTTGAAATATACTCAACTATCTATCTATCTATCTATCTATCTATCTATCTATCTATCTATCTATCTATCTATCTATCTATCTATCTATCTATCCTCTATCTATCTATCTATCTATCTATCAGATAAACATACGTTTCCACATATTTATTATCACTACATTTTAATAGCTCTTTTCATCTTTGAAGTCAGTTTCGAAGCTGGTAGGCTTTAGGAGGTTATGTAGCTTGCCCTGCATCGAATTGTTGAACAATTCCCCTGATATTTGATACCGACAAACTGTACTTGTGCTGTTTAGGTAGATTATCATCATCTTGAGCCATCTTCCCCAAAGTTTAGACCCACTGAACCTCCAACTCGCTCTGTACAGTACAGTGTACTTGAAACTTAGCAGGCAACTGTACCTGATAAATGTTTTTTCCAAACTATTGACTTTTTTATTTAAGATATCCATTTAATGTCATGAAAAGTGGGTACGAAAGCTCATGAATAGTTATTTTCTGGAGTCAGTGATGCAACAGAGCGCCAGCAACTTTCATACAGAGCTGTAGTTGCTGTAATAACAATGGCTTGCCGACTGGTAACGCTTACAGCTTCTCTGCTGTCTACGTACACGTTCAGAAGAAACCTGGTCTTTGCGCAGAAATATGTCTCTACGTTAGGTCACACACCACAGTTTACAACATCCTCTGTTGCACTGGTGAGTCAGCTATTGCTGTAAAATTGGTTAACGGAGTATTGTTTAAAAAAGGAGCGAGGCAGTGCCTACATAATAACAACGGTTCAACTAAAGTGGTCTTCACTTTACGTTCATTCGTTATAAGCAACTCTGACAGACACCAGCGACCGTACCATTCCACTTTTAGTAGTCCTTGGCCTTTCTATTAAAATTGATTGCTTTTAAGTTAGAGAACATGACAGTCACTGGACTTGTCTTGAGAAGACAGAAGTTAGAAAATTTGACAATCACTGTAAAATTCAATGGAAAACCAAAAAAAAAAAAAAAAGCTGGTAGATCTAGAAGCACTGGTTCTCAAACTTATTGAAGCAGCTAGGCCCTTACCTCCCATACCACACGTCTAGTGCCACACCCCCACCAAATTTTCTTTTTTTTTCTTAGCTGGTTCTGATGCCTCCAGCCACCATCTTTTCTATCACCATCTTCATAGATCTTCCCACCATCTTTCCTATCACCATCTTCATGGATCTTCCCACCATCTTTCCTATCACCATCTTTTCTATCACCATCTTCATGGATCTTCCCACCATCTTTTCTATCACCGTCCTCATGGATCTTCCCACCATCTTTCCTATCACCATCTTCATGGATCTTCCCACCATCTTTCCTATCACCGTCTTCATAGATCTTCCCACCATCTTTCCTATCACCATCTTCATAGATCTTCCCACCATCTTTCCTATCACCATCTTCATAGATCTTCCCACCATCGTTCCTATCACCATCTTCATAGATCTTCCCACCATCTTTTCTATCACTATCCTCATGGATCTTCCCACCATCTTTCCTATCACCATCTTCATGGATCTTCCCACCATCTTTTCTATCACCATCCTCATGGATCTTCCCACCATCTTTTCTATCACCATCTTCATGGATCTTCCCATCATCTTTTCTATCACCATCTTCATGGATCTTCCCACCATCTTTTCTATCACCATCCTCATGGATCTTCCCACCATCTTTTCTATCACCATCCTCATGGATCTTCCCACCATCTTTTCTATCACCATCCTCATGGATCTTCCCACCATCTTTTCTATCACCATCTTCATGGATCTTCCCATCATCTTTTCTATCACCATCTTCATGGATCTTCCCATCATCTTTTCTATCACCATCCTCATGGATCTTCCCACCATCTTTTCTATCACCATTTTCATGAATCGTGCATCTGTGCATGGGTTGGAGTAGCATCAACCATTTAGGGAACCACTGATCAAGAAGAAAATATTAGAATGGCATGACCATTTGGCACAGAAAAAAGATCGCTTCTATCAGGGATCTCATACAGTAGAGAAGCATCACCAGCATATACTGGCACTGCACATGATGAATAAATGAATGGGGCATTGAAAGGATTTCATTTAAAATACATACACAAACTTCTCTTTCAGCATTCCTCTGCTCGCAATAGCACAAATGATGAAGTTTTAAAGTCGCAGACAGCGAAACTGACAGGAAAACCTACAATTTTTTCAAAGATTTTGGACAAGACTATATCTGCAGACATTTTGTATGAAGATGATCAGGTAAGTCTGTCTTCTTCTTCTTCTTCTTTCCTCCCTGGAACTGCAGGGAGTAGCTGGTGATGTGGTGAAGATGTAGAGGCACATCATCATGATGGCTTGGGAGTGGGCTGTGATGACTTGGGAGTGGGTTATGATGACTTGGGAGTGGGTTATGATGACTTGGGAGTGGGCTGTGATGACTTGGGAGTGGGTTATGATGACTTGGGAGTGGTTATGATGACTTGGGAGTGGGTTATGATGACTTGGGAGTGGGTTATGATGACTTGGGAGCGGGCTGTGATGGCTTGGGAGTGGGTTATGATGACTTGGGAGTGGGTTATGATGACTTGGGAGTGGGTTATGATGACTTGGGAGTGGGCTGTGATGACTTGGGAGTGGGTTATGATGACTTGGGAGTGGGTTATGATGACTTGGGAGTGGGTTATGATGACTTGGGAGTGGGTTATGATGACTTGGGAGCGGGCTGTGATGGCTTGGGAGTGGGTTATGATGACTTGGGAGCGGGCTGTGATGACTTGGGAGCGGGCTGTGATGGCTTGGGAGTGGGTTATGATGACTTGGGAGTGGGTTATGATGGCTTGGGAGTGGGCTGTGATGGCTTGGGAGTGGGTTATGATGACTTGGGAGTGGGTTATGATGACTTGGGAGTGGGTTATGATGACTTGGGAGTGGGTTATGATGACTTGGGAGCGGGTTATGATGACTTGGGAGTGGGTTATGATGACTTGGGAGTGGGTTATGATGACTTGGGAGTGGGCTGTGATGACTTGGGAGCGGGCTGTGATGGCTTGGGAGTGGGTTATGATGACTTGGGAGCAGGTTATGATGGCTATTTCTGCAGTCACTGAGCAGATCTAAAAAGCAGGGAGTGTGCAGTGCTTTTTTTTAGTAGACTCCACCACCAAGGGAACTGTGATGCTCTGGTTATCCAGGCTCCACCACCTTGGGAATTATGATGCGCTGGTTATCCAGGCTCCACCACCTTGGGAGCTGTGATGCTCTGGTTATCCAGGCAAGGCCTTTTTTACTGGAGGATACCAACAGGGTGCTTGATCAGCTGTGCTTCACCATCTCTGATGCTGGCATGTCTGCTGTGGGCTGCTGATTGCAAAATCAGGCAGGGTTTTTGTCTGTGGATGGAGCTGGTTATTCAGGTGAGTGCAGGTGTTGTTGATGGATGTAAACTTTGATGATTGTGATGATGTGACTGACTGATAGCTAATTACAGTTAGAGAACTTAGAATGACTGGAAATTTCAGGGGAAAAGAGGAAGGCCAAGACAAACATATCTCCACAAACTGACCAAATGGCATGGAAAAAGAAAAGCATTAGAATTGATCAGAAACACCAAGGACCACATAAGATGGAGAAACAGCATCGCTAACACTTTTTGGCATGGCACGTATTCAGTGAATGATTGAACAGCCAGTTATTCAGTGAATGATTGAACGCCAGTTATTCAGTGAATGATTCAACGCCAGTTATTCAATGAGGAAAGATAATTAAGAAAACAAAGAGAAGAAAACAAAATATTGTGTGCAGTCATCAGATGGCAGAAACAAGATCAAATGGCAGATCAAGATAAAGATGGAGAGACAACTTAGAAGATAATGTACAAGAACTCCTTGTAGCTAGGAAGGTAAGGCCAGTGACAGAGACAAATGGAAACTGTTAGTAGCATTGAACCTTTCTGGCCGGAAGAGATGGAGAGATAAAGAAGATTTAGTTTGTGAGCAACATTTTCAGGTTGATAAATTGATGACTGCTAGAGATACTTTAAAAAGGATGAAAAAAACAGTATCATTTGTATCTTGTTGTTCTATCAGTATCATCTCTATATTGTTGTTGTTCTATCATTATCAAATGATACTGAAAGAACAACAACATACAAATGATACTGTTTCTTTCATCTCAATTGCATCTTCTTGTTCTATCCATTAACACTATAAAATTGAGAAAGTTACAATACTTTGGCCACATCAAGAGACACAATAGCTGGGAGAGGTTGATAGTAGAAGGCATAGTGCCTGGCCCAAAGAGAAAAGGGATGACCTCCGCAGGTGGACTCAGGACATCACGGAAAGTCTGGATGTGTCATTGAGAGACGCTGGTCAACTTGCACAAGACAGCATCACATTCAGGGAGGATGTGAGAGGGACAGTGTTCTGAAAAGGACATGTCACATGAATGAATGTTCTGTCAGTATCATTTGTAACTCGTCCTATGAGTATAATTTGTATCTTGTTCTATGAGGATCATTTGTATCTTGTTCTATTTTCCTGGAACTGAGAGAAACATGTTCGTGCCAGCTGATCCAGCAAGGGTGTTAAAATACAGGATTGTGTTGAATAGAGAAGGGTGTTTGGCAGCCATTTTTTTTTTAGACCCTCATTCAGTCAGTCAGTCATTCATTTGCATGTCCCTTGCTGAACTTTGTCTCCCTAACAGCTCTACTGTAGGCCTCTCAGTTGTAAGCAAGATGCCCTGCACTGATCTTCCATTTGCAGATCATCAACGATGTCTTGCAGCCATCTTCACCTTGGTCTTCTTCTCTTTCTTTTTCCCATTATGTACCCTTCCAACACGGTCTTCTCTAGATTATCATGACGTTTAATGTATCCAAAATATTTAAGTTTTCTCTGTTTAATCCTTTTTACTAGCCAGGCTTCTTCAATATTAAGTTCTTGTAGTATGGATATATTTGTTCTTTTTTTCTGTCCATGATATTTGAAGAACTCTTCTGTAGCATTTACATTGAAAGGCATTTATGTGTTTCTCAGCTGTTTTGTTAAATGTCCATGTCTCACAGGCATATGTTAAGTGTC
The DNA here is from genome assembly GCA_009760885.1 of Achatina immaculata. Lineage (NCBI taxonomy): Eukaryota > Metazoa > Mollusca > Gastropoda > Stylommatophora > Achatinidae > Lissachatina > Lissachatina immaculata. The sequence continues at coordinate 17,396,278 of CM019711.1, forward strand.
CAGGTCTCACAGGCATATGTTAAGTGTCCAGGTCTCACAGGCATATGTTAAGTGTCCAGGTCTCATAGGCATATGTTAAGTGTCCAGGTCTCACAGGCATATGTAGCACCCTCAGTGGAGCCAAAAAGCAAAGTATGGTGCTTCTTTAACAGTATCCACCGCCACAGGTGCTACAGGGATCCCTGCTCTGTCAGCCAGGCCAAGCCTGTTACTGGAGGTACGGAGAGAAAGGTGGGACAGGGTCTTGATCAGATGTGGTTCTCTTACCCTGATGCTAGAATATCATCTCTGGGTCAATGACCACTGCCTTGGACATCCTCCTCTTGCTCGTATCATGTGTATAAATACTTCCACAGTGCATGGCCTTCTCTGATGTGAGTCCTCAGGCTCCTGTCCACTTTCTGGTCATTCCAAAGAAGGTCGTGCCAATGTTGAGCATGGCTTCTGATAGTGATCAGTTGGTATGTCAGAGCTGTTGTTCTTGTGTGTACATAACTTCATGAGATTGAACTAATAATCATAAAGGTCAGAGTGGCTTGAAGAAGTCACAGAGCTATTATTAGCAGCAAGCTGTAGCCAGTCATTGCTGGCAAATTGTTGCCATTCATTGCTGGCAGTTTGTTGCCATTGCCAGTAATTTGTGATAGGTTATGGCTATTCTTGCTGGCAAGTTAGGGTAGGTCACAGCTATTCTTGCTGGCAAGTTAGGGTAGGTCACGGCTATTCTTGCTGGCAAGTTAGGGTAGGTCATGGCTATTCTTGCTGGCAAGTTAGGGTAGGTCATGGCTATTCTTGCTGGCAAGTTAGGGTAGGTCACAGCTATTCTTGCTGGCAAGTTAGGGTAGGTCACACTATTCTTGCTGGCAAGTTAGGGTAGGTCATGGCTATTCTTGCTGGCAAGTTAGGGTAGGTCACAGCTATTCTTGCTGGCAAGTTAGGGTAGGTCATGGCTATTCTTGCTGGCAAGTTAGGGTAGGTCATGGCTATTATTGCTGGCAAGTTAGGGTAGGTCATGGCTATTCTTGCTGGCAAGTTAGGGTAGGTCACAGCTATTCTTGCTGGCAAGTTAGGGTAGGTCACAGCTATTCTTGCTGGCAAGTTAGGGTAGGTCATGGCTATTCTTGCTGGCAAGTTAGGGTAGGTCATGACTATTATTGCTGGCAAGTTAGGGTAGGTCACAGCTATTCTTGCTGGCAAGTTAGGGTAGGTCACTGCTATTCTTGCTGGCAAGTTAGGGTAGGTCATGGCTATTATTGCTGGCAAGTTAGGGTAGGTCACAGCTATTCTTGCTGGCAAGTTAGGGTAGGTCACAGCTATTCTTGCTGGCAAGTTAGGGTAGGTCACAGCTATTCTTGCTGGCAAGTTAGGGTAGGTCACTGCTATTCTTGCTGGCAAGTTAGGGTAGGTCATGACTATTCTTGCTGGCAAGTTAGGGTAGGTCACTGCTATTCTTGCTGGCAAGTTAGGGTAGGTCACAGCTATTCTTGCTGGCAGTCATAATATGTCATAACTAGCCTTACTGCAAGTTATAGTAGATTATAGCTATCATTGTGTGACAGGTCATAGTAAGTCATAGCCACTGTTGCTAGGAAGTTGTAGTAGGTCATGGCTGTCATTGCTGCCAAATCATAATAGGTCGTGACTCTCATTGCTAACAAGCCAGAGTAGGTCATGACTCTCATTGCTAACAAGCCAGAGCAGGTCATGACTCTCATTTCTAACAAAACCAGAGCAGGTCATGACTCTCATTGCTAACAAGCCAGAGCAGGTGATGGCTCTCATTGCTAACAAGCAAAAGTAGGTCATGGTTGTCATTGCTGACAGGCCAAAATAGGTCATGGCTGTCATTGCTGACATGTTGTAGTAATACAGAAAAGACCTCATAGCATTCTAGATCATTAGAGTCTGTTCTAATGAATGCACAGTTGGTGAATGGCAGGACAAAGTAATCATCTCTGTTGCTAAGCTACCATTTGTTATGACAACAGTCAGCAGCAGAAGATTAAGATGGCTGGAGCATGTAGCAGGAATGTGTGACCATAGTCCCATGTCAGTATAACATGGTTAAGTTCTTGGTGGTGTAGAAGTTAGTGTGCCTGTCTCTTAACTACAAGACTGGGTGTTCAGGTCTGGCCAACCATGCCAGAGTCACCCAGCTGTAGGAGTGGGTGTTCAGGTCTGGCCAACCATGCTGGAGTCACCCAGCTGTAGGAGTGGGTGTTCAGGTCTGGCCAACCATGTCAGAGTCACCCAGCTGTAGGAGTGGGTGTTCAGGTCTGGCCAACCATGCTAGAGTCACCCAGCTGTAGGAGTGGGTGTTCAGGTCTGGCCAACCATGCTAGAGTCACCCAGCTGTAGGAATGGGTGTTCAGGTCTGGCCAACCATGCTGGAGTCACCCAGCTGTAGGAGTGGGTGTTCAGGTCTGGCCAACCATGCTGGAGTCACCCAGCTGTAGGAGTGGGTGTTCAGGTCTGGCCAACCATGCTGGAGTCACCCAGCTGTAGGAATGGGTGTTGAGGGAGCTGGGGAAGGGAAGACAGGCATCACTCTCTAGTGTACTGTCAGGTCAAGAGAATATGAGCACCAGTACCATAGCCATAGTTATGTGGCATGGTGGACTTACCTTAGTGGCATGGTGAGACTTACCTTTGTGGCATGGTGGACTTGCCTTTGTGGCATGGTGGACTTGCCTTTGTGGCATGGTGGGATTTACCTTAGTGGCATGGTGGGACTTACCTTAGTGGCATGGTGGGACCTACCTTTGTGGCATGGTGGGACCTACCTTTGTGGCATGGTGGGACCTACCTTTGTGGCATGGTGGGACCTACCTTTGTGGCATGGTGGGACCTACCTTTGTGGCATGGTGGGACTTACCTTTGTGGCATGGTGGGACCTACCTTTGTGGCATGGTGGGACCTACCTTTGTGGCATGGTGGAACTATTTCTAATGGTTGATTAAAACTGAGATGCAGGGATATCATACTCTGGGAGCAGTAGGAAGAACTGGAGGTAGATCATGTCACATGGAGACTGATTCTATGCAGTGGTGCTGTGTGACTTGAGGAAATTAGGGTCAGACTTGACTGATGAGATGACTGTTTGTTGCTACAGAACCAGATAGTCAGATGAGATCTTGAGAGAATCTACTCAGCAACTTCCATCAACTGATAACATCTACTCAGCAACTTCCATCAACTGATAACATCTACTCAGCAACTTCCATCAACTGATAACATCTACTCAGCAACTTCCATCAACTGATAACATCTTTCTATTTCAAAAGCATCTTCTAAGATAGTGTTATTCAACCTGGGGTTTGTGTACCCCTAGGGATACAAGAAGACATGTAAGGCAGAACGTGAAAAAAAAATTGCCAGTATGCATCAGTTTTATGGGGTAAACTAATAAACACACTGGTTTACTGTTTAATTATTTACAAATATGAAACTTTGACTGTACTAAACTTTATTTTAGATGTTTCTCTATGCTCTAGACTTTTATTAATGTTTACATAAATTAAATGCTTTCATTTATGCACTAATAACTTCTGGAGTGTGTAGTTAAAAATAAATTATATTTTTGTGTATGGGAATAAGTGAAGGTTGATTATCACTGTTCTAAGAAATGATAAAACATTACGTTTCAAGATGAAGGAAAATATGTATTATTGATATTGAAGTAAATTTTATGTATAATAACAGTTATAAGTTAGTTTTATGTATAATAACAGTTACAAGTTAGTTTTATGTATAATAACAGTTATAAATTAGTTTTACATATCTTACATCCTTCCTGTGCTGTTAAACATGTGGGGGTCGCATGGTAGTTTGCCAAGTTTTCCTGTTTTCGGCAAGCTTTTCAACCTCATCAAGGGACGTTATGCTAACTAAACTGGCCTCTCTTAACAATGTCCTCTTTATAGTTTCACATGATCGACCTCTTTTTCTTCGGCCTGTTGTGTTCCACTTGATAGCTTTTTTTGTGATTCTCTGATTGTTTCTTTTCATCACATGACTGACATATGTCCAACTTCTTTTTCTGATCAACCATGAGGCAGGTTGTTGTTTGCACATGTCTTATCTCTGCGTTGTTCTTGAATTCGTTCCACTTTATACAGAGTATTTCCAGGAGCATTTGTTTTCGAAAGAGTCTAATTTCTTGTCTATTTCTTTTGTTGTTTTCCAGCTCTCACATGTATAAATGAGGATGAATATTACATTTGAATTGAATAATCTTAACTTGGTTTTTGTGCTTACAGCTTTTGAATATCATGTGTTCTCAAGATTCTTGAAGGTCAGTGCTGCTTTTGCAATTCTAATTCTAACTTCCTTTCTGGTGTCACCATCCTGGTCTATGTAGCTGCCGAGGTATGCAAATTGGCTTACTTCTTCACCAGCTGTTCCTTCAGTGAATAATTTTCTTTCATGATTAATGAGAAGTTTCATTAATTTTGTTTTTTCTTTGTTAATTTCAAGCTCTATTTTACTAGCCATTGAAGACAGGGTATCTTTTTTCTTGCATTGATTTCACATTGTCACTGATAAGAGTTATGTCATCTACAAAAGGATGATCTTCTAGTTGGGTCTCATTTACCCAATCAATACCTGTGTTACCTGTGCAGCATATTTTCATTATGAAGTCTATGGCAATTCCAAAAAACAAGGGAGATAATATACATCCTTGTTTCACACCTGTTTCAATCTGGAACCATTAACTCATTCCTTCTTCTGTCTTGACTGCACAAACATATCCATTGTAGAGGTCCCTAATGATGTTGACAGTCTTAGATGGCATTCCATGTAGTCTTAAAATTCTCCACAGTGATTGTATGCTATCAAATGCCTTTTTTAAAGTCTATGAAGTTCAGTATTAATGGTTTCTGCTTTTCAATATGCTCTTCAAGTATTATTCTTAGAGTAAAGATCTGGTCGAGACAGTTTTACATATAGTAATTTACGTTATATAAAATAATAATAGTAAAAACTGAATGTTACTTATGAAACAAAGTTACCTTTTTTGTTTTTATTTCTGAATCTCAGCTTCTTGGACATCTTCTTCTTGTAGCAAAGAGGACAGCGGAGAAGTTAGGGCTTTCTAACGGCTACAGAGTTGGTGAGTGCACCTCATCTTTTGTTGTGATGTTACATGGCACTGTTGGCTGACCTGAGACATCTTGTCCACCAATCTTGTACCCAAGCACCCAAGCTGGTCTTAGTCTTCTTTCTTTCAGTTTTGACAGAATTTGATGAGAATGCGTTTTTTATGTGTAACGTCTGCTGTTGGCGAGATTCTTCAGCTGCCGTGTGTGGAGTGGTGCTCCTCCCGGCCAATGAAGAAAGGTGCAAATGAGGTTGCCATGATGGTAGAAAGGATAAATCGAAGCAAACAGTCAAATCACGGCACCTCTGGTCTGGAGGTCGGCCATGTCCTGAGTGCAGTCATATCGGGTGAAATGCATGAACCGGCTTGTCCCAGAGGTTAAGACACTGCTGGCGAGACTCTTCAAATGCTGCGCATGGAGTGAAGCTCCTCCCGGTCAAGGAAGAAAATGCAGAAAAGAAATAAAGGTTGCTGTGCGGCGCCGATGTGAAAAGGTTGTAGAAAGGATAAAGTGAAGTTTAATCGGCATGTCCAGTAGTATCGCTGCGAGAGCTACACATACCACAGCGCCTCTGCTCTAGAGGCCGCCCACATCCGAAATACACCTACACTGGTGAAATATGTCTAAACCGGCACACACCAGGGGTGGAACTTGATGGTTAGACATGTCATGCCACCTCCGCTCTAGAGGTCAGTCACGCCTGATATACACCCATACTGGTGAATTTTGCCTAAACCGGCTCACTCCAGGGGTGAATCTTGAAGGCTATGCATGTCACATTACCTCTGCTCTAGAGGTTGGTCACGTCCCAAACACGCCCATACTGGGAAAATATGCCTAAACCGGCTCAACCCAGGGGTGGAAGTCACTAGTGGCAAGGATTCGTCCTCCTGGACAAAAGCCCCATCCTGGTCACAACTAGGAAGGGTAGCGGCCACAACCACAAAATGCTGAAGTCGGAGACACTGGACCAGGGCAGTTTAGATAGGCAACCACCTCTCACCCGGTGGGGATGTTTGCGTATCCTAATCACGCTGAGGTTTTCCGGTGAGAAAGTCCAACTCTGGCCTGGGTGGGCTACCGCCTCTCACCCAGCGAGGATGCACTGATATCCTAAACACGTCGAGGTCTTCCGGTGAGAAAGTCCAACTCTGGCCTGGGTGGGCTACCGCCTCTCACCCAGCGAGGATGCACTGATATCCTAAACACGTCGAGGTCTTCCAGTGAGAAAGTCCAACTCTAGACTAAACTGGTGCAATGAAAACCACGGTGTCACGCAATCCGCTTCAGCGACCCACTAAGAACACAGGCTAAAGCCCTGCGATACTCTGAACCCCTTGTGGTCCTCTCGGGGATCTCGTGTGGTACTTTCGGGGACCACACAGAAGACCACAGGACCTAACGAGGACCACAGGCATAAATTCAGTAGGATCACAGTGCGGTTTTGGTGGTAGAAGCGAACGAAGAAGAAGAAGATGTGTAACGTCTTGACATATTCTTAAAAAAAAAATGTAGCCCTGTAGTGGCAGGGAGACAACCAGGGAATGTTGTGCTAGTGCTGGTATTTTATTTGGTCTGATGACACACTAGAGGTTGATGTTGTCTTTCTGGCCTGGGTGATTGGGCTTCTCTGACTGAACTTGAGCAGCTGACCTCCACATGAGATATAAACCTTCTAGCTACTACACCACTAAAGTGCCCTGATATACTCTAAGTATCCTGCTTTGTCTTGTCCCACTCGGACAGAATGTTCAAATATTTTTCTCCTCTTTCTCCTTTGAGTTTTCCAGTGATTGTGAGGTTTTATAACTTGTGCTTTCTCCCGACATGCTGTAGAAAATTGTTCTGGAGGTGAGTTTTATGAGGGAATTGTGCTGAAGAGTGGGGTTTTTTTGTTCTTGTGATGTCCCTAATATTAAAAGTATGTTGATGAACATGCGTCTGAAGATTATTTACTCTGACAGTGCTTTTTTTGGTTACTTTTTAAGTTGTTGAGGATAGCACAGTGGTTAGAATATTGCTTTTAAAAACCAAGGAACCATGAATATCTGTCTATCTCTCTCTCGCTTTAGCACTTCCATGCTTTTCTTGCTCATTGTTCAGGTTCAGTCAGTCTCCATTCATCTTTGTTCCTGGCTTCTTTCTCTCCATTTCTTTCCTCCAGGCTGTGTCTGTTTTTCTGTGTTGTCTGTCCATTATTGTCCAGGTTTTTCTGTGTTGTCTGTCCATTATTGTCCAGGTTTTTCTGTGTTGTCTCTCCATTATTGTCCAGGTTTTTCTGTGTTGTCTGTCCATTATTGTCCAGGTCTTGTGTCTTCTCCTGGTGAATGGGGGGGCGTGTGCCAGATCAGTGAACAAACTGGTTGACCAAGACTGTTGGTTGAACAGACACTGTTAGGACATGGTGTCTCCACAGCAACACCAGGGATTAAGTAGTCCAGAAAACCTCTAACACAGAGCTCATTGTTAACAACTTGAGTAGAATTTTTGTCACAGTTTGTAGGTTAACTCTGTTCCTTCAGTGAATAAAATGATTCACATTCCTTCAATGAATAAAATGATTCACATTCCTTCAACGAATAAAATGATTCACATTCCTTCAATGAATAAAGTGATTCACATTCCTTCAATGAATAAAATGATTCACATTCCTTCAATGAATAAAATAATTCACATTCCTTCAATGAATAAAATGATTCACATTCCTTCAATGAATAAAATGATTCACATTCCTTCAATGAATAAAATGATTCACATTCCTTCAGTGAATAAAATGATTCAGATTCCTTCAGCAAGTAAAATGAAGATTTTTCTAATTCCAGTCTGGAGTCTGTCAGAGTCTTGTCCCTATCCCAGATTTTTCTGTCATCATGTAATGATCATAATTTGTCAGCACATTTTTTCCAAACTGGCTCCGAGAGTTTGTGAGCATAATGCCATATTCTTTTACATGATCCACTAGAGGGCGCCAGCAGCTGCAGCTCTCCAATCCATGATTCTTCAATGACAGATCATTTTTGACTGTCATTGAATGGAGGCTTGGTAATGGCAGACTAGGTCCGTGGGTACCAGCCAACCTCCATAATAGCAGACTAGGTCCGTGGGTACCAGCCATGCTCCGTAATAGCAGACTAGGTCCGTGGGTACCAGCCATGCTCCGTAATAGCAGACTAGGTCCGTGGGTACCAGCCATGCTCCGTAATAGCAGACTAGGTCCGTGGGTACCAGCCAAGCTCCGTAATAGCAGACTAGGTCCGTGGGTACCAGCCAAGCTCCGTAATAGCAGACTAGGTCCGTGGGTACCAGCCATGCTCCGTAATAGCAGACTAGGTCCGTGGGTACCAGCCAAGCTCCGTAATAGCAGACTAGGTCCGTGGGTACCAGCCATGCTCCGTAATAGCAGACTAGGTCCGTGGGTACCAGCCAAGCTCCGTAATAGCAGACTAGGTCCGTGGGTACCAGCCAAGCTCCGTAATAGCAGACTAGGTCCGTGGGTACCAGCCAAGCTCCGTAATAGCAGACTAGGTCCGTGGGTACCAGCCATGCTCCTTTATATATATTTTATTCTGGATATAGTGGGTTTTCGATATAACAAACTAGTTTGTCATTGAAGTCCATTATAATGAGATCTTACTGTAGTTAAATTAGTTGAAGAGCACAGCTGAGACACTGTGATAGTCAAAGTTTTCACATCAAGTGTGTTTATCTATTTTAGTTAAAACTACAGAAAGAACACAGTGCCTGAATTTCATGTTCTGTTTTCAGTTATCAACAATGGTCCAGATGGCTCTCAGTCAGTCTATCATCTTCACCTCCATGTTTTAGGAGGTCGCCAGTTAGGATGGCCACCTGGATAACAGTGCTGTTTTTTAAAATGTATGCCAAATTTTTTTTGTAGTGCAAACATTTCACATTTTTATGCAAGTGAAAGCTATAATCAGACATGTTTAATCAGTGCATTTTGTTGTCATTTATGAGACAATAATGGCCTTTTTTTGGCCTCAGAAGTTGGTTTTCATGCATGCTTATGTCAGATGTTTGTGGAAGTCTCCAAGCAATATTTTACTTGAAAGCTTTGTTCATGAGAGAATTTTGGTGTAGCTTCTGATTTTTCTTGTTTTTAGTGTAGCTTCTAATCTTATCTTTCTTGCACAAGCTACCACAAATCTCTTCACACTAAGAGGTTGTACTGCAGTTTATAATATGTTGATGATCTGAGTTGTTTTGTGTACAGTTTTCTTTTTGGTTGTAAATTTGAGCCATTTTATTATTAGAGTACATACTTCTTAACATCTTTATGTATTTATATATTTCTGTGAGAGAGAAATTACTTTCTATTTATTTCTGATGTAACCCAGCACAAAAATTTAGTATAAACCTGAATTTTGTTGAAACATTGTGGACAGTTAAACAAAGGAATTCTAAAACATCAGCTAAGCTAGACAGAAAATACACATTTTTGTCCTGTAAGATTGGTCCATGAATCTTTCTTTTAGACAAGTGCTTCCAGGGATGGAAAGTGGTCACCCTGCAAGGGAAGGGTGGTGGGTGGTGGGGGTGAGGAGAAAAGGAGCGGCAGGCAATATCAGATCCATCTGGGGGTGGGTGGTGGGTGGGAGTATTTGGTGGTAATAGGAATGTGGCTTGGGAGGCAAGACAGTGGTAGCCTGAAAGAAAGTTTGAGAACCATTGTCTTAGACAGTGCATTTAAAAAAAAAAAAAGGGTGGTGTAGCAGTTAGTGCACACACCTCCTGATCAGACGGTCCTTGTTTTGATTCTACACCGGGGTGGAGTTTGTTTTTTTTTTTTTTTTGTTTTGACTGACAGGTAGCAAGGTCAGTCCAGTCCCAGAATTGAGTACCTGGATTTACCTTAGGAAAAAAGAGTCAGTGAGGACAGGTGGTGACCTCCTTTCTTCACAGTGTTGTGATGAACGGCAACCAAATGCCATGGACGTAACTAATTTTAAAAAGCTGCATGATATCGTTTCATAATAAGTTAAAAATATCTTGGAATAGGCTGCACCATCTTGATAGCATGTGACTGTCACACTACTTGTCAGTGGTTGCGAGGAAGCAACATCTGTTTCCTGTCTCTATATATAGCACATTATGCCATGAAAACACCTCATGTATGTGCTGTTGATGAGATGACTTTGAATAAACTTCTATCATATACATATATATTTGTATACATAATTATGTATGTGTATACGGACACAAGAACACTATTACATCCTAAATGCAAAAAAAGAACTGTTTATTAACTGCTTTATAAAATTTTAAATTTTATTTCTATGAGAAAAACAAATAATCATATACGTACTTAATTAACTTGATCAGAAATTGATGAAAGGAAGTCTCTGATGTTTTTATGAAACAGGCAATCATGACTGATGAAAAAGAAAAAAAAGTTATTTTTATTTCCGGGAAATAAGTTCAAGATATGTCATGACTAAGCATAAATACGAAAATCAGGATATTTAAGAGTAATGTTCTAAGTGTACTACTCTATGGAAGTGAATGCTGGAAAATCATCAAAACCATAGAAAACAAGTTGAATTCTTTCCAGACTAAATGTTTACGAAGAATTAAAAAAATATTTTGGCCAAACACCATAAGAAATAACATCTTATTGACAGAAATGCAGATGAAGCCACTGACAACAATTATTGAGGAAAGACGCTGGCGAAGGTTGGGACATGTGCTCCGAATGACTGACAACTCACTACCAAAAATAGCACTAAGATGGACACCACAGGGGAACAGAAGTAAGGGTAGACCAAAAGAGACATGGAGAAGAACAGAAAGGATGTTGAGCAATAGAGGGCTCACCTGGGCAAGAGCAGAAAAAAAGACAAAGGACAGGCATTTGTGGAAAACCCTTGCGGAAGCCCCATGTGCCCTGGGCACTTAAGGTTCAGAGAGAGAGAGAGATGTCATGTCAGAGAGGTCTAGTGTAAACAGGATATTAATTGCCAGTGTAAGATATGAACCTACAAAGGTACAGATTTCTAATGGTGGCTGTAAAATTGTGGAAAGCCTGTCATGCAACACAAGGACTTTGATGTATGTTGCTTGTGTCCATATTTTCCTTGACCTTACAGCACACTAGAGGGCGACGTAGGTCAGCATCACACCTGGCAGTCTTTTCCTCCCCAGGCTACAGATGGAGTCAGGTACCCATATCTACAGCTGGATGACTGGGCTGACTTGAACCACAGGGCTTCACATGAAAGCTGATATCACCGACCACTTGGCCACTCAAGCCACCCTTGTGTAGAAAATAACCTGCCTGTAGAATAAAGTAAGAGAACAAATTTTGTATGATTAGACCTCGAAAAAATCGTAGACAGAGCACTTTAGTGAGACGTGAGAGAAAGAAAAATCACAAGAGAATTACCTGGGATTCGAACACGGACTCCGGTAGGACGAGCAGCCGTCTAGCCACGAGAGAACAGCTTACTATCGACTTAGCCAACTAGCACCCCAATAAAGGTGTTTTGTTGACAAAGTCTTTAGTAACCGCTCAGCAGACATAAGGGATCGTGACACCCGGAAAGAAACGAGGTCGTGACACAGAAATTCCGTAGCTTAGATTCATTCTCTCTAGCAGGTACCAACTAGACAAACATACACACGGTCTCCTGCCATGTCTGGTGCAAACTTGGACAACAATTATAAAAAAATTATAAAAAAATTGCCTGTAGAATACTGTAGGACACAAACAATTCTTAAAAAGTTACATCATGATCAGTGTCATATTTCAGCTGTCTTTTTTTTTTTAAAACAACAAAGAAAGAAAGAAAAACTGATGGCAAGAATAAAGAAAGAGAGGAGTGTAAAATAATGCCAGCATAGAAGATGGTGTTCAAAGATGGTGCTAAACAGTGCATGAGCTGGTTCTAACAGAGCATGGCAGTCAGTTTACAGCAAGAAAATACTGAAAGAAGAAAATTAGGTGAGAATTCAAATAAATGGGGCTAAAACTTGGGAGAATGTGTAATAAGAATATTGATAGGAGAAATACAGGGTGTTTTTAGTCTCCCTGCACTTTCTATGAAAAAAAAATCGAAAAATGAAGTAAATGATGTCATCACAGAATGTGCTAAAAAAGTCATTTAATTAGTTACAATAGTGACTGCAATGATACAACGCTGTTTTGGGTTAGCTGGAATGTTTCATTCATTCATTTGCATGTCCCCTGTGGAACTTTGTCTCCCAAACAGCACTCCTGTAGGCCTCTTGGTCGTGAGCAAGATGGCCTGCTGCTGATGCATCCATTTGCAGATCATCAACGATGTTTTGCAGCCATCTTTGCCTTGGTCTTCCTCTCTTTCTTTTTCCCATTATGTACCCTTCCAATACGGTCTTCTCTAGATTATCATGACGTTTAATGTGTCCAAAATATTTAAGTTTTCTCTCTTTAATCCTCTTCACTAGCCAGGCTTCTTCAATATTAAGTTCTTGTAGTATGGATATGTTTGTTCTTTTTTTGTGTCCATGATATTTGGAGAACTCTTCTGTAGCATTTACATTCAAAGGCATTTATGTGTTTCTCAGCTATTTTGTTAAGTGTCCACGTCTCACAGGCATATGTTGCGATGGGAAAGATGCATGCCCTTAAAAATCTTATTTTTGTAGTTCTGTCTGCTCCTATCCACAGATTCTTTATTTGTTTTACTTTCTGAAGAGCAATAGATGTCCTCCTTTTAATTTCCCTCATTGTATCTCCATTATTAGTTAGTAGTGATCCAAGATATTCAAAACTCTCCACTTCTTCCAGTTTTTCCTCATTGATATATATTTCAGCTGCCTTGTTTGTTTTGTCAGTTGTCATCAATTTAGTTTTCTTTTCATTAAGATAGAGGTTTTGCTCTTCGCTGTTCTTACGGACTGACATAATTAGTTTTTCCATTCCTTTTTGTGTTGTGGACAGTAACACTGTGTCATCAGCATATCTAATCTCTGGTATTTCATAACCTCCAATTGTTATGGCATCGTAATAGTCTTTGTCTACATCTTCTCTAACTTTCCTCATTATATTTTCAGTATACAAGTTAAATAAGTAAGTATGCACCCCTGACGGACCCCTTGTTTTATGTCAAACCAAGTTGTTGTTTCACCATTTATTCTTACTGCTACTTGTTGGCCTAGATACAGCAGTGATGTTAATTGTATCAAATATGTTGGAAATCCCATTTTTTTCATTATTTCCCAAAGTTTCTGGTGTTGTACACAGTCAAATGCCTTCGAGTAGTCTATAAAGGATAAATATAGATTCACATTAAACTCTCTGCATTTCTCTATATGCTGACGACACAGTACTGATAGCTGAGAACCAACAAGACCTGCAAAATCTCTTGGATAAAGTCGCCAAAGAAAGTGAACAGAAAGGCCTTACTTTGAACATCAAAAAGACAGAGACTATGGTTATATCTAAGAAACAGAATCCACCAGCATGCAGTATTAAATTAAACGGAACTATTCTAAAGCAGGTGCAGAAATTCAAATACCTTGGAGCAGTAATAACTTCAGATGGGAAATGCAGAACAGAAATTAGGAACAGAATAGGCCAAGCAAAGATTGCATTTCAGAGAATGAGAAACATATTAGCTAACACATCTTTATCAATGAATGTTAGAAAACGAGTCCTAAAATGCTATATTAAACCTATCTTGTTATATGGAAGTGAATCATGGACAATAGGCAAGTCTGCACAAAAATCATTGGAAGCAGCAGAAATGTGGTTTATTAAAAGAATGTTGCGAATCCCCTGGACAGCAAAAATAACTAATGAAGAATGTATGAGAAGAGCTGGAGAGACAAAAAACCTTGTCAAAAAGATAAGAGAGAGACAATGTACTCTCATAGGACATGCAATGAGAAGAGGGGGCATTGAAAATATTATAACAATAGGAAAAATAGAAAGAAGAAGATCAAGAGGAAGACCAAGAGAAATGATACTGGACAGTCTGACGGGATGGTGTGAGAGGAGATCACCAACTGAACTGATGGCCTGCATGAAGGATCGGGTACTCTGGAGAAGCATAATAGCCAACGCCAGTCGGCATGGCACCTGATGATGATTTCTCTATTATTAATCTTATATTGAATATATGATCTCTTGATCCTCTTTTTTGCCTGAAACCAGCTTGGACCATATTGACTTCTTCTATTTTCTTTCAAAGTCTACCCATTATGATTTTTAACAGAATTTTGCTGGCATGTACATTGCAGCTGAAATATTAATTATAACAGGTGTTGGAAATGTCCACCACGGGCTTCAAGAAACAACTGTACACGTCTCAAGATTGGGATAAGGCAAGGATGAAATGAAGAACGTATACTTACAAAACAAGACTGGGATATGGCAAGGATGAAGTGAAGAACATATACATACAAAACTGGGGTTTGGTGACACTAAAAGAAAAAAAAAAAAAAAGAATTTACGAGTTGAGACAGAGTTAGCTGTGTATTGTTTACTAAACAGATCCAACGTTCAATTCTGAAAAATGTAAGAGTTTCTGTAAAGACAAGGACTTCTTTCACCGTTATCTTGTTACTGTATGTAAAGCTTGTTTCTGCCACATCTCACATTCATCATAATAATTACCACATTTCAGCGTTTGTCTTTTGTTAATGATGAAGGAGATGGGAAGATGAGGCAAGCTGATTGCACAGCAACAAGAATGTCATGTTATTAAAATGCTTGAATCAGGGCTTATATGTCATGTACCGTAGTCACTTTTAACATGTGCTTCAAAGGTAATGATGTCAGTAAACTATATATCCAAATTTCAGCTCCTTGCATTGTAGTGGCTGTTTAAAGTTTACCATTTTTCAAGCACGAGGGAAGCTTGCCGTACTGATGAGACCTTCCACAAGGCTGACTATGTAAATCCAACATTGGTAGAGTCAGCCATGACAGGAGCTGGCCAGGAAGGTCTCGCAACAGCTTGTATCAGCCTGCATCTTAGACCAACGGAGACAGTATAGATATAGTCCACCGTGGCACAAAAATATATGTTTGTACAAGTCAGGGACAATAATATTCCCATGGTAACTTGACATAACATGTACATATTACTTTCTCACAAAAGTAATGTGAAAGTTAACAAACTGGTGCTCCATATGCTTGCACTTTTCTGAAATCTTAGAAACAGATAACTAGATCTAATCCACCTGCACTCTTGTGAAATCTTAAAAACAGATAACTGGATCTAATCCACCTGCACTATTGTGAAATCTTAAAAACAGACAATTAGATCTAATCCACCTGCACTTTTGTGAAATCTTAAAAACAGATAACTGGATCTAATCCACCTGCACTTTTGTGAAATCTTAAAAACAGATAACTGGATCTAATCCACCTGCACTTTTGTGAAATCTTAAAAACAGATAACTGGATCTAATCCACCTGCACTACTGTGAAATCTTAAAAACAGACAACTAGATCTAATCCACCTGCACTCTTGTGAAATCTTAAAACACAGATAACTAGATCTAATCCACCTGCACTCTTGTGAAATCTTAAAAACAGATAACTGGATCTAATCCACCTGCACTCTTGTGAAATCTTAAAAACAGATAACTAGATCTAATCCACCTGCACTCTTGTGAAATCTTAAAACACAGATAACTAGATCTAATCCACCTGCACTCTTGTGAAATCTTAAAAACAGATAACTGGATCAAATCCACCTGCACTCTTGTGAAATCTTAAAAACAGATAACTGGATCTAATCCACCTGCACTTTTGTGAAATGTGGTTTATTAAAAGAATGTTGCGAATCCCCTGGACAGCAAAAATAACTAATGAAGAATGTATGAGAAGAGCTGGAGAGACAAAAAACCTTGTCAAAAAGATAAGAGAGAGACAATGTACTCTCATAGGACATGCAATGAGAAGAGGGGGCATTGAAAATATTATAACAATAGGAAAAATAGAAAGAAGAAGATCAAGAGGAAGACCAAGAGAAATGATACTGGACAGTCTGACGGGATGGTGTGAGAGGAGATCACCAACTGAACTGATGGCCTGCATGAAGGATCGGGTACTCTGGAGAAGCATAATAGCCAACGCCAGTCGGCATGGCACCTGATGATGATTTCTCTATTATTAATCTTATATTGAATATATGATCTCTTGATCCTCTTTTTTGCCTGAAACCAGCTTGGACCATATTGACTTCTTCTATTTTCTTTCAAAGTCTACCCATTATGATTTTTAACAGAATTTTGCTGGCATGTACATTGCAGCTGAAATATTAATTATAACAGGTGTTGGAAATGTCCACCACGGGCTTCAAGAAACAACTGTACACGTCTCAAGATTGGGATAAGGCAAGGATGAAATGAAGAACGTATACTTACAAAACAAGACTGGGATATGGCAAGGATGAAGTGAAGAACATATACATACAAAACTGGGGTTTGGTGACACTAAAAGAAAAAAAAAAAAAAAGAATTTACGAGTTGAGACAGAGTTAGCTGTGTATTGTTTACTAAACAGATCCAACGTTCAATTCTGAAAAATGTAAGAGTTTCTGTAAAGACAAGGACTTCTTTCACCGTTATCTTGTTACTGTATGTAAAGCTTGTTTCTGCCACATCTCACATTCATCATAATAATTACCACATTTCAGCGTTTGTCTTTTGTTAATGATGAAGGAGATGGGAAGATGAGGCAAGCTGATTGCACAGCAACAAGAATGTCATGTTATTAAAATGCTTGAATCAGGGCTTATATGTCATGTACCGTAGTCACTTTTAACATGTGCTTCAAAGGTAATGATGTCAGTAAACTATATATCCAAATTTCAGCTCCTTGCATTGTAGTGGCTGTTTAAAGTTTACCATTTTTCAAGCACGAGGGAAGCTTGCCGTACTGATGAGACCTTCCACAAGGCTGACTATGTAAATCCAACATTGGTAGAGTCAGCCATGACAGGAGCTGGCCAGGAAGGTCTCGCAACAGCTTGTATCAGCCTGCATCTTAGACCAACGGAGACAGTATAGATATAGTCCACCGTGGCACAAAAATATATGTTTGTACAAGTCAGGGACAATAATATTCCCATGGTAACTTGACATAACATGTACATATTACTTTCTCACAAAAGTAATGTGAAAGTTAACAAACTGGTGCTCCATATGCTTGCACTTTTCTGAAATCTTAGAAACAGATAACTAGATCTAATCCACCTGCACTCTTGTGAAATCTTAAAAACAGATAACTGGATCTAATCCACCTGCACTATTGTGAAATCTTAAAAACAGACAATTAGATCTAATCCACCTGCACTTTTGTGAAATCTTAAAAACAGATAACTGGATCTAATCCACCTGCACTTTTGTGAAATCTTAAAAACAGATAACTGGATCTAATCCACCTGCACTTTTGTGAAATCTTAAAAACAGATAACTGGATCTAATCCACCTGCACTACTGTGAAATCTTAAAAACAGACAACTAGATCTAATCCACCTGCACTCTTGTGAAATCTTAAAACACAGATAACTAGATCTAATCCACCTGCACTCTTGTGAAATCTTAAAAACAGATAACTGGATCTAATCCACCTGCACTCTTGTGAAATCTTAAAAACAGATAACTAGATCTAATCCACCTGCACTCTTGTGAAATCTTAAAAACAGATAACTAGATCTAATCCACCTGCACTCTTGTGAAATCTTAAAAACAGATAACTAGATCTAATCCACCTGCACTTTTGTGAAATCTTAAAAAACAGATAACTGGATCTAATCCACCTGCACTTTTGTGAAATCTTAAAAAACAGATAACTGGATCTAATCCATCTGCACTCTTGTGAAATCTTAAAAAACAGATAACTGGATCTAATCCATCTGCACTCTTGTGAAATCTTAAAAAACAGATAACTGGATCTAATCCACCTCCACTCTTGTGAAATCTTAAAAACAGATAACTAGATCTAATCCACCTGCACTATTGTGAAATCTTAAAAACAGACAACTAGATCTAATCCACCTCACTATTGTGAACTCTTAAAAACAGATAACTAGATCTAATCCACCTGCACTCTTGTGAAATCTTAAAAACAGATAACTACATCTAATCCACCTGCACTCTTGTGAAATCTTAGAAACAGATAACTACATCTAATCCACCTGCACTCTTGTGAAATCTTAAAAATGATTAACTAGATCTAATCCACCTGCACTCTTGTGAAATCTTAAAAACAGATAACTGGATCTAATCCACATGCACTCTTGTGAAATCTTAAAAACAGATAACTAGATCTAATCCACCTGCACTTTTGTGAAATCTTAAAAAACAGATAACTGGATCTAATCCACCTGCACTTTTGTGAAATCTTAAAAAACAGATAACTGGATCTAATCCATCTGCACTCTTGTGAAATCTTAAAAAACAGATAACTGGATCTAATCCATCTGCACTCTTGTGAAATCTTAAAAAACAGATAACTGGATCTAATCCACCTCCACTCTTGTGAAATCTTAAAAACAGATAACTAGATCTAATCCACCTGCACTAATGTGAAATCTTAAAAACAGACAACTAGATCTAATCCACCTGCACTCTTGTGAAATCTTAAAAACAGATAACTAGATCTAATCCACCTGCACTCTTGTGAAATCTTAAAAACAGATAACTAGATCTAATCCACCTGCACTATTGTGAAATCTTAAAAAGATAACTAGATCTAATCCACCTGCACTAATGTGAAATCTTAAAAACAGACAACTAGATCTAATCCACCTGCACTCTTGTGAAATCTTAAAAACAGATAACTAGATCTAATCCACCTGCACTCTTGTGAAATCTTAAAAACAGATAACTAGATCTAATCCACCTCACTATTGTGAACTCTTAAAAACAGATAACTAGATCTAATCCACCTGCACTCTTGTGAAATCTTAAAAACAGATAACTACATCTAATCCACCTGCACTCTTGTGAAATCTTAGAAACAGATAACTACATCTAATCCACCTGCACTCTTGTGAAATCTTAAAAATGATTAACTAGATCTAATCCACCTGCATTTTTGTGAAATCTTAAAAACAGATAACTAGATCTAATCCACTTGCACTTTTGTGAAATCTTAAAAACAGACAACTGGATCTAATCCACCTCCACTCTTGTGAAATCTTAAAAACAGATAACTGAATCTAATCCACATGCACTCTTGTGAAATCTTAAAAACAGACAACTAGATCTAATCCACCTGCACTCTTGTGAACTCTTAAAAACAGACAACTGGATCTGATCCACTTGCACTTTGTTTAATCTTAAAAACAGACAACTGGATCTAATCCACCTGCACTATTGTGAAATCTTAAAAACAGATAACTAGATCTAATCCACCTGCACTATTGTGAACTCTTAAAAACAGACAACTAGATCTAATCCACCTGCACTCTTGTGAAATCTTAAAAACAGATAACTACATCTAATCCACCTGCACTCTTGTGAAATCTTAGAAACAGATAACTACATCTAATCCACCTGCACTCTTGTGAAATCTTAAAAACAGATAACTAGATCTAATCCACCTGCACTATTGTGAAATCTTAGAAACAGATAACTTAATCCAATACATCTGCATTTTTATGGAATTTAAAATCAGATAACCAGACTCTATAAATAATCCTATAAACCTGATAAAGGCAGTGTTTGTGAAGTTAATTAGGTTTTTTTTTAAAAGTTGCCTCCTTATTTAAGTTGGCTGGGAGGTTGCATGACAAATGTTGCATAACTAACTGTTTCATCATATCTCTCTCTCTCTGCTGGTTAGAGAAAAAGAGAGAGAAAGAGAAGGAAATCTGTTCTTTGAGTTCACATTTTTTAAAAATAAAATTATTGCTGAAAGTTGACAGATTTACTTTCACAAGAAAGTAATTTAAGGTTCAGTTTTTGAAAGTAAAACACCACAGTAACTTGTCTCTGCCAGTTTTATATCCACATGCTAGCCAAAATAACAATTCTCTGCCACTGCTCGAAGTGTAACAATGACACTTTTCACAATTACTTTATGTAAGTCAAGAGACAATCTAGCAACATACATGTAAGCAGCCATTAAATGGCTGTATCTGTTGCCTGTGTCAAATTTTCATGTACATACATGTAAGCATCCATTAAATGGCTTTATCTGTTGCCTGTGTTTTCATGTACATACATGTAAGCAGCCATTAAATGGCTTTATCTGTTGCCTAGAATGTATAAAATTGGAAAAAAGTAGGAGCAGCTTTATTACTTAACGATTACAAAGTTGTGACATTTCGGCGTGAGCCTTAATCATACAAAAACATACAGGATGAAGAAATAGGGAGAGGTGATAAAGTATAGATTTACATGAATACTGTAAAAAAAAAAAAAAAGGTACTTAGCTGTAAATTGCAAAGTGTGGCTTGTCTGGCGGTGTGTGTCAGGAATGGATCTGGTAGGACGTGGAAATTGTTTAAATAGAGACCTGTGACATGTGGTCGGTGGGTTGTAACTGGGAGTGGTGGATGGGGAACCGGGGAGGGGAGAGAGAGTGACGCACTACTGGCCTAGCTAGGAGAATTTGAAACAGGTGATTGGGGAAGAGGTGTTGCAGAGAAGAGGGGTTGCTGAGAAAATAGCGGGGTTGCAGAGTGATGCTGTGAGGAAGTTTGAAAAGTAAAAAGGGGTGGATTTAGTGGAGAGGTACTATAATGATTGAAGAAGATGATGTTACGTGTAACTAAACAGCGAGTTTAACCCATGTGGTTCCAGCGTCCCATAATTTTGAATGCAGCGGTTCTCAAGTGCCAGGCGGCTTGTGTCATCTGCGTGACATTGTTTAATGGCTGTTACCAGAAAATCAGATTTGCCTCTGTGGTTGGGGCTGGTTTCGAAGCATGCTGGGTGATGTCGTACAGATGTTTTTGCATTTGTAATCGTTAAGTAATAAAGCTGCTCCTACTTTTTTTCCAATTTTATACATTCTAGTATCACAGCTTTACTGCAGTGTTTAGTGTATAGTTGTGTACTTATACACCAATTATTGTGTTATCTGTTGCCTGTGTCATGTTTTCATGTACATACATGTAAGCATCCATTAAATGGCTTTATCTGCTGCCCGTGTCATGTTTTCATGTACATACATGTAAGCAGCCATTAAATGGCTTTATCTGTTGCCTGTGTCATGTTTTCATGTACATACATGTAAGCATCAATTAAATGGCTTTATCTGCTGCCCGTGTCATGTTTTCATGTACATACATGTAAGCAGCCATTAAATGTCTTTATCTGTTGCCCGTGTCATGTTTTCATGTACATACATGTAAGCATCCATTAAATGGCTTTATTTGTTGCCTGCGTCATGTTTTCATGTACATACATGTAAGCAGCCATTAAATGGCTTTATCTGTTGCCTGTGTCATGTTTTCTTGTCACACTAATCCTTGCTCAGTCCAGATCATCCATTTCCTTCACTTGTAAGATAAAAATAAACGAAACACAAAACTGAATTCCATAAGTGACTGTAAACACATGCAGGACACAGAACATGGTACCAGCAACATTATGTCAAGTATTACAGCACACAAACATGGTACCAGCAACATTATGTCAAGTATTACAGCACACAAACATGGTACCAGCAACATTATGTCAAGTATTACAGCACACAAACATGGTACCAGCAACATTATGTCAAGTATTACAGCACACAAACATGGTACCAGCAACATTATGTCAAGTATTACAGCACACAAACATGGTACCAGCAACATTATGTCAAGTATTACAGCACAAACATGGTACCAGCAACATTATGTCAAGTATTACAGCACACAAACATGGTACCAGCAACATTATGTCAAGTATTACAGCACACAAACATGGTACCAGCAACATTATGTCAAGTATTACAGCACACAAACATCATACCAATAGTATTATGACAGCACATAAACATCATATCAACATGTCAGGTAAGACGCATGAGACATCTCACTGACATAACATTACACCAGGTATAAAACAAGTCAAAATGAACCTCTGGCAGATTTTTATGTGAAACCATACTTAACACCAGTAAATTATACAACAAAATAACATGATTTGTATATAAACTATAACAAAAATAATTTGAATCTTTCATAAAGCAATGTCTTATAAAGCAAGAGACTGACAATATTCATTAAGTTTAAGACACAAAAGTGGTCGTGCATAATTAAAATACGTGAACTGATTTTGATCATCGTCTGCAATCAAACACGCCCGTGTCCGAGTGATTGTACAGTTATCTGGGTCCAGCGAGTCAGAATTAGTCAAGACCCTATCCCACCTCCTCCTGGTGCTCCTAGCAAAAGGCTCATATGCTCCCTCACCCTAGTTAATAATGGTCTATGGCTTTCCACAGTCATCGTGGTGGTGCAGCCTGGCGAGAAGCTCGTTTCTGAAGTCAACTTCAGATCTTCAAGCCAGTTGTTGTTATCCAGTACAAAGCTCATGCTTCAACATCTTCACAGCATCCGCTGCAAAAGAACAAAAAGTTCACTGTTTCAGAAAAATCAGAAGAACAAGAAAGCTCATTACAACTCTCCCTGTGTCACCATCTCTGCTATAGGACTGCATACAAAACAATTTAAGACATAAAAAAAAAAACTTATATGGGCAAGTAAAAAAGTAACCTTAATTTTGATCTAAAAAATCTAAATCAAGCAGCAGACAGCTGTAGTACAGACATGTTATGCCATCTTTACACGTGTATGTGTGCGCACGTGCTCAGCATGGGCATGAGTGCCATTTTGGAAATATGAAGTCGGCCAGATCAAAGATGCCTGCTCCCTTGGAATCAATGCACGAGAGAAGAACAGCGTGATGATATTCATTTTCTTAAACGTCTGATGTTCTGAAGCTGAAAGAGATGTCTTTCTATGATGTGTATTCACTGGAGATGAATGCTGGGTGCATTACTTGCAGCCAGGATACAGCAAGGAGTGAAGACATTCTTCTTTGCTGAAACCAAGGAAGTTTTGTGTAACTCCATTGGCTGGAAAATTGATCCTCAAGCTCTACTGTGACTATAAAGGCCCAATCCTATAATATGACATGCCCAGAGGAACCACTATCAACAATGAAGCATACTGTGATCTGCTTGAGAACCACTTTAAACCTGAAATCAGACCAAAACATCGCAGTTTCCTCAGTTCTGGTGTTCTGTTACAGCAAGATAACACACAGATTCACACAGAATGTGTGAGTCCTCAAAAAACTGCAATCTATGTTTGGAGGAACGTCTTCCACATCCACCATGTTCGTCCAACCTCATACCATGTGATTATCATGCATCTGGACCTCTCAAGGAGGCACTTGGTGGAAAGAAGTTTAGTAAAGAGATAAAAGAGGCCATGCATAGTTGGCTACTAGGTCAGCTACAAGATTTTTTCTTAAGGAATCCAAGCACTATTAAAGTGGTGACAGACTTACACCAAATATGGTGTGGATCATGTAGAAAAATGATGACAAATTTTAGTCATATTTGTCAATTTTAATCAAATATTAAAAAAAAAAAAAAAAGAAAAGAATTAAGGTTATTTTTTGACTCACCCTCACACAACACAACTATAACAAAAAAGAAAAAAAAAGAAAAATCCAGAATATAAAAAGAAACTTCTCATTTTGCATAATACATTTTGCAATAACAAATCATACAATACTGAATCAAGACATTGTATATTTTGAACATAAACATCACAAAGTTCCTAGATCAAGGTACTTAACTACAGATCAGGGATGACCAGATTTGTTTAAAGAGCCACATACAACAAATTTGAGATGCCTGGCAGCCACAACACAAATATTACACAGCTACATGCACATATTGTTCCAAGAAGCTTCTAGGAAACGCATGTACTTGATAATATTTAGCATTAGCTTGTGCTACGACTGACCCTCTTGCAAAATTCTTCTGTCATCCTTGCTGAACTGACATTTCTTTAATCCTTGACTCAAAGCTGGCATTAAAATTAACATTTAAATTCTTATACATTTACTCACCATAAAAATTAAACTTATATCTCAGTTTATACCCAGTAAATATTATCAAACATTTACAGATATTAACTGTCAGGTAAAAAGGACATATTTCTACAAGCGGCACATGGTATGTAAGACCCACATATGACTTGCAAGCTGCAGTCTGCCCCGCCCGCCTATAGAAGCCACCTGAGATCATTCTTTAGGATTTCTCGAAGCTGAAATAATTAAATGGATTGCACAAAACTTGAAAAGATCTCCTTTTCAATTTCCCTAGGTAGGAATATTCCTTATATATGTTTTCATGAGGTAGAAAACTTATATTCGAGGTTACTATATAGCTCAAATGTTGGGAACTGTTTCATACAACCACTGCTGTATGCATTGTTATTCTATTTTGAAACAAATAAATAATGACAGTTACAGCAAACAAAATGAACAACACTGGCTGACGAGAGAAGCCACTTTGTAATAAATCTGCTACAGTCAGGTCAGAAATAAAGCCAACAAAGTTTGGCTTGATGTACACAGATATATGCAGCCTTGTGACTTTGATGTACACAGATAAATACAGCTTTGTGACTTTGATGTACACAGATAAATACAGCTTTGTGACTTTGATGTACACAGATAAATACAGCTTTGTGACTTTGATGTACAAATGCAGCCTTGTGACTTTGATGTACACAGATAAATGCAGCCTTCTGACTTTGATGTACACAGATAAATGCAGCCTGTGACTTTGATGTACACAGATAAATACAGCTTTGTGACTTTGATGTACACAGATATATGCAGCCATGTGACCTTGATGTACACAGATATATGCAGCCTTGTGACCTTGATGTACACAGATACATGCAGTCCCATGACTTTATGAAGGAAAAACAAATGAGCTTGTCACCAAAGCTTGGTGTTACTGTAACATATACACCAGGCTGTACCAAGGCAGGTGAACGCTGTACAATATTGGGACTGTACATTTTACCTGCCTAGAAGATAGAAGCAGACTATGTCAGAGCCCACAACTCTCACTGCTGCTACTGTCTGTCAGGTCACAGCTGGTTTATTAAGTCAGTCCTTGGCAGATCACATTCTGGCCTCAAGTCAGCCCGGACCAGCAAAGGTCAATGGATTGCTCATCTCTGGCAAGAATTTTTTAAAACATGAGCACAAATCTCACCAGAATGTTGCTAGTTTACCTAGCCTCAAGGGCACATAACTAACAGAGGATGGACTTAGAAGAAGCCAGAATGAGACAATCTAGCAATCTGAATAATACCAGATTACTTAGCTTCAAGGGCACATAACAAACAAAAAGAACCTAAAAAAAAGGGCAGATAAAGAGAGAAAACGGACATTTTTGGGAGATACACCATACTGTGGGTATCAGGAAAAACACCTGACAGAAATCGCTACAAGTTGCAACACTCCACAGAAGAAGAAGATAAAAGAATATGATGCAACCTCCACTATATATTTAAAACTCCAATGCTGAAAGAATGGATGGATGGATCACTGGATAGCTGCCAAGCTAAAAACTCAACTGTTAAAGGTTCTAGCTGTTGCTGTTATATTCTAAGGTCAAACTGTACTCATGTTTAATGCTGGACACAACATGTAAATGCTGATACTGGACAAGCATGGCCAGATACACCATGAATCAAATGTATACAATTTTCTTCTTCAGCTTTCCGAGACATTAAGGCTCATTGCTGCAGATAAAGTTTGCCTCCATTCCTCTATATTCCTAATCTTCTCTCTCCAGTTGGTGACATCAATTTCTTTTATATCCTCTTCTATGTTGTCTTTCCATTTCTGTCTTGGTGTATGTACCCTACCGAGAGGCCTACAGGAGTGCTGTTTGGGAAGCAAAGTTCCGCAACGGACATGCAAATGAATGATGATGATGATGATGATGATGTATGTACCCCTTGGTCTTGTTTCCCTCATCTCTTGTGCATACATAATTTTCGTTTGTCTGTCCTCTTCCATTCTTCTAGATGCTCCAGCCAGCGTAGTCTGTTCAGTTTCAAGACATTTATAATTTGTTGGGATTTAAATAAGCTGTTCAGTTCAGTAAAGTAAGATAACAAATATTGTAGGATTAAACCTTGAAAAAATCGTAGGCAAAGCACTTTAGTGAGACGTGAGAGAAAGAAAAATCACAAGAGAATTACCTGGGATTCGAACATGGACTCCGGTAGGACGAGCAGCCGTCTAGCCACGAGAGAACAGCGTACTATCGACTTAGCCAACTAGCACCCCAATAAAGGTGTTTTGTTGACAAAGTCTTTAGTAACTGCTCAGCAGACATGAGAGATCGTGACACCCGGAAAGAAACGAGGTCGTGACACACAGAAATTCCGTAGCTTAGATTCATTCTCTCTAGCAGGTACCAACTAGACAAACATACACACGGTCTCCTGCCATGTCTGGTGCAAACTTGAACAACAATAACAAACGAACGAATACTTATTACATGAAGTTAGTTTCAGGTATAGTTTTTTTAAGGAACAATTTTTTATAAATAGGAATCTAAGCTACGGAATTTCTGTGTGTCACGACCTCGTTTCTTTCCGGGTGTCACGATCTCTCATGTCTGCTGAGCAGTTACTAAAGACTTTGTCAACAAAACACCTTTATTGGGGTGCTAGTTGGCTAAGTCGATAGTACGCTGTTCTCTCGTGGCTAGACGGCTGCTCGTCCTACCGGAGTCCGTGTTCGAATCCCAGGTAATTCTCTTGTGATTTTTCTTTCTCTCACGTCTCACTAAAGTGCTTTGTCTACGATTTTTTCGAGGTTTAATCCTACAATATTTGTTATCTTACTTTACCGTACCAAAACCTCGTAGTTTCCTATTTATAAAAAATTGTTCAGTTCAGTGTTCTTTCTAGCTCTCCATTCTCCACTGTTGGTATTCTTTATCAGCCCAAAGATTCTTCTTAGGATCTTGCTCTCAAAGATCTGCAATTGTTCATCTTTCTTTGTTGTACTCCATGTTTCTGATTCATACATGATGGCTGGTTTTGTTATAGTTTTGTACATTATCATTTGGGTGTTTTGGGACAGGATTTTGGATTTTAACAGGTGTTCCAAGGCGAAGAACATTTCATTCCCTATGTGTAGTCTGCTTTTAATTTCCTCACTACTAAGTTGATTCTGTTAAAGGTTGTGCCCAGATATGTTTCTGCTTTCATAATGACCATATCTTCAACATTTATATAATCTGGATCATTCTGCCTCTGGCCTCTTGATATCTTCATATACTCTGTCTTATCTTGGTTAATGACTTTTAGTGCCACATCTCTCAGGTGTATGCAGGTATTGATGACTTCTTG
The DNA here is from genome assembly GCA_009760885.1 of Achatina immaculata. NCBI lineage: Eukaryota > Metazoa > Mollusca > Gastropoda > Stylommatophora > Achatinidae > Lissachatina > Lissachatina immaculata. Next base: position 17,423,738 of record CM019711.1, read on the forward strand.
CATAGTTTCCTCCACTAGATCAATGTCATCAGTGTATCCTAGTATTTTAGCTTGTTCCTCTGTACTGCTTTCTTCTTTCACTTTTCTGATTACCTTTTCTAGTACTAGGTTGAATAGTAATACAATTTTGCATTAAAAAAATGATTGTCACAAATGACTGTAGATAAAATTTAATACAAATTTAAAGCCAACAACTGTAAAATTTTCCTTGCAAAAAAAAACACAAGGAACAAACAGATATTAGATTTCAGAAACAAAAAAAAAGTCAAATATATACACATCAAAAATTAAATTTAAAAAATAATAAACACAAGTTTTAAAAAATTTAAAGCTCAATCCATCATGAAAACAAATCTCCATACAGACATTAGATAACACACACACTCACACACATGTCCTAGCAGGGACGGTATTTAAAAATGTAACTGCATTCTGGTGCACAAAACAGCTTTACAAAGATAACGCCAGGCTCAGACAGCACATGGATATGACCAAGTTCACTGTGACTCTTAACAAAGCTGATTCTGTGCACCCTCCCATCCTCTACATAAAATCTAATCGTACCCCACTGTTAGATTGAAGGCTTTGTTACAGAACACAAGTTTACTGCTATTTATAGTTTGTTCTACTGTTGGAAACCTGTGGTTTTAAACTACCACAAAAGCTAAAAGTTGGCAAGATGTCATTTTTTTTTTTTTTTTGCTCTCTGGGACGCAGCTTCTCACAAATCACAGCTAAGTGCTCCTCCCATTCTGTTTTGTTAAAATCTTATTTGTTGCATATCATTTTAAACTCTTATTTGTTGCATATCATTTTAAACTCTTATTTGTTGCATATCATTTTAAACTCTTATTTGTTGCATATCATTTTAAACTCTTATTTCTTGCACATCACTGACGAGAATTTATATTCTATCTTCTTTCCATATTTCTTTATCCTGTATGTTTCTGTTTGATTAAGGTGTCAACCAAAGCAACCCAACTATGCCCTCATTAACCAATAAAACTTTCCTACTTTTGTTTTAATCAGTGATCACAGCTTTACCGCAGCGGCTTCGTCTGTGTTTGTTTATTTCTTCTCCCTCTTCAGCTTTCCCACCCATTAAGGCTCATTGCTGCAGAGAAAGTTTGCCTCCATTCCTCTCTATTCCTAATCTTCTCTCTTCAGTTGGTGACACCAATTTTCTTTATATCCTCTTCTATGGTGTCTTTCCATCTCTGTCTTGGTCTACCCCCTTCGTTTCGTTTCCTTCATCTCTTGTACATACATCATTTTCGTTTGTCTGTTCTCTTCCATTCTTTCCACGTGGCCCAACCAGCGCAGTCTGTTCGGTTTCAAGACATTTATAATTCAATGGGATTTAAATAAGCTGTTCAGTTCACATTTCTATATTTAGAATGTATAAACTAGAAAAAATGTAGGAACAGCTTTATTACTTAACTTTTTTTTTTTTTTGGTATTAGAAGAGATTTTTTTAAAAATCCAGTTTTATCAATATTAAACTGTCCAGCATCTTATCATGTTGGTGGTCATGAAGGCTGTGTTACAGCTACACAACAGAAGGGAGATGCTGACCTCCTGGAAACAGGCTGGTAGTTGAATATTAGCCGAGGAAAGAGAGAAACTACTGAAACCTGCTTGTTTGACTCTATTAAAAAAAAAATTAAAGAAAGTTAAAGTAGTCCAGTCCCTATTAGAATCTATGCTCTGTTTTAATATCCTCACCACAGTCTACTTCCTATTAGAATCTATGCTCTGTTTTAATATCCTCACTACAGTCTACTCCCTATTAGAATCTATGCTCTGTTTTAATATCCTCACCGCAGTCTACTCCCTATTAGAATCTATGCTCTGTTTTAATATCCTCACCGCAGTCTACTCCCTATTAGAATCTATGCTCTGTTTTAATATCCTCACCGCAGTCTACTCTCTATTAGAATCTATGCTCTGTTTTAATATCCTCACCGCAGTCTACTCTCTATTAGAATCTATGCTCTGTTTTAATATCCTCACCACAGTCTACTTTCTATTAGAATCTATGCTCTGTTTTAATATCCTCATCGCAGTCTACTCCCAATTAGAATCTATGCTCTGTTTTAATATCCTCACCGCAGTCTACTCCCTATTAGAATCTATGCTCTGTTTTAATATCCTCACTGCAGTCTACTCCCTATTAGAATCTATGCTCTGTTTTAATATCCTCACCGCAGTCTACTCCCTATTAGAATCTATGCTCTGTTTTAATATCCTCACTACAGTCTACTCTCTATTAGAATCTATGCTCTGTTTTAATATCCTCACCACAGTCTACTTCCTATTAGAATCTATGCTCTGTTTTAATATCCTCACTGCAGCATCCATTGCAGAGAACTAAAATTTGCAATCACATCAACCAACCAAGCAGAAATTGTGGGACATTTGTCACAACTAAGCTTATTCATTTTTTTTTTTTTCATATATGTAATGAAGAGAACATGCTTGTTGGAATACACTGACAATCACATCACACCAGCGCCGGAAGTCCTGCCTTTTCTCTACATTTCTGGATGGTTGCTCGAAGCATAAACTGCCGTCTCGAAAGTTCTCGTACCCTCTAGAAAGAAAATCATCATTTCAGATTAATATAATAAATGATTAAATAAGCTTCCACTTGATCAAAGTACAATGCATAAGAAAAAGAAAAAAACTTGTTAAAAAATTTAATGCGGCTGTAAAACCTTCATTTCAGAAATAATGAAATATGAGGGTTGTTAAAATCAGCAAGTTAAAAGTTGTAAAAATTGAATAAAAAGAAAAAAATTTTATAACAGAAAACCACACCAACTATTTCTCTTGACCGAGAACATTTAAGGCAGTTTTGATGACATCACAACTTTGACCTCCTACTAATATCACAACTCCCCCAACTTGACAGCATTTTCATCACATACTCTCAAGCTAATCAAGCTCTGGGACTTGACGATATTTTTTTGAGAATACTCAAAACTTAAAAACTCCATCCTCACGTACACCAGAAACATGACACAGATGTCCCACATATTCCTAAACGTGTTTGTTTCACCAAAAAAAAAAAAAAAAAGGCACAGTCAAGTGAAAAAAAAAAAAAGCTACAACAAAAATGGAGAGAAGAAAATCTCCCTGGTGAATGGAGAGAATCATTACTGATCCCAGTATTTAAAAAATCCGATAAGAGGAAGTGTGAAAACTACAGAGGAATATCCTTACTACAAACATGCTACAGAATACTATCTATTATACTTTTAAATATATTAAAACCATACAGCGAGAACATACTGGGAGACTATCAAGCAGGTTTTAGGAAGAACAGATCAATCGTAGAATATTTCTATCTATGCCAAAGAGCAGAAAAGTACCGGGAATATGGACAAGAAGTATATAATATCTTCACTGACTTCAAGAAAGCTTATGACAGCATAGATAGGACCAGCTTATGGAAAATTATGAAAGAATTTGAGATACCTAATAAATTAATCAAACTGATCAGAATATGCATGGAGAATGCACAAAATATAGTAAAATATAAAAGAAGTCAGAACCCTTCTATATAAGAACTGGTTTAAAACAAGGTGATACATTATCTCCATTACTATTCAATCTAGTACTAGAAAAGGTAATCAGAAAAGTGAAAGAAGAAAGCAGTACAGAAGAACAAGCTAAAATACTAGGACACACAGATGATATCAACCTGGTGGGGGAAACTATGCAAGAAGTCATCATTACCTGCAAACATCTGAGAGATGTGGTGCTAAAAGTGGGCTTGACCATTAACCAAGATAAGACAGAGTGTATGAAGATATCAAGAGACCAGAGGCAGAATGATCCAGATTATATAAATGTTGGAGATAAGATCATTAAGAAAGCAGAAACATACAAATATCTAGGCACAACCTTCAACAGAAGCAACACAGTAAGCGAGGAAGATAAAAGCAGAGTACAGATAGGGAATCAAATATACTGCCTTGCAACACCTGTTAAAATCCAAAATTCTGCCCCAAAGCACCAACATCTACAAAACTATAATAAGACCAGCCATCATGTATGGATCAGAAACATGGAGTACAACAAAGAAAGATGATCAACAACTGCAGATCTTTGAGAGCAAGATCCTAAGAAGAATCTTTGGACTGATAAAGGATACCAACAGAATCAGAATTTATAGGCTGAGAAAGTATATATATATATATATATTTATATATATATATATATATATCACCTTAATCTGCATCCTTTGCACTTCACGTAGAGGTCACATGACATCATCACATGATGTGGTCATGTGACCACACAGAGCATAAACAAAATGGCGGGTGCTGAAGCTTCGTTTCGTCAATGTACTGTTATTGAGTTCCTCGTTAAAGAGGAAATCCTCACTGCTGAAATTCACCAAAGACCTCAACTTGCTTATGGAGATGTGTATAGGGGTGCTAGCAGTGCTAGGAGGTGGGTGAAACATTTCAAAGATGGAAACACGAGCATCCAAGATATGCCTCACGGCAGACGCCCTCGAATTGCCTCCACTGACGATAATGTGGAAAGGATTGATGACATCATTAAAGAAGACAGTCATGTCACAGTTTCTGAAATCGCTGTAAATCTTCAACAGGACACAATGGAGTACAGGAAATGATTGAAACCCTAGGCTATAGAAAAGTTTGTGCCAGCTGGGTCCCACAGGAGAGAGTATCCAGAAAGCAGTGCACCTGTCGTTGGTCGACGGAACGGAATTCTACCGCGAGGTATATTCAAAATTGCAGAGCTATGGGAAAAATGTGTGCAGAGAAGTGGAGATTGTGTTGAAAAGTGAAGAAACGGTTGCAGTTTAAGATGATACACTTATATCTTCTCTATCTATAAATTCTGATTTTTAAAAAAATTTTTGCTCACGACTTTTGGTATGACCCTCGTATAAATGTCTTGAAGCTGAACAGACTATGCCAGTAGAAGAACAGAAGAGAACAAACAAAAACTATGTATGCACAAGAGATGAGGGAAGCAAGAGCAAGGGGTACACCTATACTGATATGGGAAGACAACACAGAAGAGGTTATAAAAGAAATTGGTGTTACCAACTGCAGAGAGAAGATTAGGAACAGAGAGGAATGGAGGCAAACTTTATCTGCAGCAATGATCTTTAATGGCTCAGAAAGCTAAGAAGAAGAAAAGAACTGGAAAAAAAAACCCCCAAAAATCTTCGAATATTAGTATATATATATATATATAGTTTCAGTACCATGTTATATCTGTCTGGAAGTATATATTACGAATTTGGCTCACCTAACATCGGTTAAACATTATCACATTAATTTGATAAAATGATAAAAAAAAATAGGAACTTTCTGTGATCACTGTGCGTGAAGTAGCTTATGAAAATGTGCTAGTGTCATAAATCATGTGATTAATTTTTAGCACTTCATTGATTAATCAGTCTGTATTGGATTTAGGAGTTTTAGTGATTTCTGTGCAAAATGTGATGATGTTGTAATCTTAATTATCAAAACTTCCATGAAAAAGCACAGAGGCACAGAGCTATATGTATTTTTAGATACAGTTACAACTTAGTGCGGCAGGAGCAAATGATGACTGTGCTTGAGAGTGATGGCATAGCTGTCAGACCCGTGTAGCAGAGCCAGCAACAAAAACATTGTCCTACCTCTCCACTGGTGCCCAGAACTAGCAAAACCTCTGTCCCACCTCTCCACTGGTACCCAGAACTAGCAAAAACCTCTGTCCCACCTCTCCACTGGTGACCAGAACTAGCAAAAACCCTGTTCCATTTCTCCACAGGTGCCCAGAACTAGCAAAAATCTCTGTCCCACCTCTCCACTGGTGACCAGAACTGGCAAAAACCCTGTCCAAAATCTCCACTGGTGACCAGAACTAGCAAAAACCCTGTTCCATTTCTCCACAGGTGCCCAGAACTAGCAAAAACCTCTGTCCCACCTCTCCACTGGTGCCCAGAACTAGCAAAAACCCTGTTCCATTTCTCCACAGGTGCCCAAAACTAGCAAAAACCTCTGTCCCACCTCTCCACTGGTGACCAGAACTAGCAAAAACCCTGTCCAAAATCTCCACTGGTGCCCAGAACTAGCAAAAACCCTGTTCCTTTTCTCCACAGATGCCCAGAACTAGCAAAAACCTCTGTCCCACCTCTCCACTGGTGACCAGAACTAGCAAAAACCCTGTTCCATTTCTCCACAGGTGCCCAGAACTAGCAAAAACCTCTGTCCCACCTCTCCACTGGTGACCAGAACTAGCAAAAATCCTGTCCAAAATCTCCACTGGTGACCAGAACTAGCAAAAACCCTGTTCCATTTCTCCACAGGTGCCCAGAACTAGCAAAAACCTCTGTCCCACCTCTCCACTGGTGACCAGAACTAGCAAAAACCCTGTTCCATTTCTCCACAGGTGCCCAGAACTAGCAAAAACCTCTGTCCCACCTCTCCATTGGTGACCAGAACTAGCAAAAACCTCTGTCCCACCTCTCCACTGGTGCCCAGAACTAGCAAAAACCCTGTTCCACCTCTCTATCAGTGCCCAGAACTAGCAAAAACCCTTATCCACCTCTCCACTGGTGCCCAGAACTAGCAAAAACCCTTATCCACCTCTCCACTGGTGCCCAGAACTAGCAAAAACCCTGTTCCACCTCTCCACTGGTGCCCAGAACTAGCAAAAACCCTCATCCACCTCTCCACTGGTGCCCAGAACTAGCAAAAACCCTGTTCCACCTCTCCACTGGTGCCCAGAACTAGCAAAAACCCTCATCCACCCCTCCACTGGTGCCCAGAACTAGCAAAAACCCTGTTCCACCTCTCCACTGGTGCCCAGAACTAGCAAAAACCCTCATCCACCTCTCCACTGGTGCCCAGAACTAGCAAAAACCCTGTTCCACCTCTCCACTGGTGCCCAGAACTAGCAAAAACCCTCATCCACCCCTCCACTGGTGCCCAGAACTAGCAAAAACCCTGTTCCACCTCTCCACTGGTGCCCAGAACTAGCAAAAACCCTCATCCACCTCTCCACTGGTGCCCAGAACTAGCAAAAACCCTGTTCCACCTCTCCACTGGTGCCCAGAACTAGCAAAAACCCTGTTCCACCTCTCCACTGGTGCCCAGAACTAGCAAAAACCCTCATCCACCTCTCCACTGGTGCCCAGAACTAGCAAAAACCCTCATCCACCCCTCCACTGGTGCCCAGAACTAGCAAAAACCCTGTTCCACCTCTCCACTGGTGCCCAGAACTAGCAAAAACCCTCATCCACCTCTCCACTGGTGCCCAGAACTAGCAAAAACCCTGTTCCACCTCTCCACTGGTACCCAGAACTAGCAAAAACCCTGTTCCACCTCTCCACTGGTACCCAGAACTAGCAAAAACCTCTGTTCCACCTCTCCACTGGTACCCAGAACTAGCAAAAACCTCTGTTCCACCTCTCCACTGGTGCCCAGAACTAGCAAAAACCCTGTTCCACCTCTCCACTGGTGCCCAGAACTAGCAAAAACCCTGTTCCACCTCTCCACTGGTGCCCAGAACTAGCAAAAACCTCTGTTCCACCTCTCCACTGGTACCCAGAACTAGCAAAAACCTCTGTTCCACCTCTCCACTGGTACCCAGAACTAGCAAAAACCTCTGTTCCACCTCTCCACTGGTACCCAGAACTAGCAAAAACCCTGTTCCACCTCTCCACTGGTGTTCTCAATAACAAACTCAGCCTGGTGAATGTGGCAGGGGTTACTATGGTCTCTATGACAGAGAAGTGTGCTAACAAGCACAGTGCCTTCTCCTGGCCTTTTTGTTTAGCTTTACTCTGAGTCCGCGGGTCAACCATTGTGACCCACTCACCATCTCACATGATGCTTGTCCTTCAATATCTTTACTACAAAAAAAATGCTGCTCACAAACCCATGGAGCAGAACCAAGAACAAGAACTTCATGCAGCATTATCTTCTGTAATAATTGTCTCTTTACATGTTGGAAGACAGTTATGAAGGAGATAGATGTTTGTAGAAGCTGTTTGGGAAATTAGTATGTAGAAAGAGCTTGCACTCCCCCATCTTGACTGCCAGTCAGCTTCAGTGAAAGGACACAATATATCAACCTAGCAGAGCTGACCAGGATTACAAGAGACTGGTGGGGAAGAAGAAAAACAAACCAAAAACCTTGCTACAAATGGCCTCAGTCTCACTGTGTCTGGGTTTTTCTGCCTAGGTTCACTTCCCTAACCTCTAATTCTTCAGGTCACTCACTGTCTACTGTCTGCTGATCTCAGGTCACTCACTGTCTACTGTCTGCTGATCTCAGGTCACTCACTGTCTACTGCTTGCTGATCTCAGGTCACTCACTGTCTACTGCTTGCTGATCTCAGGTCACTCACTGTCTACTGTCTGCTGATCTCAGGTCACTCACTGTCTACTGCTTGCTGATCTCAGGTCACTCACTGTCTACTGCTTGCTGATCTCAGGTCACTCACTGTCTACTGTCTGCTGATCTCAGGTCACTCACTGTCTACTGCTTGCTGATCTCAGGTCACTCACTGTCTACTGCTTGCTGATCTCAGGTCACTCACTGTCTACTGTCTGCTGATCTCAGGTCACTCACTGTCTACTGCTTGCTGATCTCAGGTCACTCACTGTCTACTGTCTGCTGATCTCAGGTCACTCACTGTCTACTGCTTGCTGATCTCAGGTCACTCACTGTCTACTGCTTGCTGATCTCAGGTCACTCACTGTCTACTGCTTGCTGATCTCAGGTCACTCACTGTCTACTGTCTGCTGATCTCAGGTCACTCACTGTCTACTGTCTGCTAATCTCAGGTCACTCACTGTCTACTGTCTGCTGATCTCAGGTCACTCACTGTCTACTGCTTGCTGATCTCAGGTCACTCACTGTCTACTGTCTGCTAATCTCAGGTCACTCACTGTCTACTGTCTGCTGATCTCAGGCAAGCCTGCTTCACATAATTCCCAAAAAATGGATTAAAAATCAATTGTACCTTTAAAGAATTGGGGTTAAGATGATGTCTACTGTGGCAGTCAGCAACTCATAGCTGATGTGGCAATCAGCAACTCATAGCTGATGTGGCAATCAGCAACTCATAGCTGATGTGGCAATCAGCAACCCATAGCTGATGTGGCAGTCAGCAACTCATAGCTGATGTGGCAGTCAGCAACTCATAGCTGATGTGGCAATCAGCAACCCATAGCTGATGTGGCAGTCAGCAACCCATAGCTGATGTGGCAGTCAGCAACCCATAGCTGATGTGGCAGTCAGCAACCCATAGCTGATGTGGCAATCAGCAACTCATAGCTGATGTGGCAGTCAGCAACCCATAGCTGATGTGGCAGTCAGCAACTCATAGCTGATGTGGCAGTCAGCAACCCATAGCTGATGTGGCAGTCAGCAACCCATAGCTGATGTGGCAGTCAGCAACCCATAGCTGATGTGGCAGTCAGCAACCCATAGCTGATGTGGCAATCAGCAACCCATAGCTGAAGTGACAGCATCAGAACTGGTGAACCACAGCTGCTCAAGACCCGGCCCCACCTCTGGGACCTCCTGTACCAGGTCTAGACCAACTAATGGACCAGTGACTGCCCCACTCTTCAGGGTCGCAGAGCCTGCTAAAGAAGCGCTGCACACCCCCTGCTCTTTAGCTTCGCTCAGGGACTGAAAACATCCACCCTAGCCTGCTCCCTGGCCGACACAATGTTGTGTCTCAACATCCTCACCGCCACAGCCACAAAGAACATCAGCCTGCAGCATCAAGGACACTGAAGGAGACAGGATAGAAAACTTACCTTTAAAAATGACTCCAACTCAATAACATTCTTCCTCAATGCTTCACCTAAGTAGTAAATTGCATCCTCAGTTGCTTGTTCTTCAGCAAATGCATCCAACAATCTAGGAACATGCAAAATATACAGGTAACTCTATAGGATATGAAGCTTTGTGTTTGGGGAGAGGGGAGGGGCACATAAACACATAATTTGGTTGATCTGAGCTTATCTGTGATCTCCATGTGCAACTGCTAACTTCTGTCCTTGTGTAGTGAAGGGTGAAGATTTTATTCCTGTTTTCCATTCACTTCCACATGCTCTGCCATCTAGACTAAAAGACAGGCTGCTTCCATGAATCCTACCATCAGCAGAAATTCTTCATTTGTCTTGCAGTTTTCTATCAATTTTCCTGGGGACAGCTTTGGCCTCTCAAGTCTCTACTGAGAGCGCTGGTTTGCTGAATGTGTTCTGAAGTCTGGGGACAGCTTTGGCCTCTCAAGTCTCTACTGAGAGCGCTGGTTTGCTGAATGTGTTCTGAAGTCTGGGGACAGCTTTGGTCTCTCAAGTCTCTACTGAGAGCGCTGGTTTGCTGAATGTGTTCTGAAGTCTGGGGACAGCTTTGGCCTCTCAAGTCTCTACTGAGAGCGCTGGTTTGCTGAATGTGTTCTGAAGTCTGGGGACAGCTTTGGCCTCTCAAGTCTCTACTGAGAGCGCTGGTTTGCTGAATGTGTTCTGAAGTCTGGGGACAGTTTTGGTCTCTCAAGTCTCTACTGAGAGCACTGGTTTGCTGAATGTGTTCTGAAGTCTGGGGACAGTTTTGGTCTCTCAAGTCTCTACTGAGAGCGCTGGTTTGCTGAATGTGTTCTGAAGTCTGGGGACAGTTTTGGTCTCTCAAGTTTCTACTGAGAGCACTGGTTTGCTGAATGTGTTCTGAAGTCTGGGGACAGTTTTGGTCTCTCAAGTTTCTACTGAGAGCACTGGTTTGCTGAATGTGTTCTGAAGTCTGGGGACAGTTTTGGTCTCTCAGTCTCTACTGAAAGCACTGGTTTGCTGAATGTGTTCTGAAGTCTGGGGACAGTTTTGGTCTCTCAAGTCTCTACTGAGAGCACTGGTTTGCTGAATGTGTTCTGAAGTCTGGGGACAGTTTTGGTCTCTCAAGTTTCTACTGAGAGCACTGGTTTGCTGAATGTGTTCTGAAGTCTGGGGACAGTTTTGGTCTCTCAAGTCTCTACTGAGAGCACTGGTTTGCTGAATGTGTTCTGAAGTCTGGGGACAGTTTTGGTCTCTCAAGTCTCTACTGAGAGCGCTGGTTTGCTGAATGTGTTCTGAAGTCTGGGGACAGTTTTGGTCTCTCAAGTCTCTACTGAGAGCACTGGTTAGCTGATGTGGCAGTCAGCAACCCATAGCTGATGTGGCAGTCAGCAACCCATAGCTGATGTGGCAGTCAGCAACCCATAGCTGATGTGGCAGTCAGCAACCCATAGCTGATGTGGCAATCAGCAACTCATAGCTGATGTGGCAGTCAGCAACCCATAGCTGATGTGGCAGTCAGCAACTCATAGCTGATGTGGCAGTCAGCAACCCATAGCTGATGTGGCAGTCAGCAACCCATAGCTGATGTGGCAGTCAGCAACCCATAGCTGATGTGGCAGTCAGCAACCCATAGCTGATGTGGCAATCAGCAACCCATAGCTGAAGTGACAGCATCAGAACTGGTGAACCACAGCTGCTCAAGACCCGGCCCCACCTCTGGGACCTCCTGTACCAGGTCTAGACCAACTAATGGACCAGTGACTGCCCCACTCTTCAGGGTCGCAGAGCCTGCTAAAGAAGCGCTGCACACCCCCTGCTCTTTAGCTTCGCTCAGGGACTGAAACATCCACCCTAGCCTGCTCCCTGGCCGACACAATGTTGTGTCTCAACATCCTCACCGCCACAGCCACAAAGAACATCAGCCTGCAGCATCAAGGACACTGAAGGAGACAGGATAGAAAACTTACCTTTAAAAATGACTCCAACTCAATAACATTCTTCCTCAATGCTTCACCTAAGTAGTAAATTGCATCCTCAGTTGCTTGTTCTTCAGCAAATGCATCCAACAATCTAGGAACATGCAAAATATACAGGTAACTCTATAGGATATGAAGCTTTGTGTTTGGGGAGAGGGGAGGGGCACATAAACACATAATTTGGTTGATCTGAGCTTATCTGTGATCTCCATGTGCAACTGCTAACTTCTGTCCTTGTGTAGTGAAGGGTGAAGATTTTATTCCTGTTTTCCATTCACTTCCACATGCTCTGCCATCTAGACTAAAAGACAGGCTGCTTCCATGAATCCTACCATCAGCAGAAATTCTTCATTTGTCTTGCAGTTTTCTATCAATTTTCCTGGGGACAGCTTTGGCCTCTCAAGTCTCTACTGAGAGCGCTGGTTTGCTGAATGTGTTCTGAAGTCTGGGGACAGCTTTGGTCTCTCAAGTCTCTACTGAGAGTGGTGGTTTGCTGAATGTGTTCTGAAGTCTGGGGACAGTTTTGGTCTCTCAAGTCTCTACTGAGAGCACTGGTTTGCTGAATGTGTTCTGAAGTCTGGGGACAGTTTTGGTCTCTCAAGTTTCTACTGAGAGCACTGGTTTGCTGAATGTGTTCTGAAGTCTGGGGACAGTTTTGGTCTCTCAAGTCTCTACTGAGAGCACTGGTTTGCTGAATGTGTTCTGAAGTCTGGGGACAGTTTTGGTCTCTCAAGTCTCTACTGAGAGCACTGGTTTGCTGAATGTGTTCTGAAGTCTGGGGACAGTTTTGGTCTCTCAAGTCTCTACTGAGAGCGCTGGTTTGCTGAATGTGTTCTGAAGTCTGGGGACAGTTTTGGTCTCTCAAGTCTCTACTGAGAGCACTGGTTTGCTGAATGTGTTCTGAAGTCTGGGGACAGTTTTGGTCTCTCAAGTCTCTACTGAGAGTGGTGGTTTGCTGAATGTGTTCTGAAGTCTGGGGACAGTTTTGGTCTCTCAAGTCTCTACTGAGAGCGCTGGTTTGCTGAATGTGTTCTGAAGTCTGGGGACAGTTTTGGTCTCTCAAGTCTCTACTGAGAGCACTGGTTTGCTGAATGTGTTCTGAAGTCTGGGGACAGTTTTGGTCTCTCAAGTCTCTACTGAGAGTGGTGGTTTGCTGAATGTGTTCTGAAGTCTGGGGACAGTTTTGGTCTCTCAAGTCTCTACTGAGAGTGGTGGTTTGCTGAATGTGTTCTGAAGTCTGGGGACAGTTTTGGTCTCTCAAGTCTCTACTGAGAGTGGTGGTTTGCTGAATGTGTTCTGAAGTCTGGGGACAGTTTTGGTCTCTCAAGTCTCTACTGAGAGCGCTGGTTTGCTGAATGTGTTCTGAAGTCTGGGGACAGTTCTGGAATAGTGGAGGTTTTTGAAAAGTCCTGACAGAGGACCTAAGGTGTAATGATTTTCTGCAAGCTCCACCACCAAGGAGAAAACTGCCAGTCTCTATCTTGACTGCAGGATGAAGAAAGTCAGCAACCTCAGAGAAAGGTATTACCAGCCTTGATGACGGTCTCAGCTGCCACAGAGATTTGTCATTTCCTAGCACTATCATCATAATCACAGGGCAAAACAAGAAGAGCCCAATCATAAAGCATCTGCTCCATGAGTATCTCAAAACAGGCATGTGACACATCACATTAATATTTCTCAGATACTGCATTATAAACTTGTTTGTGGCACGAGTGACATAACACATTAATATTTCTCAGATACTCCATTATAAACTTGTTTGTGGCACGAGTGACATAACACATTAATATTTCTCAGATACTGCATTATAAACTTGTTTGTGGCACGAGTGACATAACACATTAATATTTCTCAGATACTGCATTATAAACTTGTTTGTGGCACGAGTGACATAACACATTAATATTTCTCAGATACTGCATTATAAACTTGTTACATAACACATTAACTCTTTCCGTGCCTCAGGAAGAAACACAGACGTTCAGTTGGATGCCGGATTACAAGCGTGGGTAATGATATGTATAGGGGGGTATAGCTGCAAAACTGCATGAAAAACAGTATTTCTGTGTACTTCCATGTACCTATTATGTTTCAAAATATAACCAAATGTATGAAGATTTCATAAATGCAGAGTTTTTTAAGAAAAAAGAAGTAATGTGATGTTTTTAAACAATGATTGTGTCCAACTTAGCATCAGATAGGTCTTAGGGTACAGTACTTACCATGTGAGGTGCCTAGACCTACCTGTCGGTCTCATCTTGTGATAGTATGTTACATCATCGGTAAAATAATGTCTGAAATAACCTTATAACTACTTCTCCAGTCATCTAATATGTCTAGATCTATCTGGGATACATTCAAGAACAGTGGTCTGGTCACAGGGCATGTTTATACCCCTTATCTACCCCTATCTACATCACCAAAACTTGAAATTTCTTGCATAAAACTTCAATTTTCTCCCTCGTAACTAAGCACTCTTCGGCCATTTTGAAAAAGGTCACGGGGCACACGCACTAAATGTTTACAACCTAAACGTTACACCGGGTTTTTAATGAAACAAACCAAACGTCATCTAAGTGACGAAAAGCACCATGTCAGAAACTGGAAGCGTCACTTCTATGACGATAAGCACGGAAAGAGTTAATATTTCTCATAAACTTGATTGTACTACTAATGATATATCACATTACAATATTATGTCTCATAAACTTGACTGTACTACTAGTGACATGTCACATTAACTCTTCCCGTGCCAAAGTCGCTGTAGTGATAATTTCCAGTTACTGAGTTGCATGCCATAGTCGTTATAGTGACAATTCATTTGTTTCAATAAAACAACTGGTGTAACATTTAGATCGTACATATTTCATCCGCGTTTCCGGTGACACTTTTCAAAATGGTGAAAGAGTCCTTAGTTATGAGCAATGTCGAGCGAGAAAAAGGAAGAGAAACATGGAAATTTTTCAATTTTTGATGATGTAGATAGGGGTATGGACATGGCCTGTGACCACCCCACTGCTCTTGAATGTATCCCAAGTAGATCTAGACATATTAGATGACTGGAGAAGTAGTTAGTAGATTATTTCAGACATTAATTTAGCGAGAATGCAACATAGAATCACAATACGAGATCAACAAGTAGATCTAAACATCTCAGATGGTAAGTAGTGCATATCTAGACCTAGCCGATGGTGAGCTGGGCACAATCATTGTCTAAAAACATCACATTACTTCTTTTTTCCTAAAAAACTCTGCATTTATGAAATTTTCATACATTTAGTTATACTTTGAAACATAATAAGTACACAGAAGTACACGTAAATACTGTTTTCCATTCCATTTTACAACTATACCTTCTAACATATCAAGACCCGTGGTTTTTGTGTTGCTTGGACGGGAACGTCCACGTTTTTTTTCTAGGCCCAGGAAGAGTTAAGTCTCTTGCACACATCTCTGATACTAATTATGGAAATAAGGAACTCACTGCTTGTATAACGGGGCTGTTGTGACTACGGCATCATCAATGCTCCCATCCTGCTTCCCTTCCATCTTTAGAATTGTGTCTTTTACTTCGTTGTCTCTGGCACGCAGCATCTGAATGTTTCTTTCTATCTCATCCTGGGATTTACAATACATCAAAACACTTTTAATGTGAGGAAAAAAAAAACCCCACTTTTCACCCCAGAACAGTGGAGTCAGTACATCAAACCTTCATCATGACTCCTCTATTTTCTACTGACTGACTACAACTCATTCATAAATGATAATTTGTATAGATTTCAGCTTATTCATAAATGATGCTTTTTATAGATTCCAGCTTATTCATAAATGATGATTTTTACAGACTCTCAGCTCACCCAAAACTGCTTCCAACTGTGAGTCTTGTACTTCTATACTGTCCAACTCTCTTTTATAAGTTATATATTTTTAGTGACTGCCAATTTCATCCAAAATACTTCTGACCCTGATTTTACAGTCTTGCATTCCACAAGAATAGGACGTAAAGGTAAACTTGTTAGCAACGGACATTTGTCTACAAAGTTATGCCAGGTACTGCTCAAATCACGACTTCCTGTCCAGAGTTACAACTTTTAAAACTTGTAAGTGAGCACAGGAACAAACCAACCAAAAAGTGAGCTGTGTTCCTACATGATGAGGGTGAGCTCTGGGTCAGTTTTTGTGGAGTTCCCTTCAAATCTGCTGTTTAAAAAAAAATTTTTTAAATCAGGTACCATGTGCACTTGTGCTAGGGAATTGTCAGTGAAAGTAAGGGCTGCCTGCAAGGTCAGCCACTGAGTAATAAACATTCTCATGATGATATATAGCTATCTACATATGTTCTTCTCTACTACATACATTCACTGTGATATGATAATATTAATACCACATGAATTCACTGTGATATGATGATCTTAAATACCACATGCAGTCACTATGATATGATAATATTAAATATCGTATATATTCACCATGATATGATAATATTAAGTACCACATACATGCACTGTGATATGAGAATTACAACATAAACTAAAGCTGTGAAGGTTACTCCAGTATTATAAAATGCTACAAATCTTTTCACCTGCTTCACATACCTTTTCCTTATCCAAATCTGAAACAATCTTGTTCAGCTTCTGTTGCCCTTCATTCAGCTCCTTCTGTGTTTTGCACAGAACATCCATCTCTGCCTACAATGTTAAACATAAAACACACTCATACTCATCATAAACAAAATGCATTATATTAATGCTGCATACTACTATAAACAAAGTTGCTACATGACACTGTACTAGGAATAAAGTTGCTACATAACACTGTACTAGGAACAAAGCTGCTACACAACACTGTACTAGAAACAAAGCTGCTACACACCACTGCATTAGGAACAAGGTTGCTACATAACAGTGTATCAGAAACAAAATCACTATTTAACGCTGCAATCAGAAACAAAGTTACAAACTCCCCACCGAATAACTTTCAGAAAGCATTTCAAGGAAATAAACTACAGACACAAGAGACCGTGGTTCACAAACCCTGAGCTCACAGAGGATGCCGCTCTGCCTCACAGAGAGATGCCGCCACGACTCACAAAGACAGATGCTGCTCTGCCTCACAGAGAGATGCCGCCACGACTCACAAAGGCAGATGCTGCTCTGCCTCACAGAGAGATGCTGCCACGACTCACAAAGGCAGATGCTGCTCTGCCTCACAGAGAGATGCCGCCATGACTCACAAAGACAGATGCTGCTCTGCCTCACTGAGAGACACCGTCATGACTCACAAAGACAGATGCTGCTCTGCCTCACAGAGAGATGCCGCCATGACTCACAAAGACAGATGCTGCTCTGCCTCACAGAGAGATGCCGCCATGACTCACAAAGACAGATGCCGCTCTGCCTCACAGAGAGATGCCGCTCCGACTCACAAAGGCAGATGCCGCTCTGCCTCACTAAGAGACACTGCCACGACTCACAGAGACAGATGCTGCTCTGCCTCACAGAGAGATGCCGCCACGACTCACAAAGGCAGATGCCGCTCTGCCTCACAGAGAGACACCGCCATGACTCACAAAGGCAGATGCCGCTCTGCCTCATTGAGAGACACCGCCATGACTCACAAAGGCAGACGCCACTCTGCCCCACAGAAGCAGACGCCGCTCCGCCCCACAGAAGCAGACGCCGCTCCGCCCCACAGAAGCAGATGCCGCTCTGCCCCCACAGAAGCAGACGCCGCTCTGCGTCACAGAGACGGACGCCACTCCACCTCAGAGGGTTAATAAATGGTTACTGGGTACTCAGAAAGAATCTCATCTCCCAGCAAACAGGTAAAAGATGAAATTGTTCCCATAAAAACATGCCTCTATCTGTAAAAACCGCACACACTGAACATAAAGCTCTATACTGTCACAAATTACCTGGGCCTGTGCATAGGTTTCTCTAAACCTCCATCTGATCTTGTCCTCTACAGCTGAGAGAAGTGAGGCTCGTAGGTCAGCCTCAGTAACAGTACCACCAGGGGTGATTCGTACCGGCTCCCCTGCACCCAAAAAAATGATGAAAAAAAAAACGCTATCATGCTGACCACTTCTGTCTGCATTAAATTGGAATCTTTTTATATCTTATATCCTTCCCATGCCATTAAACGTCACATAGGGCTTGCAAGGTAGTTCGCCAGTTTTTCCTGTCTTTGGTGAGTCTTTCAACCTCATCAAGGGATTTTATGCCTACTAATTTGGCCTCTCTTAACAATGTCCTCTTTAGAGTTCCACATGGTCGACCTCTTTTTCTTCAGCCTGTTGTATTCCACTTGATAGCTTGTTTTGGTATTCTCTGATTGTTTCTTCTCATTACATGGCCTACATATGTCCATCTCCTTTTCCTGATCACCCAAGAGACAGGTTTTTGTTCACTCATCTGCTTTATCTATGTGTCGTTATTTAATCCGTTCCACTTTATACCGAGTATTTTACTGAGGCATTTGTTTTCAAAAGAGTCTAATTTGTTGTTTATTTCTTAAGTTGTTTTCTAGCTGTTGACAGTTTCAGATGGTATTCCATATAGTCTTAAAATTTTCCACAATTTTGAATCTCTGTGTATAAAATGCTTTTGTAAAGTCTATGAAGTTCACGATTAATGGTTTTTGCTTTTCAATGTTCTTCAAGTATTATTCTTAAAGATCTGGTCATTCAAAAGTTATAAGCACAAAAACCAAGTTAAGATTATTCAATTCAAATGTAATATCCACCTTCATTTATGCATGTGAAAGCTGGAAAACAACTAAAGAAATAGACAAGAAATTAGACTCTTTTGAAAAACAATGCCTCAGGAAAATACTCAGTATAAAGTAGAACGAATTCAAGAACAATGCAGAGATAAGACAGATGAGCAAACAACAACCTGTCTATTGGGTGATCAGAAAAAAAAGATGGACATATGTCGATCATGTGCTGAGAAGAAACAATCAGAGAATACCAAAACAAGCTATCAAGTGGAACACAACAGGCCGAAGAAAAAGAGGCCAACCACGTGAAACTCCAGAGGACATTGTTAAGAGAGGACAGTTTAGTGGGAATAACATCCCTTGATGAGGTTGAAAAGCTCGTTGAAAACAGGAAATCTTGGCAAGCTATCATGCAAGCCCTATGTGACATTTAGCGGCACGGGAAGAATGTGAGATGTAAAGATCTGGTCAAGACAGTTTCTTCCTTTTCTAAATCCTGCTTGTTCTCTCACTGCAGTGTCCACTATATCTTTAATTCTATTCAGAATGACTTTGCAAAATACTTTTGACACAACTGATAGTAAAGTTACTCCTCTCCAATTATTGCAGTCACTAAGGTTGCCTTTTTTTTTTTGTTGTATTTTAACAATGATTCCTTTTTTTCCGTTTAGAAGGGACCTTTTTTCTTTCCAAACTTTATTAAACATTCTCTGTAGTTGACTCATATTGTCACTGTTAATAGTTTTTACCATTTCGGCTGCAGCTTTGTTGTTAGCCATTAGATTTACTGCTGTTTCAATTTCGTTCAATGTAATTTCATCTAGGTTGACATTTAGCTGCGGGATTGGTAAGTCAGTTTAACGGTCTATCAATTCTTTTAGGTGTGGTCAAGTAAGAATTTCTTGGAACTGTTCAGCCCATCTTTGTTTTTTGTCTTTACTTGATGTTAATAGGGTGTCAGTTTTGCTGATCTTTGGTCTTTCTTTAAATGTAATAGTACCTGCTAGCCTCTTTTGCTGTCTCTTGTTTTTGCTGCTTTCTCTGCTGCTTTTGCCATATTGTCTATGTATTCTCTCTTATCTCTTCTAGCTGAACTTTTTATTCTATTGTCTAGTTCTTTGTACGTTGTTTTTGCCAAATCTTTTCCAAGATCTGTCTTTACGTTCAACATGGCTAATTTGGCAGCTTGTCTTTCATGTATGTATTTCCATGTGTTTTCCGATATCCATGCTTTTCTTTGGTTTTTTTCAGTCCAGCACTTGCTTTTGCTGCTGTGATTATGGCTGTGCTGTAAGAATTCAATAATTCATCTACGTCAATCCTCTACCTCATTGAGTGTTGTGAAATGACTGGTAAGTTCCAGAATGAAACTACTGTTAGTATTTTCTTCCTGTAGGCTGTGGTTGTTTATCTTTCTGGGTATTGATTTCTTGTGCTGATTTTTCAGTTTAAGTCTTATCTTCCCTATACACAGAAGGAACAGCTGTTGAAGAAGTACACCAATTTGCATATCTCGGCAGCTACATAGACCAGGACGGTGATAACAAAAAGGAAGTTAGAATTCGAATTGCAAAAGCAGCATTGACCTTAAAGAATCTTGAGAACATATGGCTCTCTAAAGTTATAAGCACAAAAACCAAGTTAAGATTATTCAATTCAAATGTAATATCCAACCTCGTTTATGCACGTGAAAGCTGGAAAACAACTAAAGAAATAGACAAGAAATTAGACTCTTTTGAAAACAAATGCCTCAGGAAAATACTTGGTATAAGGTAGAACGGAATCAAGAACAACACAGAGCAAACAACAACCTGTCTCATGGATGATCAGAAAAAAAAGATGGACATACATAGGCCATGTGGTAAGAAGAAACAACCAGAGAATCCAAAAACGAGCTATCAAAAGGCCGAAGAAAAAGAGGTTGACCACGTGAAACTCTGAAGAGGACATTGTTAAGACAATGGAAATAGTCGTAATAACATCCCTTGATGAGGTTGAAAAACTTGCCGAAAACAGGAAATCTTGGCGAACTACCATGCGAGATCTATGTGATGTTTAGCGGCATGGGTAAGATGTAAGAAAATGGTAAATGTCTGTATTACCAACAAAACCTGCATATATACATACCAATGCTGTGTGGGGCAACATATGGAGTTTGACCATTAAACTGTGATGCTGTATAAGCTCCACCACCTCCAGCATAGGGTGCTGTAACCTGAGGTCCAGGATTTAAATACACTGGGTTCAAGGGATACATAACCGGGTAGCTCCCAGGCGGGTACAGAGCAAAACCTGGAGGAGGGTATGGCAAACCAATTGCTCCTGAAACATAAAATATAACCAGTCATTTATAGAACATAAAATAACCCAATAACCCGTCATTTTTGTAACATGCAATAACATAAAAAGTAGTCAGTCAGCTTTGAAATATAAAATACCACAATTAAAAATAATTCCTGAAATATAAAATAATAAATTATTCCGGGAACATAAAACAACATCTCTCTCTCTCTCTTGTTTTGTCAGTGTCCAAGACACACAGGGCTGCCGGTTGATCCTGTCCCATTCCTCGTCTCCCATGTCAATCCTCTGTTTACCAGCATCTTCTCTGCTGTACATCTCCGTGTCTCTTTGTGTCATCCCATGCTTCTTTCACCCTGTGGAGTCCACATCAAAGCTGTTCAAGGTGAGCAGTTGTCTTTCACTCTCATAATGTGACCAATCCACAGCCACCTTCTCCTTTCAATCACTGCTGATGCTGGTGTCATGTCTGTCTCTCTTAACTCTTTCCGTGCCAGTGGTAGAATTTTCAATCCTTCTGGTTTCCCCGATGCGTGCCAATGGTCGGAATTTCAATCACGGTTTGTTTCAATAAAAGAACCAGTGTAACATTTAAATTATACATACTTCGTCCACGTTTCCGGTGACACTTTTCAAAATGGTGAAAGAGTCGTTAGATATGAGCGATGCCGAGTGAGAAAAAGGAAGAGAAACATAGGAAATTTTCAATTTTTGATGATGTATATAGGGGTATGGACATGGCCTGTGACCACCCCACTGCTCTTGAATGTATCCCAAGTAGAGACATTAATTTAGTGAGAATGCAACATAGAATCACAATACGAGATTGACAAGTAGACCTAGACATCTCAGATGGTAAGTAGTGTAGATCTAGACCTAGCTGATGGTGAGCTGGGCACAATCATTGTCTAAAAACATCACATTACTTCTTTTTTCCTAAAAAACTCTGCATTTATGAAATTTTCATACATTTAGTTATACTCTGAAACATAATAAGTAAATGGAAGTACACGTAAATACTGTTTTCCATTCCATTTTACAACCATACCCCCTAACATATCAAGACCCGCGCTTTTATTCTGGCAAGTAACTGAATGTCCGCTTTTCTTCCTGTGGCACGGAAAGAGTTAATAGTGGTATCAGGCCAGAACACTCCTCACATCTTACAAAGATACTTGGTTTGGAAGATTTCAAGTATGTGTCACTTCCCAGCATAGTAAGACACTTGAAAAACTGCTACTGAATATTCTGCACTTGGTTTTTTTCTGGCTTATCTTTTTTTTTATCTTCAGACGTGGAAGACTGCAGTCCAAGTTTGTTGGGCTTGTATTCTTATTTCAGCTTAAACTTCAGCCCTCGCTGTGTCACCTGTCCTGTAGTCTGGGAATGAAACTAATTACTTTTCCAAAAACTGTCCTCACATGCCATGAGGGATTCACATGCAAGTCCTGCAATGTAATATAAATGTTACTGTGCACAAAAAGTGCAGGATAACTTACACCGGAGAGACCAGTCTTAGATTAGGTAACCGAATGCAAAAACATTTTTATGACATCTCACAGCACAATTCTAAACTAGTCTCTAGTCATTTTCAATGGCCCCAACCACAGAGGCAAGTCTGATTTTCTAGTTAATATCCATTAGACAATGTCACTCTGATGACAGAAAATGCTAGCAGTTGAGAACCACTACATACAGGAATATGGTTTCAATTCAGATATATTTAACCTTCCTCAATCTTAGTCCCTCCCTTCTAAGTTATCATCTACTCTTTCCTCACCTGCTACATCTATACCACACCGTATTACAAACCCTCTACCCCACCCACCCACATTCATCTACTCCACCAACTCTCTTCTCGGCTTGACAATTATTGTATCCCTCTCTCTCATTTCCCCTCTGCCCATCCCTTCTTTACTACCAATCAGTCAGACTGGCATCACACTTCACAAATCTTTATTTAAACATTCACAGTACTCCACCACACTCTCAGGGACAGCTTCTTGCAGGTCACAGCTAAGTGCTCTCTTCTTTTCTACTATTTTTTCCATTCTCAATTGTTATATATCATTCGTGTAAATTTATATTTTTTCTTCTTTTCTCACTCTCTCTGTCCTTTGTGGTTTTGTACAATGAAGGTGTAAACCAAAACATCACAACTGTGTGCTAGTTAACTAATAAAGCTGTTCCTACTTTTGTTTCAAACAGTCTTAACATCTTGTTATCACAGCTCCACTGATGTGTGAAAATTTATATATTTAGTTTTATATATACTTATACTAAAAAACTATTCGCTTATCACTGAAATGTTACTATTCAATAAATTTTCTTTCAAATATCAATATTCAAATGTAGTCATTATTTAGCTGAACATGACGTAGAATCCAGTAACTAGCACATCTCTAGAATGTGTTCATGCCAGATTTATTTAACTTATCACCTGTGCCTGCCAGATAGGACATCTGGCCAGGGTAGGGTGCAACCCCCTGTGACATCTGGCCTGATGCTCTGGAGAAAACTGGGCACTCCTCCCCAAACATAAATGTCAGAACCTGCACCAGGCTCAAAAGGTCAGATGATGGCTGAGAATATACGAGGGAAAACAAAAAGCATCCAATAAATCTTAAAGTCTTGCTCAGAACGTTCAAAGAAATGTGTGCACAATGACTAGCTCATCAACATGGGGGGAATAAACAGCACAGCATGAATCTCGACAATTAACTGCTAGGGTGTTGACAGCTTTTAAAGAAATCCAGCAGGACAACATGAAAGATCTCACAAACTCACGGCATCATAATATAAGCTTCACAGCAGCACATACAAAAAAAAACAGTCATGTTAAATACACTTCTTTTTGTTTGTGTGTGTAGGGGAAAGGGATGAGGAAAAGGACGAAGAACGGGACAGGGAAGAGTCTACCTATCACGTAAGTATGAAAGCGAAGGGCTATCATGCTTGCTCTAAACAACTGAATTTGATGTGAAAAACAGAAAAACTGAAGAAGCACATGACAAATTTTGCACTACATTCCTTCCACACTATTCTGATTATGGAACATGAAGCACAGAATAAACCTCTATGTCAGACTTCTTCCAGGTCAGCTATTTCACATTAAGCCAGATTTTCTTTATCTTCCTACTTTTTTTTCCCCTTGTTCATCAAAATGACCATACTAACATGTCTCCACTCTCTAATCAAAGTGACCACATTAACATACATGTCTCCACTCCCTAATCTAATTGACCACACTAACATACATGTCTCCACTCCCTAATCTAAGTGACCACACTAACATACATGTCTCCACTCTCTAATCAAAGTGACCACACTAACATACATGTCTCCACTCCCTAATCTAAGTGACCAAACTAACATACATGTCTCCACTCCCTAATCTAATTGACCACACTAACATACATGTCTCCACTCCCTAATCCAAGTGACCACACAAACATACATGTCTCCACTCTCTAATCCAAGTGACCACACAAACATACATGTCTCCACTCCCTAATCCAAGTGACCACACAAACATACATGTCTCCACTCCCTAATCCAAGTGACCACACAAACATACATGTCTCCACTCCCTGATCCAAGTGACCACACAAACATACATGTCTCCACTCTCTGATAAAAGGCATATCCACTTTCCCATTGGCATCAACATAAGTGCCAGGCTTGATATGCATAGTGTTGGTTGGTTTGACAAACACCATGGGTGGGTTGTATGGGTGGGTGTCCAAGATCCATATTGATACTGGGATGTTGTATGACTTGCCTACAGAACATAAAATCAGAGTTAACATAACTGTCAGCAACAAGATTCCGGGGGTAACAAAAAAAATAGCTTACTGTAGTTGTTAAATTAGTTATCAGCACAAAAACCAAGTTAAGATTATTCAATTCAAATGTAATATCCACCCTCATTTATGCATGTGAAAACTGGAAAACAACTAAAGAAACAGACAAGAAATTAGACTCTTCTGAAAACAAATGCCTAAGAAAAATACTCAGTATAAACTGGAATGAATTCAAGAACAACACAGAGATCAGACAGATGAGCAAACAACAACCTGTCTCATGGGTGATCGGACAAAGAAGATGGACATGTCAGTCATGTGCTGAGATGAAACAATCAGAGAGTCCCCAGACAAGCTATCAAATGGAACACAACAGGACGAAGAAAAAGAGGTTGACCACGTGAAACTCTAAAAAAGGACATTGTTAAGAGAAGCCAATTCAGTGGGCATAACATCCCTTGATGAGATTGAAAAACTCGCCGAAGACAGGACATCTTGGCAAACTACCATGCAGGCCCTACATGATGTTTAACAGCTCGAGAAGGATGTAAGATGTAAGAAGTTATTAAATATAATTTTAAAAAAGAAGCTATTTATAAAAAAAAACAAACAAAAAAAAAAAAGCTATTTATAAAAAAAACTGAGCTATTTATTAAAAAAAACAAAAAACGGGCTATTTATTTAAAAGAAAACACTTGTAAACATCAGTGTATAAAGCTGTAAGTGTGGTAGTTTTATATGTTGAATCCAAGGTCTGTATACCTGAATTTATAAATGCAGTATCATGAAACAAACAAAATACTGATCAATATTCCCTTTTCAAGAATTCTCAAGTCTCAAAAGCTCTGAATTTAACTGTTTGCTCTGACACTTCTCTCATCTGCCTGTTTCCTATCAAAAAGTTAACGCGACATATTAATGCACAAGTTCTGTAACTGAAACAAAATTACAATGAAATAAAAACTTGTACAAGTTTTGTAACTGAAATAAGATTACACTGAGAAAAAAAAAACTAAGAAACAACACATATAAATAAAACAGCCACCATATGGTGTAAAAAGAAACATTACAATGTAAATCACAACCTTTATAGATAATAGGAATAGTTCCTTCGAGCTGCACAAGTTCACGTTCTGTCCCATCATTGAAAACTGCAAATATAATAACAGAAATGTCACAGATCATAAAGTGAAGGGAGACAATCAGTACACACAGTGCTCAGTCATGAATGAATCAAAACTCAAATGAATGAGCCAATGAGTTACAGAAGATGGGCAACTATTCTATACTTTATGTAACTATACCGACATTATATACTTAAAGATATGATACATTTATAGTGACATGA
The DNA here is from genome assembly GCA_009760885.1 of Achatina immaculata. Taxonomy (NCBI): domain Eukaryota; kingdom Metazoa; phylum Mollusca; class Gastropoda; order Stylommatophora; family Achatinidae; genus Lissachatina; species Lissachatina immaculata. Next base: position 17,449,713 of record CM019711.1, read on the forward strand.
TATAACTATACTCATAAAGACATGATATATTTACAGTGACATGATATAACTATGAGAGGTGCTGAAAAGTTATCTGCCCCACCAAGAAGGGAATTACTGACAGCCAAGAAACCTGCACGTTATTCTACACATTCACCCCAAAGTTCAACACACTTCGCACGTTGCTTCTCATCTTTCTTTAGCCCAATAGCCAGCCCCTGAAATGCCACTCTCTCACTGCTATCAGCTCTGAACCATCTGAAAACTGACTTGCTTTCAAACACATTTTAAGGTTAGGAGACTAGAAATAGAAGGAGCAAGCCTGGTGAGTAAGGTGGAGGACCTACAAACTCACACATCCAATGTCTTGTGTGCAGGTACAATGTCTGCCCTGTAAAAAGAGAAAACCTTTCCATGGTTTTCCTTTCACAGCAAGTTACAGGAGCATTTTACATTAAGTGTTTGATCCTTTGGAAGACAGTCATTCATCAAAATACCTTCCTTGTCCAAAAAAAAAACAAACCCAGTAGCCATGACCTTTCCTGCTGACATCTGGGTCTTCAAATTCTTCATCCATGGAAAATCTGACTGCCAACACTGCAAGGACTGTTGTTTAGTCTCAGGACTGCAGAGTCATCACTCTACATGTTTCATCAATGGTGATGGGATCTTTCAAAAAGTTATTAAGTCAAAATGCTGTAAAATCAATGTTTAAGGTGCCCACTTGATTTTGTTTCTCGTTGACATTCAAACAATTTGGCACCCACTTGGCCAACAGTTTCTGCATACCCAAATGTTCAGGAATTATAAACCCAAATGTTCAGGAATTATAAACCCAAATGCTCAGGAATTATAAACTCAAATGCTCAGGAATTATAAACTCAAATGCTCAGGAATTATAAACCCAAATTGCTCACTGGTTATCTCTAGCATCTCACCAAATGTTTTAGCCAAAATTCATTAATCTGCCAGAATTGGGTCATAATGAAAGTTAGTTGAAAGTTAGCATGTCACTTCTTCACCAATGAATATGAATGGCACTTGTCACTCAATGTTTGCAGTATAGTCTTGGCATTTGTCACTCAATGTTTGCAGTATACAGTCTGGGCACTTGTCACTCAATGTTTGCAGTATACAGTCTTGGCACTTGTTACTCAATGTTTGCAGTATACAGTCTGGGCACTTGTCACTCAATGTTTGCAGTATACAGTCTGGGCACTTGTCACTCAATGTTTGCAGTATACAGTCTTGGCACTTGTCACTCAATGTTTGCAGTATACAGTCTGGGCACTTGTCACTCAATGTTTGCAGTATACAGTCTTGGCACTTGTCACTCAATGTTTGCAGTATACAGTCTTGGCACTTGTCATTCAATGTTTGCAGTATACAGTCTTGACACCTGTCACTCAATGTTTGCAGTATACAGTCTGGGCACTTGTCACTCAATGTTTGCAGTATACAGTCTTGACACCTGTCACTCAATGTCTGCAGTATACAGTCTTGGCACTTGTCACTCAATGTTTGCAGTATACAGTCTTGACACCTGTCACTCAATGTCTGCAGTATACAGTCTTGGCACTTGTCACTCAATGTTTGCAGTATACAGTCTTGACACATCTCACTCAATGTTTGCAGTATACAGTCTTGGCACTTGTCACTCAATGTTTGCAGTATACAGTCTTGACACCTGTCACTCAATGTTTGCAGTATACAGTCTGGGCACTTGTCACTCAATGTTTGCAGTATACAGTCTTGACACCTGTCATTAAATGTTTGTAGTATACAGTCTTGACACCTGTCACTCAATGTTTGCAGTATACAGTCTGGGCACTTGTCACTCAATGTTTGCAGTATACAGTCTTGACACCTGTCATTAAATGTTTGTAGTATACAGTCTTGACACCTGTCACTCAATGTTTGCAGTATACAGTCTTGGCACTCGTCACTCAATGTTTGTAGTATACAGTCTTGACACCTGTCACTCAATGTTTGCAGCTCACATTCATGGATTTCCTTTTGAGTTTTCTTGTGTAGGAACAGGGACTCCCAGATGGCTCATAGTTCCATACTTGAAACTTCCACACTTTTAACTGACAAGGTTCTCTTACAAAATAAAGAATGTTACAATGCCATGACAACTGGAGGTTATGAAATACCAGAGATTAGATATGCTGATGTTGCAGTATTACTGTCCACAACACTAAAAGGAATGGAAAAACTAATTATGTCAGTCCATAAGGACAGCAAAGAGCAAAACCTCTAACTTAATGTGAAGAAAACTAAATTGATGACAACTGACAAAACAAACAAGCCAGTTGAAATATGTATCAATGAGGGAAAAACTGGAAGAAGTAGAGAGTTTTGAATATCTTGGATCATTACTAACTAATAATGGAGATACAAAGAGGGAAATTAAAAGGAGGACATCTGTCGCTCCTCAGAAAGTAAAACAACTAAAGAATCTGTGGAGAGGAACAGACAGAACTACAAAAATAAGATTTTTAAGGGCATGCATCTTTCCCATCGCAACATATGCCTGTGAGACCTGGACACTTAACAAAACAGCTGAGAAACACATAAATGCCTTTGAATGCAAATGCTACAGAAGAGTTCTTCAAATATCATGAACAGAAAAAAAAGAACAAATATACCCATACTACAAGAACTTAATATTGAAGAAGGTTGGCTAGTAAAGAGGATTAAACAGAGAAAACTTAAATATTTTGGACACATTAAATGTCATGGTAATCTAGAGAAGACTGTCTTGGAAGGGTACATAATGGGAAAAAGAAAGAGAGGAAGACCAAGGGAAGATGGCTGCAAGACATTGTTGATGATCTGCAAATGGACGCAACAGCAGCAGGGCATCTTGCTTACAGCCGATAGGCCTACAGGAGAGCTGTTAGGGACGCAAAATTCTGCAAGTGACATGCAAATGACTGACTGATTCTGTTACTGATGTGAAAAATAGTAAAAAATGAGTGCTATGATTTTGCCAACTGACACTTTACATTATAAAATATTCAGCTACAGTGACAAAATTACACTGAAGATTTTTGGAGCTGGGTCTAGCTGATCACTTTTTTAGCACCCACTGTACATGAGCATGATTTAACTATATTGACATTATATAACCTGAATGACATACAGTGATATGATACAACTGTACTGACATTACACATCTGTAATAACCTAACAAATTTATAGTGATATAACTATATCTGCTTACATCTTTCCCATGCTGCTAAATGTCACATAGGGCTCACATGGTAGTTCGCCAAGACTTTCTGTCTTCAGTGAGTTTTTCAATCTCTTCAAGGGATGTTATGCCCACTGAACTGGCCTCTCTTAACAATGTCCTCTTTAGAGTTTCACGTGGTCAACTTTTTTTTTCTTCAGCCTGTTGTGTTCCACTTGATAGCTTGTTTGGGGATTCTCTGATTGCTTCTTCTCATCACATGACCGACATATGTCCATCTTTTTCTGATCACCCACGAGACAGGTTGTTGTTTGTTCATCTGCCTTATCTCTGCATTGTTCTTGAATTCACTCCACTTTATACCAAGTATTTTCCTTAGGCATTTGTTTTCGAAAGAGTCTAATTTGTGTCCATTTCTTTAGTTGATTTCCAGCTTTCACATACATAAATGAGGGTGGATATTACATTTGAATTGAATAATCTTAACTTGTTTTTTGGGGTTATAACCCAAGTTAAAATTAAATGACATTATGAACTGCTGAAACTGGTTCACTGATTGGTGACACTCCTGTGACTGTTATTTTAAGCTGTCTGCAGTCATGCTATGACAACAATGTAGACATGCACACACTGAGCTGGACAGGGAGTAGGCTACAGCAACTCTCTCTGATTTCAAAAATGGATTCAAGAAATATCCTGCTCAGCAGACACAATCACCATATGAATCTCTATATTATGATCTCTACCCCTAGAGAATGGAAACAATGCCAAAATCTTCTTCCAACAGCCCCACTTGAAGGTGAAACATAGTCTTTAAACAGCTCTTGTGTCTGTCTGTCCCGTCCTTTAAGTATGGTCACTGGTCTCCCCCCCCCCCCAAGTTTTATGAATGACATCTGCTCTACAAACTACAGTTGAATGTTGGTGAACCACACAATCAGTCACAGATCTAAGTTTGTTTTTTTTTAACATTACTAAAAGATCAGCCATAGACAGATTTAACTTGTTCACTTTACTAAAAGATCAGCCATAGACAGATTTAACTTTTTTACTTTACTAAAAGATCAGCCATAGACAGATTTAACTTTTTAACATTACTAAAAGATCAGCCATAGACAGATTTAACTTTTTCACTTTACTAAAAGATCAGCCATAGACAGATTTAACTTTTTTACTTTACTAAAAGATCAGCCATAGACAGATTTAACTTTTTCACCTTACCAAATGGATCCAGCGATGGCCGTAAATCCCTGTACTGTGTGACTGTGTTTATAATGTCTGTCCTTGTTTCATTTGGATGCTTGTACTGTGGGAACACAAACTTTGAGCTAATCAAGCAGTGAAAATGAACAAAATAAAAACCGTTTGTGATACAAGATGAAAAGAAAAAATGGTACACTTTATTAAAGTTATTTGAAATGTACCTCAAGCAGTGTTGTTATAAAAGCTAAAAAAAGGACTTAAGAATTAGAAAGACAATGGTAATATTAAACACAGTAACAACAATAACTAACATGAGAAGGCTAATGCACAAATGAAGTCAAGGATAGCAAAGACAAAAGTAATCTTTTATGACATGAAGAAGAAACTAACATATAAATGAATGTCCTTAGAAATGCTCAAAAGTTGTTACAGTGCTATATAGAGCCAATATTACTCTATGCATGTGAGACTTTAACAATACGAAGAAATCAGGGGTTCTCAAACAGTGGGGAATTCCCTCCACCCCACCCTGGGGAGAATTTCTGACTGGGGGGGGGAGAGGACGTGGATTAGGACAAAGATTGACAGAGTCATGACTGTTGGAATATTATTTACATATTACTTGGAACATACCTTGAGTTCCTTGATGAGGGGTGGAGTGGGGTGGGGAGGGTTGGGATGACATTTTGACATATGATAAAAATGGCCCATGGTGCAAAAAATGTTAAGCACCACTGACACAGGTGAAAACGAAAGTAACAGAGGTAATAGTTTTGGAAAATGATTCCACCATGTACCCTGGACACGAGAAGAAAGGCATAAGACGGTTGCTGGAAATGAATCAAAAGCATAAGAACAATTTTAGAAATAAAATTCTTTGAGATGAGAGAATCTTGAGAAAGTGACAACCACTGGATACCTCAAGGGAAAATGAAATAAAGAGGAAGCCAGAAAGACATCTGAACGTGGGCTGATGAAGTTACATAAGAAAAGAGAGGCGATGGAACACGTTACAAATACCAATGATCGATCAAAACTGAGAAGCATGAATGACAACCCCTACTGGCACAGAACCTCAACAAATGGGAAAAGCCTAACTAGTGGAGATCATCGCGACGGAGGCAATGGAAACATTCTAAGAAACCAATCGATAAATCAAAACTTTCAAATGAAAACTTAACTATGTAACTGACTTACCTTTGACAGAAAGCCTCTCAGAACTGCTTCTTGCTGCGTCATTTCGTCAACATGTATTATATAATGCAGAATATTTACAACGAGAGACGATCAAATCAAAAGAACAGACGTTGTACCTCCCTGCTGGCGGCCATCTTACTTCTGTCATCTGCTTCTCGTCTGTCTCCAAGGGGAGAATTCCTTGATTATTGATCTCTGTCGGCCTGTCTCTTCAAGCAAGCAAAATCTTTCTCTAAATAAATATAATATGATAATAATTTGAAGACTAAAAAGTGATACTTATCTTTCGACAGGATACGTCATGAGTCAAAATATAAAATCAATAAAAATAATTCAATCTGTCAAAATGCTGTATAGTCAGTCGTCAATAATTGTCACGCCGATAATAGAAGTTGCCTAGCGCTTGAGAACCCTTTCATTCAGGAATGTGGGACATAGGAACCACGTAGTTTGAACAGTTATGTTTTGGCAGTTCAGTTACAACTAACATTCCCCTCTCCCACAACCATATTCTCTCTGCACCAAGTTCACTCCTTTCTCACTTGCTACACATATTTCAAAACCACATCACAGCATCAAATTAACTATTCTACCCCAAATGCAATCACCTATTCCATCTTCTCCCGGCTAGGTTACCATTATACCACTCTCCCCTTTTTCTGCGGTTCAATGGGCATCCTTTTCCAGTTTGATATCAAAGATTTTTTCACATGTCTGTTTTGTGGTGCAGTGCCTGGAATTTGATTTTTTTTTTAAGTGCTGTCTTGTCTGAAAAAATAAAAACCACCATGACCATAGGGCTAAGGTTCGATTAGAAAATGTATAAACTAGAAAAAATGCTCCATTCATTTTATTTTATTCTTTTTTAAATTAATTAATTTATTTTCCATTCATATTTTTTAACATGGCATTCATGTGAATTTATACTATATTCTCTCTCTCTATTTCTTCGACCTGTGTGTTTTTGTATGCTCAAGCTGAAACGTCACAACTTTTTGCTCGTTACTGTTCCTACTTTTTTTTTTTCATAGTTTATACATTTTGTTATCACGGCTTTACTGCAGTGGTTTCGTATATAGTTATATACACTAATTATTCGTAAGGTTCGATGAGGGACTTTTGCTAATCTGAAGTTATAGTCTTCTGTGAAGGGATACGAACTGATGATTTTGCAGAACCTTCTTCTTCTTCTTCTTGTTACGGAACAATCTTTATGCTGGACAGTGTTATAGTGGCCCACTTCAAATCATGTGCTGATTAAATAAATAGGTCCCTCGGTATACACTAATATTAAGTCTGGGGGGGGGGGTTTGGGGGAGTTGTGGAGGAGAAGGAAAGGACCTCCCGTCATTCCTCTTTGTCGGACGCTAAAGAGCGAAACAGCGTTTTGCTGGGAGCCACGTGAAAATGTGAGGCAACTTTCGTTTGTGGGACATCTGTGAAGTTTTGTCATTTTTATCAGTTCAGAAATTACACCCCCGGCTACGTACGGCCCGTCCTCCCATTCTCACTGAAAGTCTGGAGACATAGACTTACAAAATGAGACACATGCATATCCCAGTTTACCCGCTCTGCTATCTCCAGTGAGATGTGCATATCTCAGCTTATTTACTCTGTTATTTCCGGAGACATTCGTGGGACAAAGATAATCTGTGCGAATCACTGACTTGCGAGACAAAACTTATAACTTTCTTATCACTGGTATTTCCGTGGAAAAAAGGGGGGTGGGTGGGTGGAGGAAACAACTAGAGCAAAGTCAGGGCAAGAAGTAGGATAAGGAGTTCCCATTTACAGGGGAAATCCTCGACAACAATTAGCTAAAAATAACCGTGACATTTCTTATTGCTCACTAACGTATACGTCACTTCCGTAAACAACAGCGACAGTGCTAGGTATATCTCATGTGGAAAGATTGTTTAGTGTAAGAACATTCTAGAGGCTTCCCTCAATGTTTTATGATCTATTTCTGATCGTATTTAGATGCTAGTTTATGTTTTATGACATGCCAGTCATCGATCTCTAGGTGAGATTTAAATGTGAAAGGCAGAGCGACGTGTAGGGTGGTTAAATATATGTGGTCTGCATGACGCTCTGGTGCGTAAATACTGAGTAGCAGAATCAAGAGGCAGTAAGTTTTCTTCTCAAGTTGTAGTAAAAGATTTTGCGCGAGCCTATTTTTAACATTTAACCGGATACGTTACCTTCTTTGTAGCAGAAATAAGTCTTTGTCTTCACAGTGTTTGGAGAAAATACCTTTTATCATGTATTTTCCCGTTAAAAAAACCTGTGCATATTCTTTAAAGTTACAGTATGTTACATGACACAGAATGTAGTTTATGTGTTTTTCATAAATCACACGTTAAAGTAACTGATGCGTTAGTAAAATGGCGTGATTATTATTTTATAGTACACTAGTAAAATTTGTCTCCGTTATTTGACATCCCACAGATGTAATATTGAATGTCTTTGTTCTTGCTTTAACTGTCTGGAACTGCAAGGATGGTGGTCTTTAAGGTGGAAGTAGTGAAGGTGGTGAAGCTCAGCAACTTATCTGAATGGGAGCAGGAGACTGTGGCTATTTGTTCAGTCTCTGAATGGAGCTAAAAAAGCAGGGGATGTGTATTACTTCTTTAGCAGGCTCCACCACCTTTGGGGACTGGTGATCCAGACACATTAGCTAGGTGAGGACTGCTTCTTGCTGTACCAATGAAGAGGTGGGATAGGGTCTTGGTTAGCTGTGGTTCACCAGCCCTGATGCTAGAAGTGAGTTGCATGTCACAGAGTGCAACATCATGCAGTTGTGTGTCACTGAGTGCTACATCAGACAGTTGCATGTCACAGAGTGCTAAATCAGACAGTTGCATGTCACAGAGTGCTAAATCAGACAGTTGCATGTCACAGAGTGCTAAATCAGACAGTTTAATGTCACAGAGTGCTAAATCAGTCATTTGCATGTCACAAGTGCCAGATCAGACAGTTGCATATCACAGAGTGCCAAATCAGACAGTTGCATGTCACAGAGTGCTACATCAGACAGCATTTTTCACTGCCCCCACCAATATTAGTTGCTAAGGAGACATAAATCACACGTGTTTTCTTTCATATATTACATATAACATTCACTTGGCTGTAAAATAAACATGGATAATGTTTTAAACTTCAGTTGTCTTTTTTATTCACAACTTCAAACAGAACAGGGCTTCTTATGTGAAATCGTTATCTGTTATTCATTGACTTTGTTAATTTTAAAAGATTTTTGACTTCAGGAATAATCGGTTATCCTCTACAGTGAATCACAGACCCATACTTCATTGAAGAAGGTAAGATGGAGGGGGATAGTTTGCACATGTATATTTGTAAAACAGGTCACTCTTCATGCACCATTCCTAATCTTTCTCTCTCTCTCTCTCTCTCTCTCCCCCCAGCCTGAGAGCGGCTGTGAACCCACTTTCTGACCTGAGAGCGGCTGTGAACCCACTTTCTGACCTGAGAGCGGCTGTGAACCCACTTTCTGACCTGAGAGTGGCTGTGAACCCGCTTTCTGTCCTGAGAGCCTCTGTGAACCCGCTTTCTGTCCTGAGAGCGGCTGTGAACCCACTTTCTGTCCTGAGAGCGGCTGTGAACCCACTTTCTGTCCTGAGAGCAGCTGTGAACCCACTTTTTGTCCTGAGAGCAGCTGTGAACCCACTTTTTGTCCTGAGAGCGGCTGTGAACCCACTTTCTGTCCTGAGAGCAGCTGTGAACCCACTTTCTGTCCTGAGAGCGGCAGTGAACCCACTTTCTGTCCTGAGAGCGGCAGTGAACCCACTTTCTGGCCTGAGAGCAGCAGTGAACCCACTTTCTGGCCTGACAGTGGCTCAGGACCCTTCATTAAAAATAAGACCGTAGAGAAAACGCACAACACACTTCAAATATTAAAGCACACTTGTGAGAATATGTTTAAGAATGTAAGCAGAAGACATTTTGAAGAAGTAATGATACAATGAAAGGAAAAAAATATAAAATGATTCCAGATTAATTGAGGAAACTTTGAAAAACCAGAAAATGTAGTAGTCTCCACACAAAAAATTAAATTAGTGAAGAATATAAACATGTTGAAAAATCAAATATTATTGCTGCTGTCTGTGCTGTTCAGTGTGAGCATTGCTGCTGTCTGTGCTGTTCAATGTGAGCATTGCTGCTCTCTGTGCTGTTCAGTGTGAGCTATGCTGCTGTCTGTGCTGTTCAGTGTGAGCATTGATGCTGTTTGTGCTGTTCAGTGTGAGCTATGCTGCAGTTTCTGGCCAACTCATTTTTGCTCAGTACCAAATTCAGGAGGATTGAGAAGAAAAGGAATCTTAAATGTCATGACAACAGGGAAGATTGGAGGCAGGAAAAGAAGAGGGAAAGTCTTAGATGTCATGACAACAGGGTACTCTGCAGTGCAGGCAAGATTATTTGGCTGCCATGCATGGGGTGAAATTCTTCTCGGCCAATTAAGAAAAATGTGATTAGGGTTGCTGTGTGGCGCCGCTGTGGGATAAGGTGATGGAAAGGATTAAGTGAAGTTTAATCAGTATGGCCAGTAGACTCGCGGTGAGGGCTACTTATACCACGGCATCTCTGCTCTAGAGGTCGGCCACGTCCGATATACACCTATACTGGGGCAATATGCCTGAAGCGGCTTAACCCAGAGGTGAAACTCACTAGTGGCAAGGATTTGTCCTGGACAAAAGCTCCGTCCTGGTCACCACCAGGAAGGGTAGCAGCCATTCATTCATTCATTCATTCATTCATTTGCATATCCCCTGCGGAACTTTGCCTCCCAAACAGCTCTCCTGTAGGCCTCTCGGTTGTGAGCAAGATGGCCTGCTGCTGCTGCATCCATTTGCAGATCGTCAACGATGTCTTGCAGCCATCTTCATTTTGGTCTTCCTCTTTTTCTTTTTCCCATTATGTATCCTTCCAATACGGTCTTCTCTAAATTATCATGATGTTTAATGTGTCCAAAATATTTAAGTTTTCCCTCTTTAATCCTCTTTACTAGCCAACCTTCTTCAATATTAAGCTCTTGTAGTATAGATATATTTGTTCTTTTTTGTGTCCACGATATTTGGAGAACTCTTCTGTAGCATTTACATTCAAAGGCATTTATGTGTTTCTCAGCTGTTTTGTTAAGTGTCCAGGTCTCACAGGCATATGTTGCGATGGGAAAGATGCATGCTCTTAAAAATCTTATTTTTGTAGTTCTGTCTGTTCCTCTCCACAGATTCTTTATTTGTTTTACTTTCTGAAGAGCGATAGATGTCCTCCTTTTAATTTCCCTCATTGTATCTCCATTATTAGTTAGTATTGATCCAAGATATTCAAAACTCTCCACTTCTTCCAATTGTTCCTAATTTATATATATTTCAGCTGCCTTGTTTGTTTTGTCAGGTAGCAGCCACGACCATAAAATGCTGAAGTCGGAGACACTGGACCAGTGCAGTCTAGACAGGCAACCACCTCTTACCTGATGGGGATATATTATATCTAAATCACATTGAGGTTTTCCAGTGAGAAAGTCCAACTCCAGGCTGGGTGGGCAACCACCTCTCACCCGGTGGGGATATATTCTTATCTAAATCAAGTTTAGGTTTTCCAGTGAGAAAGTCCAACTCTAGACTAAACTGGTGCAACAAAAACCACAGTGTCACGCAGTGCCGCTTCTGTGACCCACCGAGAATTTAGGCCAAGGCCCCACGATGATCTGAGCCTCTATCCTAAATGAGACTATCGTGAGAACCACAGGAGTAAATTCAGTAGGATCACAGGGTGATCCTGGTGGTAGAAGCAAACGAAGAAGAAGAAGATGATAACAAAAGGGAAAATTGGAGGCAGGAAAGGAAGAGATAGACCAAGAGAGAAAATATTAGATGGCTTGACAACAAGGAGAATTGTAGGCAGGAAAGGAAGAGATAGACTAAGAGAGAAAATCTTAGATGTCTTGACAACAGGGAAAATTGTAGGCAGGAAAGGAAGAGGTAGACTAAGAGAGAAAATCTTAGATGTCTTGACAAAATGGCAAGGGAGAAGCACAATAACAGAACTGATGGGTAACCTGAAAGAACAGAAGCTGTGGAGGGAAATGGTCGCTGATGCCTCCAGGCAGGGCACATGATGATGATGATGACCCATTCTACTAGCTGGTCTCTAGACCCCAATAATCCTTCAGGACATCTATGGATGCCAGTTTAAGAACCATGTTTAGGATTTGAATATTTGGTCTTTATTATTATTTGGTCACATACAAATTTGAAAAAAAAAATTTCTTACCTCTGTTAAACATAAGTGGCTGACAATGCACTTTTTTCTTACAGAATCAGATTTTCAGCAGAAATCTGGGACAGAAACCGTGAAAGGACTCAACATTTTAACGGCGAGCATTACTGACCTCCTGAGCACACAGTTCATAAGGACCAACAAATTTTGGGGAACATTCCAACTGACCAGTCAACTCCAGCTTTTGCTGAACGGTAATCCCTCATCAGACATTAGGACTGAGAAACTGATCTTTGGGTCATTGACAGGTGTCAAGTTTTCAGCCCTCTCAAGGAATGTCCAAAGACAGCAAGAACAAAAATCTGGACAGACCTACGGAATCTGGTGATGAAAATGGACAGCCAGTGTCAAACAATCCACCTGGTATTCCTGATGAACTTATCAACATGGTCGGAGGTGAGCCCATTGTGGACAATTTAAAAGTATTTTTTGACATGAATTATCTCAAAAAAGTATTTGAAACACGACAGAAGTAATAGGTTCATTGTTGTAGGTTGGTTGGATTAGATTAGTTTAATTGTTTTTACACTGGGGGGGGGGGGGGGGGGTGAAGATTCCATTCGACCTGGTAGTCATGGCTGACATACTAGCATCAGGGTTGGCAAACCACAGCAGACCAAGACCCTGTCCTGCCTCTGTTGGTACTCCTGCCATGTGGTGGTGGAGTCAGTTAAAGAAGTACTGCACACCCCCCTGCAGTCTGTCTCCATGCAGGGGCTGAAAAAAATAACCACCATAACCAGTTCTCAAGCTGACATAGTTCTGTGCACTGGCTGCAAGGAACAAAGTTCATAGATGCTGTGATCTTCTATAGCCTATAGGTGTTCTATAGTCCATATATGCTTTGACCTTCTATAGTCCATAGATGCTTTGACCTTCTATAGTCCATAGATGCTTTGATCTTTTGTATTCCATAGATGCTTTTATCTTCTGTACTCTATAGATGCTTTGATCTTCTGTACTCCATAGATGCTTTGATCTTCATATTCTATAGATGCTTTGATCTTCTATAGTCCATAGATGCTTTGATCTTCTATAGTCCATAGATGCTTTGATCTTCTCCTTACAGTGACTGAACATAGCAGTTCTTTGCTGATGGAAGGTAGTTTTTGTGCGCCTTTAGGATCTCCACATTTTAATTCCAGCTCTTTGGTCTGGGATGAAGACGCTACATCAATGTCTGCACTGAAAATTTCTGCCACATAGGCAGGGGCAGATTAACCACCACCAAGGTCACTAGGCTAAATATAGCAAGGTCACCTCGGAACAGTTTACAAAAATGTGTTTTTCTTGTATCCTTAAAATGTGTAGCATCGCCACCCAGATTTGTGACATTCGAGCAGCTGATGTCAGCCGCAGACGGCATGAAAAACATGACCTTGGCCCATGAAATTGCAGTCAATGATGAGTTTGAACTTCACAAAGAGGAGCCACCACCAAACAGGTATCTCATGATACTTTTTCCCATGATAATATTTGTATGAAATAGATTTATTTTTTTTTACTTCGGGACAGAATGTTTTGTTGCCAACACAGTGATGTTTGATGATGATATTCTTCATTTTGATGATATTCTTGGTGATGATATTCTTCATTTTGATGATATTCTTGGTGACAATGATATTCTTCATTATGATGATGTTCTTCATTATGATGATGTTCTTCATTATGGTGATGTTCTTGGAGATGGTAAATTTTCTTTTGATAATGAAGTTCTTGGTGTTAGTTATTTCTTTTGATAATGAAGTTCTTGGTGTTAGTTATGGTGATGTTCTTGGTGATATGTAATGGAAAACAGGTTATCATTATGATGGTGAGGACAGTGATGATAATGAGATGAATGTTATATGTGAAAGGATATCACATTGCATTTAAGATATCGAGTGATATGAGTAGACTGATAACACCATTTCTGCCAATTCCATGATGATTCACAATTCTTCTTGCTTCCTTAACTAAGTTAAGAAAAAAAGATGTTTCTTGGAGGTCAGGGTTCATGTGATTGATGTGAGAAACAAAATGTATAAAATAATAGATCAGCATTACTTGTTTGTAAAGGTTTTTAAAAATGAGCAAAAATAGATTATTTAAACAAATTAGAACAGATAACAAAAGAGGTTATTTTGTGGGGCGTATTTTCTTATGCAAACTTGGCTGAGTGAATTTACGAAGGCGGTGATCATTTTATTTCATGAAGTTGGAAGAGGAAGGTGGCAGACACCGTCAGTCGTGCATTCTGGGATGTGTTTGAGGAAAAGATAAATGATGACCCCCCGGACCTGACGTTTGCATATGGCATGTTGGAGGAGCTGAGGGAGGTCAGTGATGATCATGTGACTGGGTGACCATACATTTGGCATGACTGCATAGATTTGTTTAAGTGAGATAAGTGACCGTATTTTTTTTATCTGACATGGATTTGTTTAACTGAGATAAGTGATCATATTTTTTTTATCTGACATGGATTTGTTTAACTGAGATAAGTGACCATATTTTTATCTGACATGGATTTGTTTAACTGAGATCATCATCATCAGGTGCCGTGCCAACTGGCGCTGGCTAATATGCTTCTCCAGAGTACATGATCCTTCATCAGACCATTAGCTTAGTTGGTGATCTCCTCTCACACCATCCCGTCAGACTGTCCAGTATCACTTCTAATGGTCTTCCCCTGGCTCTTCTTCCCTCTATTTTTCCTTTTTTAAACAATATTTTCAATGCCCCCTCTTTTCAGTGCATGTCCTATGAAAGTACATTGTGTCTCTCTTATTTTTTTGACAAGATTTTTTGTATCTCCAGCTCTTCTCATACATTCTCTATTAGGTTTTTGCTGTCCAGGGGATTCGCAACATTCTTCTAATAAACCACATTTCTGCTGCATCCAGTGATTTTTGTGCAGACCTGCCTATTGTCCATAATTCACTTCCATATAACAAGATAGGTTCAGTATAGCATTTTAGGACTCATTTTCTGACATTCATTGATAAGAATGTGTTGCATAATATGTTTCTCATTCTCTGAAACACAGTCTTTGCTTGGCCTATTCTGTTCCTAATTTCTGTTTTGCATTTCCCATCTGAAGTTATTACTGCTGCAAGGTATTTGAATTTCTGCACCTGCTTTAGAATAGTTCCGTTTAATTTTTTATAGCATTTTGGTGGATTCTGTTTCTTAGTCTCTGTTTTTTTTTTTTGATGTTCAAAGGAAAGCCTTTCTGTTCACTTTCTTTGGTAACTTTATCAAATAAATTTTGCAGGTCTTGTTGGTTCTCAGATATCAGTACTGTGTCGTCAGCATACCGAATGTTGTTAATATTGTATCCTCCTACTTTTATACCTGGTTCTATAATGATTATTCTTTTAATATTCTTGCTCAAACAGAGAAAAATGGTCTGGAGATAGTACATATTCTTGTCGCACTCTTTGTTTTATTGGTTGATATTTTCCACTTTTATTTTCAACTCGAATTGCTGCTTTCTGCTCCCAGTATAAATGTTTTACAATCCTCAGGTCTTTGCTGTCTATGTTTATGGCTTCAGGCATTTTAATAATTTCATCATGTTTCACCTTGTCGAATGCCTTGGTGTAATCAATGAAGCATAAGTAGAGATCTTTCTGTTCTTCTAAAGCTCTTTCTGTTAGTGTTCGTAAAGCATAAATGGCATTGTGCGTTCCCTTTCCTTCAACAAATCCAAACTGTTCATCTGCTATTTCTGTTTTTATATTTTTCCTTGTTCTTCTCATAATTATTCTCAGAAGTAGCTTCATTATGTGACATGAGAGGCTGATAGTCCAGTGGTCATCACATTCCTTTGACCCTGGTTTCTTTGGTAGTGCTATAAACGTGGATTTAAGCAGGTCATTGGGCATATAACTGCTGTTGTAAATGTCATTCAGTAACTTGGTTATTATTTCTATTCCTATCTCCTCTAGCGGCTCTATTTCTTCTATTGTTATATTATCAGGCCCAGTTGCTTTTCCTTTCTTCATGTGTTTGATGGCATCTATGATTTTATCTTCAAGGATTGGTGGTCCATCACAGTTTTCAGTATCTGGTGTTAATTCTGGTCTTTCTCCTCCATATAGCTCACCGATGTACTCTGTCCACCTGTCCGCAATGTCTTCTTTTCCCATTAACATTTTCCCTTCTTTTGATTTCAAGCATCCATTTTGTTTTCCTGCCTGTGAGTTCACTAATTCGTTTGTGCATGTTTTTGCTGTCTTTATTATGAGAGTCCTCTATCTGTCTGCACTGTTCATTTAACCACACTTCTTTTGCTTCTCTGCATTTGTATCTTATTTCTTTCTTTATCCTGCTATATTTTTCTTGGTTACTTTTACTACTCCTCCTCCTCTTGTCCATCAGTCCTAAGATGTTGTCTGTCATCCATTTATTTTTAGGGGCTTCTGTTTTTGGTGGTATTATCTCCTTAACAATTTGGTGGATAGAATCACTTAACATTGCCCATTGTTCATCTATACTATTTATCTTTGCTATTGCATTGTATCTGTTTGTTATAATAACTTTGTATTGTTCTCACAGTTCTTGGTCATTTTTAAGGAGTTCTGTATTCAGTTTGATGTTTCTCACTTTTCTACACACTTTCTTTAGCTTTATTCTAATTTTTCCACAGAGTGGGTCATGGTCACTATTGCAGTCGGATCCTGGCATGGTTTTTGTTGTCAGTAATGCATTCCGGAATCATTTGTTGATTAATACATAGTCTATCTGGTAAAAGTCTTTTAGTCTGGTCTGCACCATGTTGCCAGTCTTCGAGGATGTTGTTTAAACCAGGTGCTTCCTAGAATTAATTTACTACTTCTGTCATTCCTCTCCCCCAGTCCATAATCACCAACAATGTCTGAAGTTCTTCCTTTACCAACTTTGGCATTAAAATCTCCCATCACTATAGTAACTTCATGTGACTTTGAGTGTTTCAGGGTTGTCTCTATGTCATTATAAAATAGCTGTACATCTTCAGAACTTTCAGATGTTGGGGCGTACACTTGTATAGTATTTATGTTTATTGGTTGTCCTTTCAGTTGGGCTAGCAGGACTCAGTCCGAGATGTTCAAATATCCTACAATTGTCCTTGCTGTTTGCTCATCAAATATTATACCTATTCCTTGTTCATGTTTCTCACCTCCTGAATAAATTATTGTATATTTATCAGAGTTTATCTTCCCTGCACCTGTCCATCTAACTTCACTCATTCCTAGTATGTTGATCTTCATCCTTTCCTTTTCCCTTTTTACATTTTCTAATTTTCCAGCCTGGAATAGAGTTCTAACATTCCATGTTGCTATTTTGAACTTGTTAGTTTTGCCACCAGTAGCTCGATGACGATCTGGCCTCACCTGTGGCTTGTGAGCTGGCCTACCGGATGAGGCTGTTCCAGAGGAACATTCATTAACATCATTCATGATGAATCTATTACTCTGTACAAGCATAACTATTCTGGGGAGCTACAACAGTGATTTCCCGTTGCCTTCTGTCGGTTTGTGTACGGACTCTCCTCTAGCCTTTGGACTCCCTGTCCTACCTGCAAGGCAGCGATAAGTGACCATATTTTTATCTGACATGGATTTGTTTAACTGAGATAAGTGACCATATTTTTGTCTGACATGGATTTGTTTAACTGAGATAAGTGACCATATTTTTTATCTGACATGGATGTGTTTAACTGAGATAAGTGACCATATTTTTATCTGACATGGATTTGTTTAACTAACTAACTGACCACTTTTGTATCTGACATAGATTTGTTTAACTAACTAACTGACCACTTTTGTATCTGACATAGATTTGTTTAACTAACTAACTGACCACATTTGTATCTGACATAGATTTGTTTAACTAACTAACTGACCACTTTTGTATCTGACATAGATTTGTTTTACTAACTAACTGACCACATTTGTATCTGACATAGATTTGTTTAACCAACTAACTGACCACATTTGTATCTGACATAGATTTGTTTAACCAACTAACTGACCACATTTGTATCTGACATAGATTTGTTTAACTAACTAACTGACCACATTTGTATCTGACATAGATTTGTTTAACCAACTAACTGACCACATTTGTATCTGACATAGATTTGTTTAACCAACTAACTGACCACATTTGTATCTGACATAGATTTGTTTAACCAACTAACTGACCACATTTGTATCTGACATAGATTTGTTTAACCAACTAACTGACCACATTTGTATCTGACATAGATTTGTTTAACCAACTAACTGACCACATTTGTATCTGACATAGATTTGTTTAACCAACTAACTGACCAATTTGTATCTGACATAGATTTGTTTAACTAACTAACTGACTACATTTGTATCTGACATAGATTTGTTTAACCAACTAACTGACCACATTTGTATCTGACATAGATTTGTTTAACCAACTAACTGACCACATTTGTATCTGACATAGATTTGTTTAACTAACTAACTGACCACATTTGTATCTGACATAGATTTGTTTGACAGATAAAAAGGTTACATTTTGTTTTGGTTCATATTTATGAAACTGAGCAGATGAGGTAGCCTAATTTCCATTCTTGCTTTGATAGCCGAGATGTGCAATGTTGTCTGGTAGGCCTCATCATTCATGCAAATATTCTCCACATAGGAGACAGTTTTCCCCAACACTGTGTGCCTAGTACCCATTTTCACAGCTGATTTGACAGGAAGATGATAGCAGCAAGGGAAGAAACTGTTTTCCCTTTGTCTGAGAAACTGTTTTCCTTCGGTCTGGGAAACCATATTGCTATCTTTTCAGCTCTCTTTTTCCCGTCAGTCCACTCCTGACTGGAGATGCTAACTTTATGAGCTCTTTGCATCAACATCATCATATAAGAGCTTCAAGCTGCAAATACAAGAAAGATACAACAACAGAAAAAAAGGAGAGGGGGCAACATTAGTCTTAGTTACATTAATGTGTTTCTTTCCATGGTTTCTGTCATTTCTTTCAGACCTTGCTAGACATTTTGTTGCCACAGCATCAGCGCTTGAAGGACCAGATCTGTGAGGTGTTGGACCTTGACCTCATCAAACAGCAGATGGAGAATGATGCTTTTGACTTTGAGCACTACGCTAAATACATCACTGACACGATGGCAAAACTGTGTGCCCCAGCAAGGGATGAGAAGATTGCTGAGATCAGGACAATGAAAGACACTGTGCCAAAGTTCAGGTATTAAGATACATCTGATTCCTCTTGTTCTTGTTTTCCTTTCCATGTTACAGTGAATTCTTGTTCCTGCTCTCTTCTCCATGGTACAGTGAATTCTTGTTCTTGCTTTTTTCTCCTTGGTACAATGAACTCTTGTTTTTGCTTTCTTCTATGTGGTACAATGAACTCTTGTTCCTGCTGTCTTCTCCATGGTACCTTGAGAGAGGCTGGAGTTAAAAAGCAAATTATAGCAAAGATCAGAGACAGACAAGCGAGATTTATAGGACATTTCCTGAGAAGAGGAAAATTGGAACACACTGTGGCAACTGGAAAAATTGAAGGAAGAAGAGACAGAGGAAGAAAGAGAAAGAAGTTACTGGATGGGCTGTCAGTGTGGCTAGGAAGAAAGTCACTGGTGGATCTCATGATCAACACAAAAGACAGGGAATTGTGGAGAGGAATGATCGCCTGCGCCACATGGCCCGGCACTCCATTGAACTCTTGTATGTCTGGTCAATGCTGTGATGATTTTGTAGCAGAGACATCTCGTTGGATGGAGAATGGATTGGTGTGGCTTGTTTTGGGACTTGGAATTGACACAGAAACAGGCTTTTTGGCAGGCTCCACAACTTCATGGAACCGTAGTGAACCATGTTGTATTAACCGGACTAAAGGAGCACATCAGCCTGTTTGCTGGGAACACCACAGAGAGGAAGGATAGTACCTTGACCAGCCTTGGTTTTACACAGGGTACAGAACATTATCAAAACCTTTTGTTGTGGCTTATATATATACATATATATACATATATATATACATACATATATATATACATACATATATATACATATATATATATATATATATATATATATATATATACATACATATATATACATATATATATATATATAGAAATAGAAAAGAAATTGGACTCTTTTGAAAACAAATGCCTAAGGAAAATACTTGGCATCAAGTGGAACGATTTCAAGAACAATGTAGAGATAAGACAGATGACTGAACAACAACCAGTCTCATGGGTGATCAGGTAAAGGAGATGGACATATGTTGGCCACTTGATGAGAAGAAATGATCAAAGAATCCCAAAACAAGCTATCAAGTGGAACACAACAGGACGAAGAAAAAGAGGCAGACGCGTGAAAGTCTGAAAAGGACATTGTTAAGAGAGGCCAGATTAACAGGCATAAAATCCCTTGATGAGGTTGAAAGACTCGCCGAAAACAGGAAAAATTGGCGAACTACTTTGCGAGCCCTATGTAACGTTTAACGGCACAGGAAGGATATAAGATATAAGAAGATACATATATACATATATATATACATATATATTTGTGTATATATATATATATATATATACATGAAAGACGAGCAGTCAAATTAGACATGTTGAATGCAAAAGCAGATCATGAAAGAGATTTGGCAAAAGCAAAATACAAAGACATAGACAAGAAAGTAAAAAGTTCAGCTAGAAGGGATAAAAGAAAATACATAGACAATATGGCGAAAGAGGCAGAAAAAGCAGCAAAAACAGGAGACAGCAAAACTTTATATAACATACAAAAGAGGCTAATAGGTACTATTACATCTAAAGAAAGACCAATCCTTAGCAAAACTGGATCACTATTAACACCAAATAAAGACCAAAAGCAAAGATGGGCTGAACACTTCCAAGAAATACTCAATCGACCACACCCAAAAGAATTGTTAAACCTTGAAACTGACTTACCAGCCCCACAGCTAAATGTCAACCTAGATGAAATTAAATTGCATGAAATTGAAACAGCAGTGAATTTAATGGCTAACAACAAAGCTGCAGGTGAAGATGAAATAACAGCCGAGATGCTAAAAGCTATCAATAGTGACAACATGAGACAACTACAGAGAATGTTTAACAAGATTTGGAAAGAAGAAAAGGTCCCTTCTAATTGGAAGAAAGGAATCATTGTTAAAATACCAAAAAAGGGCAACCTTAGTGACTGTAACAACTGGAGAGGAGTAACCTTAATATCAGTTGTGTCAAAAGTATTTTGCAAGGTCATTTTGAATAGACTCAAAGATATAGTGGATACTGCAATGAGAGAAGAACAAGCAGGATTTCGAAAAGGGAGAAGCTGTCTCGACCAGATCTTTACTCTCAGAATAATACTTGAAGAACATATTGAAAAGCAGAAACCATTAATACTGAACTTCATAGATTTTAAAAAGGCATTTGATAGCATACACAGAGATTCATTATGGAGAATTTTATGTCTATATGGAATACCATCTAAAATTGTCAACATCATTAAGGACTTATACAATGGATATGGTTGTGCAGTCAAGACAGAAGAAGGGATAAGTGAATGGTTCCAGATTTAAACAGGCGTGAAACAAGGATGTATACTGTCTCCTTACTTTTTGGGATTACAATAGACTTCATAATGAAAAAATGCTGCACAGGTAACACAGGTATTGACTGGGTACATGGGACCCAACTAGAAGATCTTGATTTTGCTGATGACATAACTCTTATCAGTAATAATGTGAATTCCATGCAAGAAAAAACAGATAGCCTGTCTTCACTAGCTAGCAAAATAGGACTTGAAATTAACAAGGACAAAACAAAAATAATGAAAATTTCCATCAATCAAAATGGAAAAATACACATAGAAGGGACAGATATTGAAGAAGTCAATCAATTTGCATACTTTGGCAGCTACATAGACCAGGATGGTGACACTAGAAAGGAAGTTAGGATCAGAATTGCAAAAGCAGCATCAATCTTCAAGAATCTTGAGAACATATGGAATTCAAAAGTTATAAGCACAAAAACCAAGTTAAGACTATTCAATTCAAATGTAATATCCACCCTCATTTATGCATGTGAAAGCTGGAAAACAACTAAAGAAATAGAAAAGAAATTAGACTCTTTTGAAAACAAATGCCTAAGGAAAATACTCGGCATCAAGTGGAATGAATTCAAGAACAATGCAGAGATAAGACAGATGACTGAACAACAACCAGTCTCATGGGTGATCAGGAAAAGGAGATGGACATATGTTGGTCACTTGATGAGAAGAAATGATCAGAGAATCCCAAAACAAGCTATCAAGTGGAACACAACAGGCCGAAGAAAAAGAGGCAGACCGCGTGAAACTCTGAAGAGGACATTATTAAGAGAGGCCAAGTTAACAGGCATAAAATCCTTTGATGAAGTTGAAAGACTCGCCGAAGACAGGAAAAATTGGCGAACTACTTTGCGAGCCCTATGTGACGTTTAACGGCACGGGAAGGATATAAGATATAAGAAGATACATATATACATATATATATACATATATATCCCATAATGCACAGTCTGCTTGCCGTCTGTTCTTCTTTTCTTATTTTTGGTCAAGGTGATGGAGAACTAGAGCAGTCCATTTTTAGTGCACTTGCTTCCCATGCATGGCATAGACAGTGGGCTGTTATCACATCTTTAAAAATGAATAAGTGATACCTGTGTTGTAGAGACTGAAAATGACTTTCTTACACATAATTCCCATTGGATAGTTTTCATGTTTGTTGTCAATTGATGCATCAAGAAGATTATTTTTAATATATATCTTCCACACACATTTAATTTTAATTGGTGCCGTTTAAAAAAAATAAAAGACCTTTATGGCAGAGCCATCATGGAGACGCTTGAGCTAATGCGCCGGGACATGGCCAACTTCACGATCAAACAAATCAGACCATACATTCAACAGAACTCTATAGAGTATGAGAGAAAGAAGTTCGCTGAATACTTTGAAGCTCAGAGGGGTAGGTTTATGTTTTGTTTTGTTGCTGATTCTGTGTTTCTGGTTTTTTTTTTTAAAGTTTAGCAGTGGTGAATTTTTAGTATTCCTGTTTGTTTTACTCTTTCTGTTTATTTCTGTTTGTTTTACTACTTCTGTTTATTTTTCTTCTATTTATTTCCGTTTGTTGTACTACTTCTGTTTATTTCTGTTTGTTTTACTACTTATGTTTATTTCTGATTGTGTTACTACATCTGTTTATTTCTGTTTGTTTTACTGTTTCTGTTTATTTCTGTTTGTTTTACTACATCTGTTTATTTCTGATTGTGTTACTACATCTGTTTATTTCTGTTTGTTTTACTGTTTCTGTTTATTTCTGTTTGTTTTACTGTTTCTGTTTATTTCTGTTTGTTTTACTACATCTGTTTATTTCTGTTTGTTTTACTGCTTCTGTTTATTTCTGATTGTTTTACTACATCTGTTTATTTCTGTTTGTTTTACTGCTTCTGTTTATTTCTGATTGTGTTACTACATCTGTTTATTTCTGTTTGTTTTACTGTTTCTGTTTATTTCTGTTTGTTTTACTGTTTCTGTTTATTTCTGTTTGTTTTACTACATCTGTTTATTTCTGTTTGTTTTACTGCTTCTGTTTATTTCTGATTGTTTTACATCTTCTATTTATTTGTTTTACTCCTTCTGTTTATTTCTGTTTGTTTTACTGTTTCTGTTTATTTCTGTTTGTTTTACTACATCTGTTTATTTCTGTTTGTTTTACTGCTTCTGTTTATTTCTGATTGTTTTACATCTTCTATTTATTTGTTTTACTCCTTCTGTTTATTTCTGTTTGTTTTACTGTTTCTGTTTATTTCTGTTTGTTTTACTGTTTCTGTCTATTTCTGTTTTTTTTACTACATCTGTTTATTTCTGTTTGTTTTACTGCTTCTGTTTATTTCTGATTGTTTTACATCTTCTATTTATTTGTTTTACTCCTTCTGTTTATTTCTGTTTGTTTTACTGTTTCTGTTTATTTCTGTTTGTTTTACTGTTTCTGTTTATTTCTGTTTGTTTTACTACATCTGTTTATTTCTGTTTGTTTTACTACATCTGTTTATTTCTGTTTGTTTTACTGCTTCTGTTTATTTCTGATTGTTTTACATCTTCTATTTATTTGTTTTACTCCTTCTGTTTATTTCTGTTTGTTTTACTGCTATTTATTTTTGTTTCTTTTACTCTTTCTGCTTATTTCTGCTTTTTTATTACTCCTATTTATTTCTGTTTGTTTTACTCGTTGTGTTTATTTCTGTTTGTTTTACTCCTTCTATTTATTTCTGTTTGTTTTACTCCTTCTATTTATTTCTGTTTGTTTTACTCTGATTTATTTCTGTTTGTTTTACTCCTTATGTTTATTTCTGTTTGTTTTACTCCTTATGTTTATTTCTGTTTGTTTTACTTATGTTTATTTCTATTTTACACCTTATGTTTATTTCTGTTTTATACCTTATGTTTATTTCTGTTTTACTCCTTATTTTTATTTCTGTTTTACACCTTATGTTTATTTCTTTTTTATTCCTTATGTTTATTTCTGTTTTACTCCTTATGTTTATTTCTGTTTGTTTTACTCATTATATTCAACTTATTTGTTTTGTGCAAGATCTCGAATGATGTAAAAGTTGGAAAACAAAAGTTTAAACAAATTAATTGAGTGTATATATTTCCTGCATGTGCGGAAATATTGGGGCAAATTTTGAGACACTTAAGAAAGCAGACACCTCATGAAGATGGAGCTCACTGACAGGGTCTGCTTGAACCATAGTAGGTCATACAGAACATTGCTCACCAGGTTTAGAGTGAGTGGATCTGACCAAGTCTAGAGAGAGTGGATATGACCAGGTTTAGAGAGAAAGTGGATCTGACCAAGTCTAGAGAGAGTGGGTCTCCAGGTTTAGAGAGAGTGGATATGACCAGGTTTAGAGAGAAAGTGGGTCTGACCAAGTCTAGAGAGAGTGGATCTGATCAGGTTTAGAGAGAAAGTGGGTCTGACCAAGTCTAGAGAGAGTGGATATGACCAGGTTTAGAGAGAAAGTGGGTCTGACCAAGTCTAGAGAGAGTGGATCTGATCAGGTTTAGAGAGAGTGGGTCGACCAAGTCTAGAGAGAGTGGATTTGACCAGGTTTAGAGAGAGAGTGGGTCTGACCAAGTCTAGAGAGAGTGGATTTGACCAGTTTTAGCGAGAGCGGGTCTGACCAGGGTTAGAGAGAGTGGGTCTGACCAAGTCTAGAGAGAGTGGATCTGACCAGGTTTAGAGAGAGAGTGGACCTGACCAAGTCTAGAGAGTGGATCTGACCAGGGTTAGAGAGAGTGGACCTGACCAAGTCTAGAGAGAGTGGATCTGACCAGGTTTAGAGCAGAAGAGCCACTAGGTTAACATATTCCCCTAAAAGAAAAACCACCAGATTAACATATTCCCACAGCAGAAAAACCACCAGATTAACATATTCCCACAACAGAAAAACCACCAGATTAATATATTCCCACAGCGGAAAAGCCACCAGGTTAAAGTAGCAGAAGAAAAGACAATATGTTAACATTTTCCTGCAGTGCAGAAGTCAGAGTATATATATAAAAGATAGAGAAAATAGTCAGCTTGGCATTGGCTGCATAGAACAAGAAACTTGATGAATAGTGGGATACTAGACAGTGCTGTGAAAACAGAACCCTAAAAGTACATAGAACAAGAAACTTGATGAATAGTGGGATACTAGACAGTGCTATGAAAACAGAACCCTAAAAGTACATAGAACAAGAAACTTGATGAATAGTGGGATACTAGACAGTGCTATGAAAACAGAACCCTAAAAGTATATAGAACAAGAAACTTGATGAATAGTGGAATACTAGACAGTGCTATGAAAACAGAAACATAAAAGTACATAGAACAAGAAACTTGATGAATAGTGGGATACTAGACAGTGCTATGAAAACAGAAACATAAAAGTACATAGAACAAGAAACTTGATGAATAGTGGGATACTAGACAGTGCTATGAAAACATAAAAGTACATAGAACAGAGAAAAAAGGTTTCATACCTGAAACACTTCAGAAGAACCATGACAAGAGTGTGCAGCAGAAGAGGACAATGGTGAATCTTTGCAGAGTGTCCTTGCTGCATGAATAGTTTCAGTTATGATGATGATGATGATGATGGCTGTGAAGATGGTAGATAAAATATTATGCTGTTTATATTACTTTTTGTTTTGTTTTTTTTCCCTGCAGCTGTAGGAGTGAATGCCCTTGAATACACAGAGGTTTGGCTGAAACGAAACTATGAAAAATTACTGACAAAATCTTCAGACCCCACAGCACCAGCTGGATCATCCGCATCCAGGTTGCCAACCCCTGCGAATGTTATGACGGAAGCCTATCTAGAAATTCTGGAATGGCCAGATCCAGAGAATTTTCCCGAGGTCTGTAAATGTGTGGAATGTTGTAGTTCTGAGTATATTTGACAGATTACTTTTGATTTGATTTCCGTGGCTAGACATGTCGAATCTGAGGAACTACTTACGTTTATTCTTTCGTTAGTTTTCTTTTTCATATTTAAAGTGCTCTTAATTTTTTAGGTTAGTCCTGCATGTTCTGCTCTCGTGATTTATTCTTTTACCAATGATGATAACTGTGATGATGATGATGATGATGATGGTGCTATTAGTATTAATAACCAGCAGTATTTATTTTTCCAAATGCTCTATTTCAACAAGGATGTATACTGTCTCCTTTACTTTTTGGGATTACAGTAGACGTCATAACGAAAAAATGCTGCACAGGCAACACAGGTATTGACTGGGTACATGGGACCCAACTAGAAGATCTTGATTTTGCTGATGACATAACTCTTATCAGTAACAATGTGAATTCCATGCAAGAAAAAACAGATAGCCTGTCTTCACTGGCTATTAAAATAGGACTTGAAATTAACAAAGACAGAACAAAAATAATGAAAATTCCCCTTAATCAGAATGGAAAAATACACATAGAAGGGACAGATATTGAAGAAGTCAATCAATTTGCATACCTTGGCAGCTACATAGACCAGGATGGTGACACTAGAAAGGAAGTTAGAATCAGAATTGCAAAAGCAGCATCGATCTTCAAGAACCTTGAGAACATATGGAATTCAAAAGTTATAAGCACAAAAACCAAGTTAAGACTATTCAATTCAAATGTAATATCCACCCTCATTTATGCATGCAAAAGCTGGAAAACAACTAAAGAAATACAAAAGAAATTAGACTCTTTTGAAAACAAATGCCTAAGGAAAATACTCGGCATCAAGTGGAACGAATTTAAGAATAATACAGAGATAAGACAGATTATGACTGAACAACAACCAGTCTCATGGGTGATCAGGAAAAGGAGATGGACATATGTTGGTCACGTGGTCATTGTTAAGAGAGGCCAAATTAACAGGCATAAAATCCCTTGATGAGGTTGAAAGACTCGCCGAAGACGGGAAAAATTGGCGAACTACTTTGCGAGCCCTATGTGACATTTAACGGCATGGGAAGGATATATAAGATATATATGATGGAAGGAATATTGCAAAGGAATGTATGAAACAACCGAATGTGGAAACAGAAATCAACAGTGTGAATTATTATTGGAGGAGAAAGAACCCGAACCGACAATAGAAGTTTTAGGGGCAATAAAGAATCTGAAAAATGGCAAATCACCAGGATGTGATGAGATAACAGCTGAATTTATTAAAGCAGGAGGAAAGGAGTGTGCAACAATCTATCATGCACTGTGTAAAAAGATATGGCATTCAGGTATTTGGCCAAAAGAATGGAAAAGAACTGTATTCATACCACTGCCAAAAAAAGGGTAACCTGAAATAATGCACAAACTACAGAACTGTTGCCTGATTAGTCATGCCAGTAAAATTCTGTTAAAAATCATAATGGGTAGACTTCGATAGAAAATAGAAGAAGAAGTCAATATGGTCCAAGCTGGTTTCAGGCAAGGAAGAAGATCAAGAGATCATATATTCAATCTAAGATTAATAATAGAGAAATGCAGAGAGTTTAATGTGAATCTATATTTATCCTTTATAGACTACTCAAAGGCATTTGATTGTGTACAACATCAGAAACTTTGGGAAATAATGGAAAAAATGGGATTTCCAACACATTTCATACAATTAACATCACTGTTGTATCTAGACCAACAAGCAGCAGTAAGAATAAATGGTGAAACAACAACTTGGTTTGACATAAAACAAGGGCTCCGTCAAGGGTGCATACTTACTTATTTAACTTGTATACTGAAAATATAATGAGGAAAGTTAGAGAAGATGTAGACAAAGAATATTACGATGCTATAACAATTGGAGGTTATGAAATACCAGAGATTAGATATGCTGATGACACAGTGTTACTGTCCACAACACAAAAAGGAATGGAAAAACTAATTATGTCAGTCCGTAAGAACAGCGAAGAGCAGAACTTCTATCTTAATGCAAAGAAAACTAAATTGATGACAACTGACAAAACAAACAAGGCAGCTGAAATATATATCAGTGAGGAAAAACTGGAAGAAGTGGAGAGTTTTGAATATCTTGGATCACTACTAACTAATAATGGAGATACAATGAGGGAAATTAAAAGGAGGACATCGATTGCTCTTCAGAAAGTAAAACAAATAAAGAATCTGTGGATAGGAGCAGACAGAACTACAAAAATAAGATTTTTAAGGGCATGCATCTTTCCCATCGCAACATATGCCTGTGAGACCTGGACACTTAACAAAACAGCTGAGAAACACATAAATGCCTTTGAATGTAAATGCTACAGAAGAGTTATCATGAACAGAAAAAAAAAAAAAAAAAAAAAGAACAAATATACCCATACTACGTTAAGAGCACACTTATCTTAACACAGTGTTTGTGAGACAGGGAACATAGATCTGTTTGCTTAAAAACTCTGACCTACCTCTGTAGCCCAGAAACTTGTAGCAATCAACACTAATTGTAATTGTTATTTTTGCAAAATGTAATGTCAGGTTGGTGGACGGATGGGGACATGGAGATCTCTGGCGGGGATGAGGGAAGTCTGGTGTGAAACCAATGAATCCAGGACGTGACAAGCCTATGGGTCTTTACAACAATGGCTATCAGAATGATGTGAACAAAACAGAGCCAGTAGACTATAGGTGGCGGGGAATGGATATCGTTGAAGCACTCATCAGATTCCTCATCTCAGAGTCAGAGTGTCTTTGTGGAACTGTCTCAAACCATCTGACATGGAGAAGGGGTTTAAGTACAGCCACCAGAGGCTGGAAAACAAAGTTTTGGCCAGGCCAGCCACACTGTCTTCATGGCAGTCCGAGCAAGACCACAGTCTGCCCTAGCAAGGAAAGGTGCTGAAGTCGGAGTTACCCAGCCAAAAGGCGCATCGCAAAAATCAGGGTAACACGCATTATCGCTAATGAAATGTCTATATCTACAGTTTTCAAACATGGTGCTCGCCCTGTGAAGACTAACCAGGCAGGTGCAGTGCCGGGCCCCCTGCCTCGAAAGGGTCCACCCAATGCTACTGGAGGTCCTCTCAGTTCGTCTTGTGGAGTCAGGAGACATGAGAGTAGAGCTACTGGCCAAAAAATACAACAGAAGAAAACAGCCAAAAAGCAAGAGCTTAAAATAATGCAGTGGAATGCTGAGGGTGTCAGCAGTGTTAGAGATGGCTATAGCAAAAAGGTTGAACTAGAGAACATACTTTTTGCAGAGCAGGTAAGTATATGCTGCATACAGGAGACACACCTAACCAAAGATGCCGCCTTTAAAATCAGAGGCTACCAGTGCTTTAGATCAGACCGACAGGACAGAAGAAAAGGAGGAGTACTCACACTTGTTAAGAATAACATCAGCGCATGTCAGGTGGGAGTGTACATGGAAGGAGCCGAGTACCAGATGATCCATCTAAAAAGTAGTAATACAGATTTCCACCTCCTTAACTATTACTGTCCTAATGACCGCCCACTTGCTTTAGGAACAATCCCACACAAAGAGAGACTGATGGTCTGTGGTGATTTTAACAGTCATTCCCAGAGCTGGGGCTATGACCACATAGACAAGAGAGGAGAGGAAGTTGAGAGCTGGCAGGATGATAATGGACTTCTCCTGATCAACCAGCCAATGGATGCCCCAACATTTTACTCAAGGGCTTGGCATACAAAATCAACACCAGATCTGGCATTCCACTCTCCAGATCTGAAGTGGAACATTACACGTGAAGTTGGAAAACAACTTGGAGGTAGCGACCATCGACCAGTCTTCCTGACAATAGAAAATGAACTCCTTAACACCAGTAACCCTCTCCCCAGATGGAACTATAAAAAAGCAAACTGGACAATGTACAGACATCGTACAGGTATCCTGGTGGGACAGCTGTCCATAGAAGGTAAGGATATTAACAGCATAGTGAAGGAGTTCAATGCTTGTATCCTTCAGGCCGCTCGTGAAACCATTCCCAGAGGAGCTCGCAGGGACTATAAACCATACTGGTCTAGTGAGCTGGGAAAACTCCATGATGACGTGGAAGCAGCTCGAAAGCAAGCAGAAAATAGACCATGCCAAGAACACCACAATAATTACCAACATTCTAAAGCCAAATTTCAGAGAGCAAAGCTGCAAGCCAGACGGGAAAGTTGGAGAGAGAAAACAGAGTCCCTAAACTTTGAAAAGGATGGAAGGAAACTGTGGAAACTAATCAAACAGTTAAATGATGAGAGTACTGGAAGAAGTACAAAGATTACACTAATAGAGGATGGGAAAACTCTTACAGGTAAGCAGGTAGCAGATCACTTTGCTCGCATGTTTGCACAGGACTGCAACATTGATATCCATCCAGAGAAGGAGCGTACAGTGCGCATCGAGCCACAGAAAGAGGAGGAACAAGTCAGAAAAGTGGAGGTCATGGATGCACCAATCACACGCAGTGAGTTAGACCTAGCAGTTAGTAAACTGAAACCAAGGAAATCACCAGGACCAGATGGAGTGTCCAATGAAATGATCAAGAACCTGGGAATGGCAGCAATGGGAAAGCTGTTGGATATTTTCAATATGTGCTGGAGCACAGGTAAGTTACCTCAAATCTGGAAGGAAGCAAGCATGGTACCACTGCTAAAACCAGGGAAAAACAGTGATACTGCCTCCAGCTACAGGCCAATCAGTCTCACTAGCTGCCTATGCAAAACGATGGAACGCATCATTGACCTGAGGCTAAAATGGTACCTAGAAAGTGAAAACCTTCTCGTTCCACAACAAGCAGGATTTAGGCAGTACTACAGTACGGAAGATCAAGTGACCTATCTCTCTCAAGAGATTGAGGATGCATTCCAAGAGAAAAACCTTGTACTAGCAGCGTGGATAGACCTGAAGAAAGCCTTTGATAAAGTATGGAAAAAAGGTCTGTTGTGGAAACTAAGAAACTGCAATGTGAATGGAAGACTGTACAACTGGATAAAGTCCTATTTACACAATAGAAGAGCTAGAGTAGTAATGGATGGACACAAAAGCCAGAAAGTACTTCTGCGACACGGTGTACCACAAGGAGGAGTCCTTTCGCCTACACTATTCCTTGTATTCATTAATGACCTGGTCAAGGAACTTCCCTATGGAATCAAAGCAGCACTGTATGCAGATGATCTGGTCATGTGGTGTACAGATGAATATGCGACAGTTGCTACACAGAGACTCCAAAGAGCAGCAGACATCTTGACATCATGGACAAACAAATGGTGTGTAAGTATCAACACAGAAAATCAAGTACCACTCTGTTCACCCTCTCATCTAAACAGAA
This sequence comes from Achatina immaculata, assembly GCA_009760885.1. NCBI lineage: Eukaryota > Metazoa > Mollusca > Gastropoda > Stylommatophora > Achatinidae > Lissachatina > Lissachatina immaculata. The sequence continues at coordinate 17,481,414 of CM019711.1, forward strand.
AGCAGGTAAGATCTTTGTAAATGAAATACCCTTAAGGATGGACAACCAACCCACTTACTTAGGAGTGACTCTTGACTCAAAACTGACTTGGAAGCAACACATCAACAGTGCAGAAGCAAAAGCCAGAAGAAAACTAGCCATATTAAGAAAATTAAGTGGGACTACATGGGGAGCTAGTGAAAGAATCCTCAAGAACGTATATCAGCAAAGTATTCTACCACATTTAGAATATGGCTCAACATCTTGGTGCACAGCATCAAACACTACGCTGCATAATCTAGACAAGGTTCAAAATCAGTCACTACGGATTATCACAGGTGCCATGAGGTCCACACCAATAGTAGAAATGCAGAAAATAGTTGGTGTTCAAGCGCTAAAGGAACGTAGAGACACAAAGGTCATGACCATGGGAGAAAAATTCCTTAGCTCTGTAAGCCATCCCCTGAAGGAGAGATTCAATAACTTGGCATTAGGACGGCTTAAAAGAAGCAGCTTCATTCATCAGGCCAAGCGTATGCGTAAGCTGATACCTGACCTTCCAACTGTAGTCACTCCATTATCATCTGTACCAGAGCATACACCATGGAAAGAAGCAGATTATACACAAATAACTATTCAGACTGAAGTGAAAGGTGTGCAGAATGGTGAGATGCAGAGCAGTCTTGTAAGATCAGTAGCCACACTTAGTGTTCTAGATGACAAATATCCATGTGACACCTGGATACGTGTGTATACAGATGGATCTGCACATAATGCCATAAAAATGGTGGGGCAGGAGCATATATTGAATATCCAAACAACACCATTGACAAGATTTCCATACCCACTGGTAAATACTGCAACAACTTTGATGCAGAAGTTAGGGCAATTATTGCTGCAGTTGAAAAACTATCAGACTCCAGAATTGATACATGTCCTGTAGTAATTCTCACAGATGCAAGATCAGTACTGGAGGCTCTTCAGTGCAACAAACTACCAGACCTTAAGGATGCCTTGTCAAAAATTGGCTTACAACATGGAGTCACTTTGCAGTGGATTCCCTCCCACTGTGGGATACCAGGCAATGAGAAAGCTGACCATCTGGCCAAAGAGGGCACTGAAATGGAGCAACCAGACATACCAGTCACCTATAATCAGAAGAAAAGCATGATAAAAACCTACAGGAAGCCACAAACACCACCACATGATGACTATCACATGCTAAACAGAAAGGAACAAGTCACCATCTTCCGTCTCCGAACAGGACACAGCCGACTCCGAAGTCATATGTATACAAAGTTTAAGGTTGGTACTACTAATCTATGTACATGTGCCCAGGTGCCCCAAACCGTGGAACATATCCTCCAGAACTGCATCAACTACGAGACACTGAGAAATAATTACTGGCCCAGTGAAACCACTAAAGAAGATAAGCTCTACGGTTCCATACATGAGTTACAAAAAACAGTGAAATTTATCCAAGAGACAGGACTGCAGATATAGACAGACAGTGCGAACGAAGAAGAAGAAGAAGAAGAAGACCCATACTACAAGAACTTAATATTGAAGAAGGTTGGCTAGTAAAGAGGATTAAACAGAGAAAACTTAAATATTTTGGACACATTAAATGTCATAGTAATCTAGAGAAGACTGTCTTGGAAGGGTACATAATGGGAAAAAGAAAGAGAGGAGGACCAAGGGAAGATGGCTGCAAGACATCGTTGACGATCTGCAAATGGACGCAGCAGCAGCAGGCCATCTTGCTCACAACTGAGAGGCCTACAGGAGTGCTGTTTGAGAGGCAAAGTTCTGCAAGGGACTTGCAAATGAATGAATGAATGAATGATATATATCTCTCTCTCTGAACCTTAAGTGCCCAGGGCACGTGGGGCTTCCGCAAGGGTTTTCCACAAATGCCTGTCCTTCGCCTTTTTTTCTGCTCTTGCCCAGGTGAGCCCTCTATTGCTCAACATCCTTTCTGTTGTTCTTCTCCATGTCTCTTTTGGTCTACCCTTACTTCTGCTCCCCTGTGGTGTCCATCTTAGTGCTATTTTTGGTAGTGAGTTGTCAGTCATTCGGAGCACATGTCCCAACCATCGCCAGCGTCTTTCCTCAATAATTGTTGTCAGTGGTTTCATAAGCATTTCTGCTAATAAGATGTTATTTCTTATAGTGTTTGGCCAAAATATTTTTCTAATTCTTCGTAAACATTTAGTCTGGAAAGAATTCAACTTATATATATATATGTATAAGATAAATGCTCCATAATCTACACAAGAAGTGATTTGATGTTATCTCAACTTCTCTAAGCTCCTCCATGATGGCTGTGATATTTTATCCCTATATCATTCTCAATTCTCACAGCTTTCTCAGAAGGTAAAGATACAGTACTTAAGCTCAGTGAGATTGTGATCAATGACCCTGACTGATTGTTTACATCAGGGGAGATTGTGATCAGTGACCCATAACTGACTGCTTACATCAGGGCTAGAGAACCATGGCTGACCAAGTCTTTTATTCTGCTTCCATGTGGAGCTTCTAGTAACAGGCGCTGGTCTGGCCAAGTGATTGAAGTGGGAAGACTAACGCAGTCATAAAAAAAGACACCATTCCAAAGATCTGTCTGGTTTCTAGTTCTATCATCTGTTAATATTCAAAAGTTATAAGCACAAAAACCAATTTAAGACTATTCAATTCAAATGTAATATCCACCCTCATTTATGCATGCGAAAGCTGGAAAACAACTAAAGAAATACGAAAGAAATTAGACTCTTTTGAAAACAAATGTCTAAGGAAAATACTCGGCATCAAGTGGAATGAATTCAAGAACAATGCAGAGATAAGACAGATGACTGAACAACAACCAGTCTCATGGGTGATCAGGAAAAGGAGATGTACATATGTTGGTCACTTGATGAGAAGAAATGATCAGAGAATCCCAAAACAAGCTATCAAGTGGAACACAACAGGCCGAAGAAAAAGAGGCAGACCGCGTGTAACTCTGAAGAGGACATTAGTAAGAGAGGCCAAGTTAACAGGCATAAAATCCTTTGATGAGGTTGAAAGACTCGCCGAAGACAGGAAAAATTGACAAACTACTTTGCGAGCCCTATGTGACGTTTAACGGCACGGGAAGGATATAAGATAAGATTCCAAAGATAGTTATGTTGGACCAAAAGCCACGGATATCACAGCCTGGCTGCAGACTGTGACACAATGTAACCTACGCCCTTTTGAGTGCAGGTGAAGAAGAATAAGAAGACACTTTTTTTTCAAGGAATGTTTTAGTGAAATGGTTTTGTTTTGCCAGGTCAGACAAAAAAATAAATAAAAAGACACTTCTCTATTCTTGAAGGGAACTTCTTATTCAGAGGGCACGATAACAGAGTTTTTAATTAGTTTTCACTCATCATTCACTTAGTTAAAAACTTTCAGCGTCTTCTCATGAAATGAGAGCCTCATCAAGAAGCCCATTTGCCCCCTGAACACTAGCGGCTACATGAGGAAGGAGACGCGACAAAACAATGATTGCCATTTCTTTTGCCGTCTACAGAGACTGCAGATTTGTGACATTTCATGGAACCGATTACAGTGTATGTCAGACATTTTAACCCTGTAAATACTAAATCATTTTTTTAGCCATGTTCCAAACTCTCAGCATCCTAGCAGGCAGATGGAGGTGATGTGGCAACATTTTGATGTCAGGAAGTTGAGCAGTAACTCTGTAACCACATAAACTTTACAAAACATTCATGATTAATATAAATCTTTTCCCACTTATGAAAACGGCTCAGAAAACAGGTTCATTATTTGTGGGATTTGCTCATCAGCTTATTGTATGTCTGATTCTGTCAGTTTTTTTTACTGGCATAAATGATCATAGTAATGTTGTTTGCTTACAATGCCCAGTTTTCAGTTTTGTTCCTTGATCATTCTGACATGACTGTTTATTTTAGGCATTTTGTGCTGTAGGTCAGGTAGCTTGTTAGTTTAGGCAGTTTATGCTGTAGGTCAGTTAGCTGTTAGTTTAGGCAGTTTATGCTGTATGTGAGATAGAGTTTAGGCAGTTTATGCTGTAGGTCAGTTAGCTGTTAGTTTAGGCAGTTTATGCTGTATGTGAGATAGAGTTTAGGCAGTTTATGCTGTAGGTCAGTTAGCTGTTAGTTTAGGCAGTTTATGCTGTATGTGAGATAGAGTTTAGGCAGTTTATGCTGTAGGTCAGTTAGCTGTTAGTTTAGGCAGTTTATGCTGTATGTGAGATAGAGTTTAGGCAGTTTATGCTGTAGGTCAGTTAGCTGTTAGTTTAGGCAGTTTATACTATCAGAAAGAGTGACAGCCATTCAGATTAGCCAGCTTGTGTTGACAGTCAGACAGAGTAAGTCCCCGTTTTAGTGAGTTTCATGTAATGGGACAGATTTGTTGAGTGCAATTTTTGTAGAAATTTGAAATCGTATGAAGTTGAATAAAATCTCATGTGAGCTTTATATATTTAAAGAAGGCAGTACATCAGTATCTATGTTCATGGTACTTGTTTCTGGTCAGACTTTAATGATGGACATGTTCCGCTTCATGGCCATGCGGGACAAGCTTCACATCCTGGGTATTGTGACCTCGGTCCAGCTGATTACCTACAGCGTCGTTGGCCCCACTATTGAGGGTGTGGAAGACCTCAAGAAGCAACTGAAAGAGCATGTGGACATTTTGCTTCAGGATATGAGCCAGAAGTAAGTTTCATACATAAATTCTATTACAGATTTCATGAATCTCTTACAGATGTTATGAATCTCTTACAAATTTCATGAATCTCTTACAGATTTCATGAATCTCTTACAAATTTCATGAATCTCTTACAGATTTCATGAATCTCTTACAGGTTTCATGAATCTCTTACAAATTTCTTTGAGTCCCCACAAATTAGTTAAAACAGTTCAAGTGCCATGCCACGTGGCGTAGGTGATCATTTCTCTCCACAATTCCCTGTCTTTAGACTTGATTATGAGATCCGCTGGTGACTTTCTTCCTAGCCACACTGACAGCCCATCCAGTAACTTCTCTCTCTCTCTCTTCCTCTGTCTCTTCTTCCTTCAGTTTTTCCAGTTGCCAAAATGTGTTCCAATTTTCCTCTTCTCAGGAAATGTCCTATAAATCTTGCTTGTCTGCCTCTGATCTTTGCTATAATTTGCTTTTCAACTCCAGCCTCTCTTAAGACTTCTTCATTGGTTTTCTTGGCTGTCCATGGTACCTTCAACATCCTTCTTATGAACCACATCTCCATGGCCTCCATTTCTCGCTGTACTCTCTTATTCATAGACCATGCTTCACACCCATAAAACAAAACTGGCTCGATGTAACATTTAAGTACCCGGAATCTTGTTTCCATTGATATGGATCTGTTGCACAAGATGTTTCTCATTGTCTGAAATGCTGACTTGGCCTGAGCACGTCTGCTTTTTATTTCATTGTGACATTTCCCATCAGTTGTTATAATCATTCCTAAGTACTTGAATCTATCAACTTGTATCAGATTTGTGCCATTGATGGTAATGCTACATTTTGGTGGTATTCTTTTCTTTGAGATGACCATCACTTCAGTCTTCTTTGTATTCAGGCTGAGACTTTTACTTTTACTTTCATGAACCACTATGTCCAGAAGAGCTTGTAGCTCCCCTTCACTTTTAGCAATCAGAACTGTATCATCTGCATATCTTAAGTTGTTAAGGTTGTACCCGCCAGTTGGCAAGCTCTCTTTATTTCTCATTATGTTTTCGCTGTACAAGGAGAAGAGGTCAGGAGATAGAACACATCTTTGTCTCACTCTCAGTTTTATGTCTTGGAATGCTCCTATTCGGTTCTAAACCTTCATTGCAGCAATGAGGGGTAGTTAAAACATGAGAAGTAAAAGCTATATTGAATCGTGGGGAGGGTGGGAATCATGGGGAGGGTGGGAGAGTGGGGTAAGACACAGTCAGATGCAGCCGTTAGTGACCAATTTTGCTGACTGCTTGTGTCAGGATTGGTGAATCAAAGCTGGGTAAGACCCTGCTCCACCTTTCTGTTTGTACCTGCAGTAACAGTCTAATCCTGGATAACAGGGCAGGGATCATTATAGTCACCAAGGTAGTGGAGCCTGCTAAAGAAGCATTTCATATCCCCTCCCTTTTTTTCAGCTGCAGTCCGAGTCTGTAATAGTAGCTGCTGTAATCCACCCCCCCCCCCCAAACTCTGTCTGACATGCTGCTTTTATCTCAGTAGCTTCACCTGCAGGGAACATCCTGCCAGCAGTCGCAGGGAACATTCTGCCGGCAGTTGCAGGGAACATCCTGCTGGCAGTTGCAGGGAACATCCTGCCGGCAGTTGCAGGGAATATCCTGCCGGCAGTTGCAGAAAGATATAGCAACAACAATGTTGAAGTGAATTCTGGATTATGAACAGAATGGTGTAGAAGATCACAGAGAGGAAAGCAGAGGTTCCCCAGAGTAATGTTGGCTGGTTTGATCTTGTCCTTTGTTCATTTCAGCAAGAACGTTGAGCTAGTTCTTTGTTTATTTTGGCAAGAATATTGAACTAGTTCTTCATCAGTTTCAGTGAGAATATTAGGCTAGTTCTTTGTTTCTTTCAACAAGAACATTAAGCTAATCCTTTGTTTAATCCACAATAATATTTAGCTAGTTTTTTTGTTTATTTCAAAGAGAACATTAAGCTAGTTCTTTGTTTCTTTCAACAATAACATTAAGCTAGTTCTTTGTTTATTTTGACAAAAGCATTAAGCCAGTCTTTTGTTTCTTTCAGCAAAGGCATTAAGCATGTTCTTGAGTCAATCGCAGAACAAGTTGTTAAAGATGTAAATGACAGCTTGGCCAGTCGTAAACTGTCCCTTCTGTCAGAGGACACAAAGCAGACGCTGAAAGGTCAGATACTGAACCTAGGCTCAAGGGAGAATACTGTGAGAAAACTTATGAGTAAGTAATGGACTGTTTGGAACATTCTGCAGTTAAATTTGTGAGTTAGAATTTATCTTATGTTTCTCTGTCGTTGTCATGTGTTCCAGTGCAGTTGGTACTGTCAGACATCATGACATCTTTCTCTGACTATGAAACAGATGTCAGTTGCCTATCATCATCATAGTAATCTGTTATCATCATCATAGTAATCTGTCATCATCATCATATCAGGCATTTATCATCATAACCATCATCTATCATAATCATCTACCATCATTGTCATGCCAGTCACCTGTCATTATCATCACCATGACCATGCCAGTCATCTGTCATTATCATCATCATCACCATGCTAGTCATCTGTCATCATCATCATCATCACCATGCTAGTCATCTGTCATTATCATCATCATCACCATGCTAGTCATCTGTCATCATCATCACCATGCTAGTCATCTGTCATTATCATCATCATCACCATGCTAGTCATCTGTCATCATCATCACCATGCTAGTCATCTGTCATTATCATCATCATCATCATCATACTAGTCATCTTTCATCATCAGGCTGATCATCTGTCATCATTATTATTATCATCTAACATTTGTTGCTGGCTGACAGGAAAGCAAAACAACCTCTTAAAATGTTCTATTTTTTAATAAACATGCACGAGTTTCCCATTTTAGCTCAAACGGAAACATTTTTTTTTTGTCTCTTTAGATTCTCGTTTAATGGGATTTCTGCAGGAAGGAATGTCAGGCAAAACTGTGAACAGCCTGCAGGTGCCGAAGGGGTGTTCGGCCGTACTGCAGGAACTGACGCAGATTCTCGGAAACTTTCTACGTCTTACTTCACACAATCGTTCGGTTTCTGGAGAACATTATTCAGCAATAATAGAGAAACTGATGATGAAGGACTGCAGCGGTGGAGCCTCAAAGTCAGCAAGCCCTCCAGGCACAGCGGTCTGAATGTCTTGTAGCTGAAATTTTTTAGAAATGTGTTTCTTGGTTATAATTAGCTAGTAGCAAACTCGGGTGTCGGGAGGAGGGGTTGAAGAGTGTCGAAGCTAAAGCTGAAAGAACTATCTCCTGAGCCACTCAAGTGAGTAATCAGAGAGTAGGAGTGGCTCGAGTCCTGCTCTTTGTCCCAGTCACTGTTTTGTTAACTCTAATCCTGTTAAACAACAAACCACAAGCACACAAACATTATTGTAATGAAACAACACAGCTGCCATTTTTTAACATGAAGTGATGCTTAAAATTGTGAACTCAAAGTTACAGAACAAAATGTTCTAACTTGCGGTTATTTTATTAAAAATTTTTTGTTTTAAAACCATTTTAATAATGCCAGTAATAGAAGAAGAGTTAGTTCTAATTTTAGAAATGAGGGCGGGAAGCTTGGCGCAGTTCCTCATCGATTAGTTTTAACAAAGTTATTTTGAGAACAGCCTGTTCTCATTGATGTCATGGGACATTGGCACAGTCACCTAGTCAAGTCACATGGTGACTTATCATTCCAGAATGTCCTTTCTTCATTCACCCTCCATTTCCCTGTTCCTCCCTCCTCCCATCCACTCTTCTTCCTTGTGTCCCCTCCCTCTCTTTTTTTCTTGCCCTCCCCCTTCCTCTACTCCCTCCTCCTTTCTTTTTGCCTTCCCCCTATCCTCTACTCCCTCCTTCTCTTTCTTCTTGCTCTGCTCCATCCTCTACTCCCTCCTTATGTCCCCTCTTCCTCTTTCTTCTTGCCCTCCCCTCATCCTCCACTCCCTCCTCCTCCTTCTTCTTGCCCTCCCCCCATCCTCTACTCCCTCCTCCTCTTTCTTCTTGCCCTCCCCCCATCTTCTACTCCCTCCTCCTCTTTCTTCTTGCCATCTCTCCATCCTTTACTCCCTCCTTATGTCCCCTCCTCCTCTATCTTCTTGCCATCCCCCATCCTCTACTCCCTCCTCCTCTTTCTTCTTCCCCCCCTCCTCTTTCTTCTTGCCCTCCCCCTCCTCTTTCTTCTTGCCCTCCCCCCATCCTTTACTCCCTCCTTATGTCCCCTCCTCCTCTTTCTTTTTGCCCTCCCCCCATCCTCTATTCCCTCCTCCTCTTTCTCCCCCCCATCCTCTGCTCCCTCCTCCTCTTTCTTCTTGCCCTCTCCCTCATCCTTTACTCCTTCCTTATGTCCCCTCCTCCTCTTTCTTCTTGCCCTCCCATCCTCTACTACTAACTTCTTCCACCCCCTCCCTTCCCTCTCACCCAGCTTTTCCTCCCCCATTCCCACCCCCTCCATCCCCTCCCCCACCACCAGCACCCAGAAGGCACTTCCAAGTGTTACTGCAGAGAGGGTTGACCATGAGCACCAACATACTCACACTGAGTTCTTCCATACATCTGAGAACAGATTGTTAACAATACAAACATGTATGTAACAGACTGTTAACAGTACAAACACGTATGTCAAGTCTGGACTGAGCTATCATTTATCTGCTTTTGCTTGTTTGTAATCTCACATTTGTGACATGACTGCCATATCTGTACGAATGACTGTAATTTGGTTCGTGATTAAAGAACATGAAAGATGAAGTATGGAATACGTTGTTTCGAAGAACTTTTTTTTTCATTTCAAGGATTTTGTTGAATCTTGTAGAATGCTCGTATTGTTTACAGTGTATGTTTGAGATTTAACTGGATGTAAGATAACTGTGTGAGAAGTGCTAATTATGTGTTATGTCTCTTTTGTATGTTTCACTGGTGGTTGTGGTGATATTCAAACAAGCATCAAGATGGATTAGGAGTGAGCTTTGCTTGTGGTGATGGTCTTCAAGCAGGCATCAAGCTTGATTAGGAGTGGGCTGTTCTTGTGGTGAAAGACTTCAAACAGGCATCAAGCTTGATTAGGAGTGGGCTGTTCTTGTGGTGAAAGACTTCAAACAGGCATCAAGCTTGATTAGGAGTGGGCTGTTCTTGTGGTGAAAGACTTCAAACAGGCATCAAGGTTGATTAGGAGTGGGCTGTTCTTGTGGTGAAAGACTTCAAACAGGCATCAAGGTTGATTAGGAGTGGGCTGTTCTTGTGGTGAAAGACTTCAAACAGGCATCAAGGTTGATTAGGAGTGGGCTGTTCTTGTGGTGAAAGACTTCAAACAGGCATCAAGCTTGATTAGGAGTGGGCTGTTCTTGTGGTGAAAGACTTCAAACAGGCATCAAGGTTGATTAAGAGTGGGCTGTGCTTGTGGTGAAAGACTTCAAGCAGGCATCAAGCTGGATTAGGAGTGGGCTGTGCTTGTGGTGAAAGACTTCAAACAGGCATCAAGCTGGATTAGGAGTGGGCTGTGATTGTGGTGAAAGACTTCAAACAGGCATCAAGCTGGATTAGGAGTGGGCTGTGCTTGTGGTGAAAGACTTCAAGCAGGCATCAAGCTGGATTAGGAGTGGGCTGTGATTGTGGTGAAAGACTTCAAGCAGGCATCAAGCTGGATTAGGAGTGGGCTGTGCTTGTGGTGAAAGACTTCAAGCAGGCATCAAGCTGGATTAGGAGTGGGCTGTGCTTGTGGTGAAAGACTTCAAACAGGCATCAAGCTGGATTAGGAGTGGGCTGTGCTTGTGGTGAAAGACTTCAAGCAGGCATCAAGCTGGATTAGGAGTGGGCTGTGCTTGTGGTGAAAGACTTCAAACAGGCATCAAGCTGGATTAGGAGTGGGCTGTGATTGTGGTGAAAGACTTCAAGCAGGCATCAAGCTGGATTAGACATGGATTAAAATTTCTTTGCTTATTTCCTAGAATGGATGTGACAACCAATCTTCTCAGTTCCCTCCACCACCATGGGGAAACACCATTTGTTTACCTGGTGGAAGATGGGTGTCAGCCTCTTTATAGAGCTCTGTAGTGAACTAAGATAGTGTTATCATTTGACTTTGTCTGACTCTGATCATTATTGTCTGCGATTATCATCAACATTGACATTGTCTGATTCTGATAACTGTTGACTGTGTCTGATTCTGATCACCATTGACTGTGTCTGATTCTGATCACCATTGGCTGTGTCTGACAATGTCATCATTTGAGTGTGTGGACAAAACTGCCTGTGCTCCTCATCTAGTTTTGGTAGTCAAGTCTGAGTGATATGTTTTGGTAGTCAAGTCTGAATGATATGTTTTGGTAGTCAAGTATGAGTGATATGTTTTGGTAGTCAAGTCTGAGTGATATGTTTTGATAGTCACATCTGAGTGATATGTTTTGGTAGTCAAATCTGAGTGATATGTTTTGGTAGTCAAATCTGAGTGATATGTTTTGGTAGTCAAATCTGAGTGATATGTTTTGGTAGTCAAATCTGAATGATATGTTTTGGTAGTCAAATCTGAGTGATATGTTTTGGTAGTCAAATCTGAGTGATATGTTTTGGTAGTCAAGTCTGAGTGATATGTTTTGGTATTCAAGTCTGAGTGGTATGTTTTGGTAGTCAAGTCTGAGTGATATGTTTTGGTATTCAAGTCTGAGTGGTATGTTTTGGTAGTCAAGTATGAGTGATATGTTTTGATTGTCATGTCAGAGTGATATGTTTTGGTAGTCAAATCTGAGTGATATGTTTTGGTAGTCAAGTCAGAGTGATATGTTTTGATAGTCAAGTATGAGTGATATGTTTTGATAGTCAAGTATGAGTGATATGTTTTGGTATTCAAGTCTGAGTGATATGTTTTGATAGTCAAGTCTGAGTGGTATGTTTTGGTAGTCAAGTATGAGTGATATGTTTTGATAGTCATGTCGGAGTGATATGTTTTGGTAATCAAGTCTGAGTGGTATGTTTTGGTAGTCAAGTCTGAGTGATATGCTTTGTGATGTTTCAGATCTCATGATGTAAAAAAAAAGTAATAATTAATATTGTTATGAGATTACCTGTTTTGTCGTTACAGTTTGGAATGTTTTGTCGTTACAGTTTGGATTGTTTTGTCATTACAGTTTAGGATGTTTTGTCGTTACATTTGGAATGTTCTGGTGTTACAGTTTGGAATATTTTGTTGTCACATTTTGGAATGTTTTGTTGTTACAGTTTGGAATGTCTTGTCATAGTTTGGAATGTTTTGTTGTTACAGTTGGAATGTTTTGTTGTTACAATTTGGAATGTTGTGTTGTTAAAGCTGTCTTACCAGTTCGTAGAAAGGGCTGTAACTGTAGGTTCGAGATATTTCAGTATGGCCACTGAATCAGGTGGATTTCTATTCAAAGTTCTTTTGGTTGCTTCCCTTGTGCCATGTCTTAGAATTCTGCTCTGCCCTCAGCTGCCAGTTTAGATCAAGCCACACATTCTGCTATATTTTTTTTAAAAAGTAATTGAAGGGCAGTTTGCTGTGAACAACAAGATCTGCATCGTCAGCAAACAGATGCTCTGTGATTAGGACTTCTGTCACTTTCGTCTTCGGCTGTGGGCTAAGTTAGACAACCCTGTACACATGAACGTATCACCCTCAGTGTCTTGTGAACGTGCAGTGGAGGAGGACAGTGAAGTATGTTCCCACAAAGATAGTAGGGGTTAGGACACAGCCTTGACCTCAAAACTGTCAAATGTGCTTCTGTCAGATTGTACAGTGGCTTTCATGTCCTCGTGGAGTAATGCAATCATTTTGAAAAGCAGTGGTGGACACTCAGTATACTCTTATAGTTCACACAGTCCATATACTCTGATAGTTCACATAGTCCATGTGCCACAATGAAATAAAAAGCAGACGTGCTCAGGCCAAGTCAGCATTCCAGACAATGAGACACATCTTATGCAACAGATCCATATCAGTGGAAACAAGATTCTGAGTACTTAAAGTTACATCGAGCCAATTTTGTTTTATGATGTGAAGCATGGTCTGTGAATAAGAGAGTACAGTGAGAAATGGAGGCCATGGAAATGTGGTTTATAAGAGGATATTGAAGGTACTATGGACAGCTAAGAAAACCAATGAAGAAGTCTTAAGAGAGGCTGGAGTTAAAAGGCAAATTACAGCAAAGATCAGAGGCAGACAAGCGAGATTTATAGAACATTTTCTGAGAAGAGGAAAATTGGAACACATTTTGGCAACTGGAAAAACTGAAGGAAGAAGAGACAGAGGAAGACAGAGAGAGAAGTTATTGGATGGGCTGTCAGTGTGGCTAGGAAGAAAGTCACTGGCGGATCTCATAATCAACACAAAAGACAGGGAATTGTGGATAGAAATGATTGCCTACGCAATGCGGCATGGCACTTAGATTAGATTAGTTCTTATACTCTTATAGTTCACACAGTCCATATACTCTTATAGTTCACACACTCCATATACTCTTATAGGTCACACAGTTCATATACTCTTATAGTTCACACACTCCATATACTTTTATAGCTCACACAGTTCATATACTCTGATAGTTCACACAGTCCATATACTCTTATAGTTCACACAGTTCATATACTCTTATAGTTCACACAGTCCATATACTCTTATAGTTCACATAGTCCATATACTCTGATAGTTCACACAGTCCATATACTCTGATAGTTCACGCAATCTACATCTGCTCCCAGTGTGAAACGTTTTTTATGAAACAGTTTGAGGTGATCACTAAATCCTGACCCACAACAACTAATAACTGATCCTTGACCCACAACAAGCAATAACTGATCCTTGACCCACAACAAGCAATAACTGATTCTTGACCCACAACAACCAATAACTGATTCTTGACCCACAACAAGCAATAACTGATTCTTGACCCACAACAACCAATAACTTATCCTATTCGTCACCTATTTTTATGCTCTGCGTGGCCTGAAAAACAAATTGATAAGAACTCACAGAAGTTACAGAACTCGGAGGAATTACAAGACTCGGTGAATTTACAGAACTCACAGAAGTTACAGAACAGCGAAAGCTTGTTTTAAAAGACCATATAAATTGTTACAACCTTCTGACATGCAATGAGAGTACATAAATTGGACAAGCACGTGAAAACTCGAGGGAAAAAAAAACACACACACACAAAGAAAGGAGCTTTGTTTTTCAAAAGATGAAATCTTTGAGACGCAGCCCCGATTGACAGAGAAAAAGACATCTTAGTGCGCTCTAAGTGGCACAAAAAAGGAAATCAACCTTACATTGGAAACATTAAATATACAAAATAGAGACCCATGCATTCTGATTGTCAAGGTCACAGCACGTAACGAATGCATCTCTCTCGATATAAGAATGCCTACAAAAGGTCAAGTTCGGCTTACCCAGCATACACTCTGATTGCCAAGGTCACAGCACGTAACGAAGGAATAAATGATGCATCTGTCTCAGTTTAGAATGCCTACAAAAGGTCAAGTTCGGCTATACCCAGCATACACTGCGGCGATCAGGGTGGCAAAAAAAAAAAATGGACGTGCGGAGAGCTTAGTCACTGGAGGCAGCGGATAAAAAGGTCAGAAACATCTGGCTGGACGCAGATGTACTCACTAGTGATTGGGCTAGATGTACACACAAGAGCGAGTGTAAGTAGATGTACACACGAGTGACTGGGCGTAGATGTACACACACAGTGTAAGATGTACGCACAGAGTGTAAGTAGATGTACACACAAGTATGCTGTCTCTGAAGGTGGAGAAATATTTGACAGGATAAACAGGCAGACATAAAACTGGAAGGAAGAAGGCAAGGAAAGACAGGTAAGGAGGTATACAGGTAGACTGAGGTGTATTGGTCAGTTTTACAAAAAGATAAGAAAGCGTGAGGAAAGTGGGCAGAAACAAGAAGGAGAGAAATTATGACGAGCACTTATAAAAGAAGAACATACAGCAGTCCAATATTTCGGCAAAAGCCTTTATCAAAGACCACATGCAAAAACAGCACAACAAATAAAAACACGGAAGAAAACTGAAAAAAAAAACAATCAGCTCTTTCTGTAACCTGCTTGTAAGAAAAAACGGGCAATAAATGCAGAAAAGATACCATTATAACCATGATAGAAAAGTTTACTACTATCTCCATTGTAAAAACACATTCAAAAGTCACCATGATAGAAAAATATATCACTATCATTATAATATGAGATATTCTATTATTACTAACCACACAAAGATATACCACTAGCACCGTGATTCAGTCATATACCACTACACCTTCATGATACAAAGATTTACTGTTATCATCACGACACAAAGAAATATCACTGTCATCATGATTCCAAGATATACAACTATCATCATGATTCGAAGATACACTGTGATAGGAAAATATGCCACTATCATTACCATGCAAAAACTACTAAGCACAGAAAATCATTAAAAGTGATATTATTATTTACGTTTCTCTTTGTTAACATATATTCAGCATATTTATGTGCGAGTGGCGAAGTGGTTAGTGCACTGGTCTCTCATGGCAAAGGTCGGGGGTTCGAATCCGGCCGGAAGCACCCCAGTCACCCAGCTGTAGAAATGGGTACCCGACTTCTTCTGGAGTTGGGGAAGGAAAGGCGGCCAGGCGTGATACTGACCATATCACCCTCTAGTGTGCTGACAGGTCAAGGAAAATATGGGCTCTAACATCATATCCTTATGTGCCTCTAAGGCATCACATGATTACCTTTACCTCTATTTATATCAGATACGTGCTAATACATTTTGTGTGAAACACAAATGACCCTCAAAGGATATGTTGGAGAGTTACTTTGCCTGCCTGTGACGCACTTACCAGTCTAGCAGTCAGATCTCATCAAATAAAACACTAATCTTGTCCTTTATGATCGAAAGCCCTTCATGCTTTGGGACTCATTCTCCCCTCCCCACCCCCTCTTGATAACCTATATTTCGTGATTATTAATTGTTTTCCCTGTTAAAGTGTTGTGTGTCTGAAAAGAATTTCAGTTTCCGTTGATAAATTATACACGGACAGTCCTCGTTTTCCGATGGCTGCCTTGTAAAACGAGACAAGACGCGAAGCCAACTTCGTAGCAGAGAATACAGAGTGCTTTACTGTCATCAGACAGGCTTGTTCTAAAACATAAAACTAAACTATACCGGTCTTATACTTTATGTATACGTATATATATACTTTGTACATAAACTTTAAAATAAGTACCATTACGTTAAATAAGCACTGTATACTCTTAAAAATCTGTGTAAATTTACAATAAGAAGTCTCTCTACTTCATGATTCGATGCTCGGAAAAACGAATCGTTCTAAAGCGAGCATCGGACATTGGCTGTATTCAGTCAGAAATGTTGGCTGAAGAAATGAATTTACGAATTTTAAAAAAATTTGTTAAACTATGCAAGCTTTAGACAGCGGCTTAGCGAGGTTGGGGTTGGGGGGGTGGGGGTGGGGTGGGGGAGGCGAGTCAAAGTGAAGTATTCTTTCTTTAATATGCTGGCTATTTCTTTGGCAAATTGCTACAAATAAATGATGTACCTAATGAAACAGAACATGTACTTTTTTGGTATTTTAAATTGTGTGCGCAACGTTCTGCTTTTGATCTAGCTGAAGCCAAAACAAAGTAGACATGGAATTTAACAAGAAAACGTGGATCAGATATACTTTATATTCAGGAGATACTATATAATGGAAATGGAAGGCCATTTGTTCAGGAATAGTTAGCCGTTGTTGGTCAAGACCCTACCTTTTTCGATGAAGCCCTCTCTAAAAATATCTGTCATATGATCTGCTTGAATTAGCTGACCTGCCTAACTGTCTCTCGTTTCATATTAATTGTTCCTTAAACGTGTGTAATACTGGCACTGTGCTGATGTTGCATTGATGTGTTCAAGTGAAAGTTGAGAGAATAAGGACAGGACATTAGACAAGCATGCGTGCGCAATTCTTCGCCATTTAAAAATAAAGTTCATTCTTTGGTTATGGTGAGAACTTCCACCTCACATTCAGGGCATCCAGACTTGCTCTCGTTAGTCTTCCGTGACACAATAAGGGGCCAGATAGTCAGCTTTCTCCAGGTTCATCATCATCATCATCATCAATCTTGAGCTTTGGACACTATTCGGAACCCATATCTTTCCAGACAGAAAGCACTAACAACAATCACAGGCCACTGCGCACATATAGCACAAAAGAAAACAAGATGGCCGCCTTCTTTCAGAAATTCTCCGTCGAAGTAGGCAATTTACGGTCATCCAGAGTTACGATGATCATTCAGTTAAGCCTGTCCACTCATTGATTTACTTATTTGTTTAGTTCATTAATTATTTCTTTTCTTTTAAACACTGTCCTATCTTTATCTCTCTGTAAACATGAAAAACGAACTAAACATGTGTTTCTGAATTACGTTACTATATATTATACAATACTGCATATATATATATATATATATATATATATATATATATATATGTTCCTCAGTACTATATGTTTTTCGACTTATGATCAGTGAGCTCTCTAAGGTTGTGCGGTTAGTTTAGAATTTTCAACTCTTGTGTATATATATTCTCCCCAAAAAAGTGTGTAAATGTGCTTAATGGCGTAAAGTACAAAGTACAATTTAACACTCTCATACAGGAAATTCTATACCGTTCAAAAACAAAACCGGAACAAATATGATGTTGCGATTTAAACTGAAGTTTGCTGATCAGACAAGGGCAAATTGCCTGAAACGTTCACTTGGACATCAGCTTCACGTGCTGACCTGAATTGTACTCAGCAAATGATTCATGAGCACAGAAAAGTGACACTAGTCAAAGCAGCATTTTTGACAATAACTCGTGACAAGTTCATGAGAATCCCATGAAACTTACTGAACACAAAATTCACTGACCATGTTATTGAATGGATATAAAAGATTGATGCTCCCCAAATCAATTCATTTGAAAATTCAATGCGCAAGTATGGCTCATCTCACTATAGAACATCAACTCATCATCATTGGACGTTTACAGACTGGACAGTCACAAAGCGTAGTGGTCAGGCAATTTAATTGGTTAGAAGCACCATCAGTCGCCTTTGGAGATGATTTCAAGAAACTGGCTCAGTTGCAGACCGGCCACGCAGTGGAAGACCCATACTCACAACTCCTGCCGAAGACCGCTTCATACGGCTGCGTCACCTCAGGAATCGATTTACATTTGCGTCCTCCACAGTCCAGTAATTGACACCAGTTCGTCGAATTTCAGATCAAACGGTCAGGAACCGGCTGCACGACGCTGGTCTTTGGGCTAGAAGACCCTACAGAGGTCCTGTTCTTACGGACCGGCATCGCCAGAACCAACTGCAATGGGCGAACCAGCATCGTCAATGGACCGTTGTGAATGATTGGAAAAGGGTTTGGTTTAGTGATGAATCATTCTTTCTGCTCCAGCGACACGATAGACGGAGAAGAGTTTACCGCAGTCCATGAGCCCAGAACTGCGTGAATGAAGCTCCCCCACATGGTGGTGGAGGTGTACTGGTATGGGGGACGATCAAATTCATGGGAAAAAGTGACCTGGTGCAAATTGAAGGACGACTGAATGCCCAACGATACATCGCTGAAATTCTTCGTCCTCACGTCCTTCCACTTCTGGCTGCACCAGGGTCGATTTTTCAGCAGGATAACGCTCGACCTCATGTGGAACAACTCACCACCCAGTTCCTAGCTGACAGCAACTTCCAGACCATTCCGTGGCCATCCATGTCATCAGACATGAACCCCAATAGAACACTTGTGGGATGAACTCAACAGACAAGTCCGCCAGCGAGACATGGTGCCAACCAATCTCCGACAGTTGTCCCTTGCACTGCGGGAAGAATGGACAGCCATCCCACAACAACAGATCCAACGGCTAATCAGATCCATGTTAAGGATATGTCGTTCTCTGACACAGGACAGAGGAGGCCATACGCCTTACTGAAACGGAGGCCTCAGTTGCAAAGAATAAAAGTCC
This sequence comes from Achatina immaculata, assembly GCA_009760885.1. Classification (NCBI taxonomy): domain Eukaryota; kingdom Metazoa; phylum Mollusca; class Gastropoda; order Stylommatophora; family Achatinidae; genus Lissachatina; species Lissachatina immaculata. The sequence continues at coordinate 17,500,185 of CM019711.1, forward strand.
AAACCAAATTTAATGAACATCATTTCATTGTTAAAGTCTTACAATTTCTTCATGCCAAGATTGAAACATTAATTTCGTAAAAGAAAGCAATATAGTAAACTTAGTGTAACACCGTTGTTGTTGTTGTTGTTGTTGTTGTTGTTGTTGTTGTTGTTTTAATCAGAGCAGGTTTAGCACAGAGGAGCAACGAAAACTATGAGCAATTTTTTTTTTGCGCAACACATAACATTTTCTGCGTAGGATCGTGTGTGCGCGCGCGCACGCTCGGAGTTAACATTGCTTACGATCAGATCTACTCACCAGACATTGTGTAGGTCTTATTTTAGTCAAAAACCGATGACCATCTGTACTTTGAACGACAAAAGTATTTTACCTGATGTGAAAGTGAGCACAAATACTTTGACACATTTTCCTGTCTAGCTTCACTTTGTCAACATTGCTTAGCTTTATCTGCAGCAAAATGTTGGCGGCATTTTAAAGTCACTTTGAATCATCATTTTTTTTAAAATGGAAATTACAGACGAAAGGTATTCTCAGCCAGCAAGTGAGTATTCCTTGTACAGGTGCAGCCTTCTCATTTCTGTCCGATCACTTACGCCATTTTGTTGGGCAAACACGAAATATCACTTCTAAATTTCAAGACAAAAATCAATCTGAAATGGGATAAATATGTTTGTGGCTGCAAGCGTTAGAACTAAATAATGGCAAAGCTGGTTGTAACTTGCCACGTGGCTCCAGCAGACAAGAAAATGGCGGTGAACCGAGTTTTTCAAACTCTTTAATGTAAATCAGGAAAGAAAATTTCCATTGAAATTGTGCATTATGTTTACAAGAACAGCATTTAATGCGCCAGAAAAGGAATAAATGAGAAAAATAAACATTTGACTTTATGTGTTTTTCAATAAACTAAAACTGGACATGAGACAGTGCTGATGTGGAGGTGAGATAACGCAGTCATTGAAGCTGCTATTCAGTCATTTCTCTTTCAGCTGCTTCTTCTAGACATAAGGAAGAAGAAGAAGAAGAAGAAATGCTCTTATATTAGAGCAGCTACACGAAAGTAGAATGAGACTGTTGAAGGCTGGAAGAGTCGAGCAGACTGTCATGCTGGTGGAGCCCCCACACTGCAGAAGCTTTTTTTTTTTAAACTACCATTTCTAGTGTAAGTTTTTAACTACCATTTATTGTGTTGGTTTTTAACTACCATTTATAGTGTTAGTTTTTTTTTACTACCGTGTATAGTGTAGGTTTTTAACTACCATTTACAATGTGTTTTTAAACTACCATATATAGTGTAAGTTTTTAAACTACAATTTAGAATGTAAGTTTTTTAACTGCCATTTAGAGTATAAGTTTTTAAACTGCCATCTATAGTGTAAATTTTTAAAGTATCATTTATAGTGTACATTTTTTAACTACCATTTAGAGTGTAAGTTTTTAACAACCATTTATAATGTAATTTTTTAAACTACAATTTATAGTGTAAGTTTTTTAACTAAATTTATAGTGTAAGTTTTTTAAACTACCATTTATAGTGGAAATATGTTTTAAAACCGTTTATAGTGGACATTTTTTACTACCATTTAGAGTACAAGTTTTTTTTTACTACCATTCAAAGTGTAAATTTTGTAACTACCATTTAGAGTGTACATTTTTTAAACTACCATTTAAAGTGTAAATTTTAACTACCATTTCATTCATTCATTCATTTGCATGTCCCTTGCGGAACTTTGCCTCCATAACGGCACTCCTGTAGGCCTCTAGGCTGTGGGCAAGATGGCCTGCTGCTGATGCATCCATTTGCTGATCATCAACGATGCCTTGCAACCATCTTCACCTTGGTCTTCCTCTCTTTCTTTTTCCCATTATGTACCCTTCCAAGACGGTCTTCTCTAGATTATCATGACGTTTAATGTGTCCAAAATATTTAAGTTTTCTCTGTTTAATCGTCTTTACTAGCCAGCCTTCTTCAATATTAAGTTCTTGTAGTATGGATATATTTGTTCTTTTTTGTGTCCATGATATTTGAAGAACTCTTCTGTAGCATTTATATTCAGAAGCATTTATGTGAACTACCATTTAGAGTGTACATTTTAAACTACCATTTATAATGCTAATGTTTACTACCATTTAGAGTATAAGTTTTTTAACTACGTTTTTTAGCTACCATTTATAGTGTAAGTTTTTAAACTACCATTTAGAGTATATGTTTTTTAACTACATTTTTTAGCTACCATTTATAGTGTAAGTTTTTAAACTACCATTTAGAGTATATGTTTTTTAACTACGTTTTTTAGCTACCATTTATAGTGTAAGTTTTTAAACTACCATTTAGAGTATATGTTTTTTAACTACATTTTTTAGCTACCATTTATAGTGTAAGTTTTTAAACTACCATTTAGAGTATATGTTTTTTAACTACGTTTTTTAGCTACCATTTATAGTGTAAGTTTTTAAACTACCATTTAGAGTATAAGTTTTTTAACTACGTTGTTTAGCTACCATTTACAGTGTAAGTTTTTAAACTACCATTTATAATATAAGTGTTTTAACTACCATTTATAGTGTAAGTGTTTTAACTAGCATTTATAGTGTAAGTGTTTTAACTAGCATTTAGAATGTAAGCTAATTGTGTTGATTCATAGAAAGAGAATATCTTGAATAGATTATATAAACAGGTCATAACTTGTAGAACTGAGAACATAAAAAGTCCTGACAGGCAATCCAAGTTCTCTCCCCTTTATTCTTGGTTCAGAAATCGAGCACAGCCATGTGGCCAGACTTTGGGGGAAACTGGAACCGAAACGAATGACGAGGAAGAGCCAAATCAAATCTCATTTAGGGCTAATGACAAATAACAGACACGGGGAATGCCACAAGAAACAGGTGAGCGTGTGACATGGATATAAACCACAAATAAACCACAGAGAGAAAGAAAAAAAACAAAGCAGGAGAGTTTGTTAAATACAACACAAGTTATTCACGAAAGGGAGTAAATTCTTGCACGAGAAGAAGGACAAAAGTGTGAGATTTGAAAGCGCGAGTTTTTTTAATTAAAAACTCAAGCAAAAGCTGTTCCAAGAAAGAAGTAAAGTGATGCGAACAGAGAGAAGAAACGAATATGAGAAGCAGAGAGAAAAGTATAAAGAATGAGGGAATCCGATTTATCTTGTCTGGCTTATCAATATTTGATTGTGGACATCTTCCCGGAAAATGAAATGACTTATGGGTAAAAGAAAGTAGGTCAGAAACTATCCTCAGGTTTCTCGCTGTCTCGTCTGCTGGAGGGATATTGAAAATAGCTTGACGGGGATTAAATAAAGTCACCAACAGTCCAGTATTGCACGGGACAGTACGGTATTTTAAGGATTTGTCCAGGGAATCCTGTAACTTCTGTCATAACGCCTAACTTTTCCTTATTTCAAAGCACGTGTCTCATATTGTCCCGTATTCTCATCCTTGATCGCTGCTTATTTGGAAATTGCCCGTATTGTTTCAATTATCTTAGCGGAAATGTTGGTATTTTTGAAGCAAATTCACTCTGTAAACGAGTACAACAAGCAGTTTTGAGTGCCACATTTGTAAGGCAAGCTATAAATCTCTCTCTCTCTCCCTCTCTCTCTCTCTCTGAACCTTAAGTGCCCAGGGCACATACGGCTTCCGCAAGGGTTTTCCACAAATGCCTGTCCTTTGCCTTTTTTTCTGCTCTTGCCCAGGTGAATGAATGAATGAATGAATGAATCTTTATTTTTCAAGGGTAAAGAATTGGGCACGCTGGCCCGTCTTACATTCTGCCCTTCATCACTCCATCTTTCATTCTTCCCACACACTTGATTTGGTACAAAAATACAAATTAAATTAGTAAAAACATATCAAAAGAGTGTAAGATTTAACTACTACATTCAAGGTAAAAGAGAAGAAGTAATTAACCTAATAAAATAGCACTCACGCACACATACACACGCAGACATATACATAAATAAAAATGCATTGTAAATACAGATCTTCTAACATATGTTTTTTTAAACAAACATTAAAATAATTTCTAACAATATCTAACAAGTTGCTTTTCTAACTATGTCACTGAAGTACTTGATGGTTTACGAGCCATGTGTTGAGAGAGTCCTGGCTATTTTATGGAGGCATATAATTACAAGCAAGTAAATAATGAAACAGGTTTGAGTTAAAGGATGAAGTATTACCAATGGATTTTAAATTGTAAGGGAGGGTGTTCCAGAGCTGTACTGCAGAGTATGCAAGGCTTTTCTTGTACAGATCAATCCTGGGTTTATGAAGAAGACAGTTTTTTAAACGCTGGCTATGTTTAGTTATACGTAAACAGTGACCACAAGTAAGGCGGAGCATTGTGCGACAGAATTCTGTGAACAAACTTAACTTAGTTAAAAATGATTCGTTTTTTAAGGGGTAGAATTTTGAGTTGTTTGTGTTGATCTACAGTCTGTACTGGGTGTTTGTCACAAATAAGATTTAATGCTCGCTTGTGAAGTGAGTGGAGCCTTTTTGTGTTTGAGACTGAGCATCCATCCCAGATTGTGGAACAGTAATCTAAGTGTGTTTGTATGTGTGATATGTAGTATATTTTTCTTGTGTTTTTGTCGATAAAGTGTTTAATTTTGGCTAATTGGTAAACTTTCTGTGCAATCAAATTTGTTAGGTTATGTACGTGAGAATTCCAAGTTAAATGCTGATCAATGATGAGTCCTAGGGTTTTACGTTCATGAACATTTTCTATTGCCTTAGTCCCAGCACAAAGCTGTAGTGAAGTTTTAGTTGCATTTTGCAGTTTCTGTCTTGTAGTGATGAGCATGGATTTTGTTTTGTTGGTGTTTATCAACATACCATTTTTATTACGCCATTTAATCAAACTGTTTATATCATTTTGGAGCGTTGTCTGTAGGTTATTGATGTCATATTCACTATTGTAAACAGTACAGTCGTCAGCGAAAAGATCACATGAAGAGTGCTTTAAATGTAGTGGTAGGTCGTTAATATAGATAGCAAAGAGAAGAGGACCAAGAATGGAGCCTTGAGGAATACCGGTATCAACCACAGACGAGCCAGATATTTTGTTTCTAAAGCAAACTGCTTGTTTTCTACCTGAGAGAAAAGATGTAATACATTTTGTTAGGTCAGGATGTAATCTATAGCTTTCCAGCTTTTTTGCAAGAATTTCATGATCAGTCATATCGAAGGCTTTCTTAAAATCAAAAAAGACAGCACCACACAATTTGTCATCATTTATATTAGACAGCCAGCTTTCTGTCATTTTAGTTAATGCTGTGTGGCAGGAGTAATTTGGTCTAAAACCTGACTGACTGTCTATTAGTAGACTGTTTTCTTGCATGTGGAGCAGAGTTAACTTTTGTATATGTTTTTCAAAAGGTTTTGATAGTGATGACAGAATGGATATGGGTCTATAGTTTGAGAGGTCACTAGTCTGTCCAGATTTAAAAAGAGGAAAAACTTTGGCGAGTTTAAAAGCGTCAGGGAAATATTTTTTGTCAATACACAAGTTGTATAAGTATGTTAGTGTGTCTGTGATAACTGGTGCAGCGTAGCGTAGTATCTTGTTACTAATGTCATCACATCCTGCTGAGTTAGTGTTCTTTAAGGACCGGATGTAGTTATAAACCTCACCGACTGTGAGGAAAGGAATATTAATTTGTTTTAGCTTTACACATTTACTGTCACTGAAAGTTTTCAACACGCTCAGGTCACAATTAGGGGTCGGTAATGAAGATTTTAAAATACTATTTTCTTCCCTAAAATGTTCACTGAAGTTAGTGCAAGTATGTTCACCATTAAGTGTTTGTGGGTCAGTTTGCTTCCTTTTATTTACAAGAGTATTAATCGCTTTCCAGATTGATTTACTATCAGTTTTGTCTTTCACTAAATTTCTGAAGTAATTTTTCTTTTCCTGCCTAATTAAATACTGCACCTTATTCCTAAGTGAACGATAGCTACTGAAATTTCTGCTTTTGTGAGCTTCATCCCGTTTCCTCATCAGTTGCAATATATCGGGAGTTATCCACAGGGATTTTGTTACGTGTTTTACTCTCATTTCTTTGATGGGGACATGCTTGTCAAAAATATTTCGAAATATCCTGATTCAGTATTCGATAGCCTCATCTGGATTTGTTAACTTGAAAACGTACGTAAGAGGCGAAGCTTTTAGATCAGTTAAAAATAATTGCAAGTTAAAGTTTTTAAAGTTTCTATATTTGATGCTGGTATGTTTGTGTTTCGGCATTTTATACCCCTTATGTGACCACATACAGCAGACCGGGTAGTGATCACTCAGCGACACATGAGGGACAGTACATTCAGTAATGTTTCCTGGATCAGCTACATAAATATGATCTATTAGTGTTGATGATGATTCAGCAACTCTAGTAGGTTTGTTAGCAATTTGGGAGAAGTTGTAAGATGTTAAAATGTTCTTCCATGTAGGATTTGGCTGATTAAGATCTATATTGAAGTCGCCTAGAATGATTATGTCCTTGAATTTATGAGTTACAGCATCATCCATCATGGTCGCAAAGTGGTCGTACCACTCGGCTGAAGCATTTGGATTTCGGTATATAAAACTAATTAGAATTGGACTAAGATTTGATATTTTGATTTCTAGCATAATACATTCAACCTCTGATGTTTCTAGGTCTTCTCTTCTACAAAATTTAATTGTGTTAGAAATGTAAACGACTAAACCTGTCTCTAGCTTCCTAGTTGGGTCGCGCCTGATCAAATTAAACCATCTATTCTTATATCATTGTCTGTGATTTTTTATGTAATCTGCTTTCAGAGAAACCAAAAATATGAAAATGTTGTTGAAGTATATGTGTAACCTCAGGGAGTTTTCCTAACAAATGATAAACATTTAAGTGGCCAACACGTATGCCATCGTGTTGCAACCACTCCTCCATTTTCTGAGTCACTATAGCAATGTTAGAAATATTATATTTCAGTAAAAATAAAATAACTGTTCAGACTTCAATCATACAATTATAGGTATACGTTTAAGCTAGTAGAGATAATGAATCTAAGTAAGTTTATAATATACTGACAAATAATGAAAAAAAGTACAAAAATCAACAATGCAATGAACGTTATGTAAGTGTAAATTGTAAAAGACATGATAACAATATTAGCTGTAAGCTAGCACTAAGAAATGTCTGTTCTGCTGTAAGAACTTCTGTGGTTTTTTGTTTTTGTTCAGTTAAATTTATCTACAGAAGTTAAAAAGTGCTGGAAGTTTCAAGCTATCTAGTATCTGTATGCGGGTGTTGAGTGTTGATTGTGTAGTAGGGACATCATATACGCGTGGCTCAGAGCTGCAGGACTAAACTGCATTAGATATTGTAGCTGATAGTTCCATGGATAATGATTCGAGGTTCTTGTGTTTGTGTCCTGTACAGTTGTTGTGGTATTCCTAAGTGGTGATTGTGCAGGAGTCTCCATGTTGTTCGCTGTACTAAGTGTTGGTATAAATTGTTGAGCTTGCCGTGTAGGCAGGGGCGGGAACATGGAATCGTATAGTGGGTCAGTGGATGGAGCGGGCAGTGGTAGAGAGGCAGAGGGTGGTGTTTCTGAGGGTCCTTGGAGTCTTGTAGTTGGTGTAGAGTGTGTGTTTCTTGATCTATGAGATGTGGGTGGCTGTCAAAACTGTGAGCCCTCTATTGCTCAACATCCTTTCTGTTGTTCTTCTCCATGTCTCTTTTGGTCTACCCTTACTTCTGTTCCCCTGTGGTGTCCATCTTAGTGCTATTTTTGGTAGTGAGTTGTCAGTCATTCGGAGCACATGTCCCAACCATCGCCAGCGTCTTTCCTCAATAATTGCTGTCAGTGGCTTCATCTGCTTTTCTGCCAACAAGATATAAATATAAATATGCTCTACTAGTTAGAAATTTAGGATTAAAATTTAAATAAATTTTATCTCCCCCCTGCCCCCAATCCCTCGATTGAATATCCTGTATCTGGCAATTATCCTCCAGAAATTATCCTTGGCACAGTGCTGGCCGGGATAGGAAAGTGTAGGAAGTTATTCGTCCAGGTTATGTAGAATGTGAAATGGTTTGTAGTGGGTGCCTTGAAACTCTTATATATATATATATATATATATATATATATATATATTATATATATATATATATATATATATATGATTATCAGATATTTCCTTCCCATAATTCAGTGCCATCGTACATGTGACCTAAAACTGCACCGCCTCCAAATGTACTGTCCAAAAAAAAAAAAAAACGCATAACTACTGATGACCCAATTTTAGCTATAACTTTGATATTCTATAGCTTTTAAAATTGAATGAATACAATTTTCAAATTGCACACAATAATACCTAAGGGTTTAAACACTCACTTGACAGTTTCTTGCATCTGTGTGACGAGAATTTGTTAGTCCCAGGAGTTCTCAAGTTAGTATGGTGTGTGGTCGCTTGCATCGATCAGCGACTGGCATCTCCTGGGCATAGATACGATCAGATGTCTGATGTGCACCCGTGGGATGGCTGCCCACTCTTCCTGGAGTGTCTGCCACAAATCACGAGGATTGGCTGGAGAAACGTTTCGGCAACAAACACGTCTTTGCAACTCATCCTATAGGTGCCCGATCGGATTCATGTCTGGAGAAGGGGATGGCCAGTGAAGGGTGAGAATATTGTTGGCAGTCAGGAACTGTGTGGTGAATTGTGCAGAATGGGGTCTGGCGTTGTCTCGTTGAAACATAGACCTTTGCGCAGCCAAAACTTGAAAGACAAGGGGTAGAAGAATTTCATTGACGTATCGCTGCGCATTCAAGCCTCCTTCAATCTGCACCAATGGACTCCTTCCGTTGAAATTGATAATTCCCCATACCATTACACCTCCACCACCGTGCGGCGGAGCTTCATCAACTAAATTTTGGGCAAAACGTTCATTTGGCCTACGGTAGACCTTTCTCTGCATATCATGGCGGTGCAACAAAAAGGAAGATTCGTCACTAAACCAGACACGTCTCTATTGATTGTCAGTTGTCGAGGGCCGATGCTGGTTGGCCCAAACAAGTCGATTTTGGCGATGGCGTCTCGTTAAGACAGGACCTCGGTGAGGTCATCGTGCCACCAGTCCAGCTTCATGCAGTCTATTCCGGACAGTTTGATCAGACACACGGCGTCCTGCAAGCAATGACTGGGCAGTTGAGGAAGCTGTTGTAAAGTTGCTTCTGAGGTGATGAACCAGAATAAAGCGATCATCAGCTGCTGTTGTCGCAGTGGGTCGTCCACTGCCGTGCCGGTCTTCAGCTGAGCCAATGGCTTGGAAACGGTGCCAAAGTCGACTGATGGTACTCTGCTGCACGTTTAAATGCCTGGCAACCTGACTTTGACTTTCGCCTGCTTGCAGGCGACCAATAGCAATGTTTCGTAAAGTTTGCGATAGACGAGCCATAATTGTTTGCTTGAAAATTAACTGAATTGTTGTGTGTAACCTCATCCTTTTTTAGGGTTTCATTTGCGTGGGAAGTGAGTTGTGCTCACCATAAAAATCACTACGTTTCCATAAACGCAATGTGAGTTATAGTAAAAAAAAAATGTGTGTAGCAAGGGCAGCTACTGCGTTCTGACTATACACGAGAATAGCAAAATTCACGCTAAATCATGAACCAATTTTTGGTTTGGCTTGAGATACCCAGGAAAAAATTTTGTCATAACATATTTAAAAAATGAAGCATATATAAGCTATGCGTTTCTTTTTCTTTTTTTGGACAGTATATATATCATCCCAGGTTCTATATATCATCCCAGGTTCTATATATCATCCCAGGTTCTATATATCATCCCAGGTTCCATATATCATCCCAGGTTCTATATATCATCCCAGGTTCCATATATCATCCCAGGTTCCATATATCATCCCAGGTTCCATATATCATCCCAGGTTCTATATATCATCCCAGGTTCTATATATCATCCCAGGTTCTATATATCATCCGAGGTTCCATATATCATCCCAGGTTCTATATATCATCCCAGGTTTTATATATCATCCCAGGTTCTATATATCATCCCAGGTTCTATATATCATCCCAGGTTCTATATATCATCCCAGGTTCTATATATCATCCCAGGTTCTATATATCATCCCAGGTTCCAACTCTTTTATCTGTGCCCAGCTTGCTATCCTGTGAATCTTATCTAATATATGACGAAATTAGAAACATTAACACAGCACATTTTCATATACATAAGTAACAACTCGTAAACCACATAATGATCAAGGCAAATACTAACTCAGTTTAATCATAAACAAGAAAACATATCACGCACGACAAACTGAGAACCACGAAAAATGTATGTACCACGAACAAGAACCACCAGAAAGGCGAGACAGAAATATCTGTCACTATACGTGACTCTCATATTTATCATACATCTACTTCAAAGCTGACCCTTCTTCACATAGAAGGTCTGACTGTGCTATATTGTGCAATCGCACTAATGCCCGACAATTCTGTCTTCTTTTCAACACAAAGCTGCATGAACAACTCGTGAATTAGCATCGGTATACTTAACAACACATATTATACTCGTCCTAACTCATGAAACATCATATTCAAAGTTGCTCAGCGATCATAACTGCACTTTACCTTCACAAAAATAATGCCTCTTAAATGAAATATCAAAATATATGAAATACGACAAATATCAATGAAAAAGTGTGACATTACGTATGTATGACAGATGAACACTGACAAAGTATAAGTGTGCATAATTTCAATGAACATTAACAAGAAAACCTCTAATTACATACAGTGATGCGCACGTAACACATAATACAACAAATGACAATGTCAGTGCAGATGCGATCAATCAGAAGTATATCAAGTATGATAATGAATCAATAGAACTGGTTTTCATGTTACACATATCTTAACTACTTCTATATAACGCTGAACACATGGAACAGTTCACCACGAACTACGACTTCGTTACATAAAACAACGAACAATACTTCTTCTAACAAAACTTACAGCTAGCTACACATGCACATAACCCAACATCAGACCTAAGACAACTTACACAACTTTGACGGTGGCACAGGTGGAGATCATCGCAGGGAACAATACAAACAAATATACACTGATCCATAAGACAATAACGATAACATGCTCCCTCACTATAATCCTGGCCGTACCTCCCCACAAACCACGGACGAATGACTGGTCAACTACACATTATAACTGGACAACACACAAGCCAGTCACGTGTCCAAAAATCACGAGGTGCTACTTTAACCGTTCCGGTCGGCTGAGCACGACAACGATGCAGCCAGCAACCTTCACACACAAGAAAGAAAACTGAAAATTATCATCCAGGAATACACGCCGAAGAAACAGAAACTCTGGAAAAAGCTATAAAAAAAAACAATAACAGGACAGCATGTTAGAGAGGGCAATATTCCTAAAATCCCCCCCCCCCCCCCCAAATACTCATATTTACCCACAATAAAACACAATTTCTGTTTATACCGAATGTAATTAACAAACAGTACAGATAAATTACTTTGAACAACGCCCAAATCTACTGCAGCAACATCTGGCGTTCCTCTCATGTCTGCATCACAAAGCTGGCTCTCAGCCTCTCATGTCTGCATCACAAAGCTGGCTCTCAGGCTCTCATGTCTGCATCACAAAGCTGGCTCTCAGCCTCTCATGTCTGCATCACAAAGCTGGCTCTCAGCCTCTCATGTCTGCATCACAAAGCTGGCTCTCAGCCTCTCATGTCTGCATCACAAAGCTGGCTCTCAACCTCTCATGTCTGCATCACAAAGCTGGCTCTCAGGCTCTCATGTCTGCATCACAAAGCTGGCTCTCAGCCTCTCATGTCTGCATCACAAAGCTGGCTCTCATGTCTGCATCACAAAGCTGGCTCTCAGGCTCTCATGTCTGCATCACAAAGCTGGCTCTCAGGCTCTCATGTCTGCATCACAAAGCTGGCTCTCAGCCTCTCATGTCTGCATCACAAAGCTGGCTCTCAGCCTCTCATGTCTGCATCACAAAGCTGGCTCTCAGGCTCTCATGTCTGCATCACAAAGCTGGCTCTCAGCCTCTCATGTCTGCATCACAAAGCTGGCTCTCAGCCTCTCATGTCTGCATCACAAAGCTGGCTCTCAGGCTCTCATGTCTGCATCACAAAGCTGGCTCTCAGCCTCTCATGTCTGCATCACAAAGCTGGCTCTCAGCCTCTCATGTCTGCATCACAAAGCTGGCTCTCGTATCGGCCCCAGGGAAACCTATAGCTGTGTTACATGCGATTACCGGAAGCATCGACGCTGATATTACCCAATTCACGGCTTAGACTTATCCACTTTGGAATCGATCCAAAATTTATCTTCTAAATTACTGACGGGGTATCGCTTTTAATCGTTTCTGATCACGAGATCGCCCGCCTCCACAGAGGGTACTGGTTCATATCTTGTGGCTTACACTTAAGCTAGAAAAAGCGTTTTCAAGACCAGAAAAAAAAATATTGGAAATAATTACTACAGCACGGGAGACTTTGAAAAATAGTGGAGGCCATTTTTTTTTTTGTGTCAGCAGGGAGTTATGGGACAGGGGTTATCAAAAACACAAATCCCTGAGGATCCACAAGTAAAAGTTTTGTGATTTATGGATAATTTCTGTATCTTTTGAATTGTTTCATCGCTTGCTTTAGACTTTATAAAAAAAACGCTATGCCACTCTGCATTTGCATGCTGTGCAGGTATGAAGTGCCTTCAAATTTCTAGAGTTATACAGTATCTGAGTTAGGGGTGCCAGTACTTGTCCTCGCTGTCTTTGTTCCCCAGGAAAACGCCAGCCCTTGTATCTGTATTCGCTGTCTTTGTTCCCCAGGAAAACGCCAGCCCTTGTATCTGTATTCGCTGTCTTTGTTCCCCAGGAAAACGCCAGCCCTTGTATCTGCATTCGCTGTCTTTGTTCCCCAGGAAAACGCCAGCCCTTGTATCTGCATTCGCTGTCTTTGTTCCCCAGGAAAACCCCAGCCCTTGTACCTGTCCTCACTGCCTAACCCCAGCTCCTGTACCTGTCCTCACTGCCTAACCCCAGCTCCTGTACCTGTCCTCACTGCCTAACCCCAGCCCTTGTACCTGTCCTCACTGCCTAACCCCAGCTCCTGTACCTGTCCTCACTGCCTAACCCCAGCTCCTGTACCTGTCCTCACTGCCTAACCCCAGCTCCTGTACCTGTCCTCCCTGCCTAACCCCAGCTCCTGTACCTGTCCTCACTGCCTAACCCCAGCTCCTGTACCTGTCCTCCCTGCCTAACCCCAGCTCCTGTACCTGTCCTCACTGCCTAACCCCAGCTCCTGTACCTGTCCTCACTGCCTAACCCCAGCTCCTGTACCTGTCCTCACTGCCTAACCCCAGCTCCTGTTGCCTGTCCTCACTGCCTAACCCCAGCTCCTGTACCTGTCCTCACTGCCTAACCCCAGCTCCTGTTACCTGTCCTCACTGCCTAACCCCAGCTCCTGTACCTGTCCTCACTGCCTAACCCCAGCTCCTGTACCTGTCCTCCCTGCCTAACCCCAGCTCCTGTACCTGTCCTCACTGCCTAACCCCAGCTCCTGTACCTGTCCTCACTGCCTAACCCCAGCTCCTGTACCTGTCCTCACTGCCTAACCCCAGCTCCTGTACCTGTCCTCACTGCCTAACCCCAGCTCCTGTTACCTGTCCTCACTGCCTAACCCCAGCTCCTGTACCTGTCCTCACTGCCTAACCCCAGCTCCTGTACCTGTTCTTGCTGTCTTTGTTCCCCATGGAAACCCCAGCTCCTGTACCTGTTCTTGCTGTCTTTGTTCCCCAGGGAAACTCCAGCTCCTGAACCTGTCCTTGCTGCCTTTGTTCCCCAGGGAAACCCCAGCTCCTGAACCTGTCCTTGCTGCCTTTGTTCCCCAGGGAAACCCCAGCTCCTGAACCTGTCCTCCCTGCCTTTGTTCCCCAGGGAAACCCCAGCCCCTGTACCTGTCCTTGCTGCCTTTGTTCCCCAGGGAAACCCCAGCTCCTGTACCTGTCCTCACTGCCTAACCCCAGCTCCTGTTACCTGTCCTCACTGCCTAACCCCAGCTCCTGTACCTGTCCTCACTGCCTAACCCCAGCTCCTGTTACCTGTCCTCACTGCCTAACCCCAGCTCCTGTACCTGTCCTCACTGCCTAACCCCAGCTCCTGTACCTGTCCTCCCTGCCTAACCCCAGCTCCTGTACCTGTCCTCACTGCCTAACCCCAGCTCCTGTACCTGTCCTCACTGCCTAACCCCAGCTCCTGTACCTGTCCTCACTGCCTAACCCCAGCTCCTGTTACCTGTCCTCACTGCCTAACCCCAGCTCCTGTACCTGTCCTCACTGCCTAACCCCAGCTCCTGTTACCTGTCCTCACTGCCTAACCCCAGCTCCTGTACCTGTCCTCACTGCCTAACCCCAGCTCCTGTACCTGTTCTTGCTGTCTTTGTTCCCCATGGAAACCCCAGCTCCTGTACCTGTCCTTGCTGTCTTTGTTCCCCAGGGAAACTCCAGCTCCTGAACCTGTCCTTGCTGCCTTTGTTCCCCAGGGAAACCCCAGCTCCTGAACCTGTCCTTGCTGCCTTTGTTCCCCAGGGAAACCCCAGCTCCTGAACCTGTCCTCCCTGCCTTTGTTCCCCAGGGAAACCCCAGCCCCTGTACCTGTCCTTGCTGCCTTTGTTCCCCAGGGAAACCCCGGCCCCTGCACTGGTCGATTCATAAAACAAAATCTGTCCTGTGTGCGAAATCGAGCCTGGGACATTCTGATGGGCAGACCGTTGCGTTAACCACTACACCATGTGGCACGCAGTGGCTTTGGCATGAAGAATGTTGCATGAATGTCTGTACTGGATGATTTATCTTCTGCCTAGGCTTGTCTCAGTCTTTGTCTTGCGAACTGTCCCACTTTCTCGCTGGAACACATGGACCTCCTTCTGACACCTTCACAATTTTGGAGCTTTAAGTGGCCTACTTCCTAGACTAACTTAACGCGTGCCAGTTACTTAATTCAGACCTGGTATGCGGCCCAACCAAAAAATTTCAACAAGGGACTTTATCCAGCGACCTGTTCAGTCGCTTTCCATTACTGAACTTGAGAGTTATGATCTCTTTGCCAGAAGTCTCGACGCTGCTCCTGGTGTATTCACGTCCACTTTAAATCTTGCTCTGGCCCAACCTCAACCCACAGTCCCAGCTTATCGTGACATTCGTTCGATTCTGTACCTAAGAGGAGGGATGCCACAAAGCTAAGTTTTTTTTAGTTTTTCCTCTTTTTATTTATGTGTTGTATTGTTCTTGTATGTAATCTATGAGAAAGGCTGACGCCGAAATATTGGATGTTGTATGTTTTTTTCTTTTGTATACTCTCATCTTACTTTCATACTTTCCGCCATTTGTGTTTTTTCTCATTTTTCTCATCCCATCTGTCGCTTCGTTGTAAAACTGAACCATACACCTCTGTCTATCTTTATTACAGTTTATCTTGATGTCCCACCCCCCCCCCCCTTTTTTTACAAAAAAAGAAAGAAAAAAATGTTTGAGGGTATGAACAGCATTTACGACGCGTTTGTCTTAATGATACAACACTTGGGAGATCATAGCACCCATGTACTTGTCCCAAGTACAAGAATCAAGATCTAGTTCTAACCCATCACTGAAATCTTATAACATGTACAGATGTAGGAGTACTGTGTTCATTTATGATATATCCCAAATTTGCAGTGGTTCAAAGTTGAAAGTTCAAAATTCAGATGCCGGCTTCACTGCATTCGGGACAACCCCATACATACTCATCCGCATGCCGAAGCATCGATCCAAGAGTTGTTTGCTAATAGTTCTTGTCAAAAGTTGGTTGTTTACGATGTGTTTTCTGCCACACATTTCAGATTTCCTGCCAGCATCTTTAATTTGTCATAGCTCCAGCAGTCTCTCCATATCTACACTGATCTTCCAATCCCGCTCTTTATTTTCCCGAAGTCTGTCCAGTACAGACTTACCAGTGTCGACCTTGTCCATCGTCGGCCTGCCATTTATTTTAGCCTGACCAGCAAGTCTATCTGCCACTTCATTGCCATGTACTCCCACATGCCCTGGACAGTAAAACCAGGTTAGGCTCATCACAGCTGACTGGCTTAAAAGATGAACCCATTCTTTTCTAAGCAATGTCTTCTCAATCTTACGAAGCATACTCTGATAATTCGTCACAATGACACCATTAACCACATCATGAGCAACTAACCATTCCATTGCCACCGACACAGTCTCCATTTCCAATCGCACGCTTGATCTGGTGACTTCAAAGGCTCCAGAACCCGGTGCCACTACTCTTCCATTTCGGCAGGCAACAAAACCCCAACCACTTCTGCTGTTCCAAGACACTGAGAAATCTCTATATATATTCCCGTGTCGGAAGACCCACAGTGATGCTGGGTGAGATCTTGAACCTAAAGTTCAACTGCTCATTGTGCCCAGTCTCTACATTCACGGTTCTTTTGTATAATAACCTTTGTTAGCTGAGGTCGCTCCTGTACCCGTAACCAGTCATCACCTTCAGGCGCCTCATTTAGACTTCACATTGACTTTATTGCATCCTCCGCTTCAGCCGTCCAAGATCATTTGATGTGTCTGCCTTTTATCAACCCAAACTCCTTATGGAGAGGATGATCCTTCATACCAGCAGACCTGACATATTTACCTTTGTGGCAGTTGCAGCAAACAAAACGGAAGTACGTAACGAACATTAATCAGTAGACACAGGAAGCGGAAGTTCCCTTTCCCATTATCCGAAGATTGTCCAACAGAAAAGTGCAGATAGTTTTTGAACGACAGAGAGATTGCTAAGGGTTAATATCAAAAACATGCATGTAAACCGAGACCTAAAACAGGAAAATGAAACAAAAGTGCACATTATATTTATTTTAAAATACGAGCTCCAAAAATATAAAAAGAAAATAAAAGCTACGAAGAATAAAATCTTCAGAATCCTTTTTACAAATGGAAATGGTTCCAGTTTTACCCGCCAGCCACATATTAACAATTTTAAAAATAAAAAAAACTCCATTTCCTCGGAAATGGCCAGCAGAATGGCCGGACAAGAAAGCAGGACATCAGATATCTTAAACTTTGAGGAGAAAAGGTTGAGAAGACAGCAAGAAGAAGTGAATGGCGGGGTAAACTAGTAGTTACTGCAACCTGGACTCTATGAATTTAGGGTCTGTGTAAGACGGGTAAGTACATACATGCCTGTGTGTCTATCATCATCATCATCATCATCATCATCATCATCATCATCAGCATCATCATCATCATCATCATCATGGCTATTTGCTGGGAGAAAAAATAACCACAGTTCTACTGAACCCAGTCTTTGTTGCCCCTTGTTTCTAGTATCCAGAAATATCCGACAAGAAAACGTCTCAGAAATACCCGACAAGAAAACGTCTCAGAAATATCCGACAAGAAAACGTCTCAGAAATACCCGACAAGAAAACGTCTCAGACATACCCGACAAGAAAACGTCTCAGAAAAACCCGACAAGAAAACATCTCAGAAATACCCGACAAGAAAACGTCTCAGAAACGAAATCTCTTTCTCACAACAGCTCGCTTCTTTTCCAGGTTAAAATCTAAGCTCCAAATCTGCCATAATGGTGCCAATTTGATCCTGGACGAAAAAAGCACACGTCTGGGAACAGAGATATCAGACTGTAAGAAAGACCACAGAATCGAAGTATATTAAATCCATATCCTCGCTCATGGTTCAGTTCTTGGTGCTCATAATGGTTAATCTAAGTGCCGTGCCGCGTGTCGTAGGCGATCAATTCTCTCCACAATTCCCTGTCTTTAGACTTGGTTATGAGATCCGCCGGTGACTTTCTTCCTAGCCACACTGACAGCCCATCCAGTAACTTCTCTCTCTCTGTCTTCCTCTGTCTCTTCTTCCCTCAATTTTTCCAGTTGCCACAGTGTGTTCCAGTTTTCCTCTTCTCAGAAAATGTCCTACAAATCTCGCTTGTCTGCCTCTAATCTTTGCTGTAATTTGCCTTTTAACTCCAGCCTCTCTTAAGACTTCTTCGTTGGTTTTCTTGGCTGTCCATGGTACCTTCAACATTCTTCCTATAAACCACATTTCCATGACCTCCATTTCTTGCTGTAGTCTCTTATTCATAGACCACGCTTCACACTCATAAAACAGAATTTGCTCGATGTAACATTTAAGTACTCGGAATCTTGTTTCTATTGATATGGATCTGTTGCACAAGATGTGTCTCATTTTCTGGAATGCTGACTTGGCCTGAGCACGTCTGCTTTTTATTTCGTTGTGACATTTCCCATTAGCTGTTATAATTGTTCCTAAGTACTTGAATCTATCAACTTGTTTCCGTTCTGTGCCATCGATGGTAATGCTACATTTTGGTGGTATTCTTTTCTTTCAGATGACCATCACTTCAGTCTTCTTTTTGTTCAGGCTGAGACCTTTACTTTTACTTTCACTCATAATGGTTATTAATATAATACACATTTGATGGGATGTTTCATTGCTGCTAGGAGTGGAGCCTGTTGGAAATCCCATTTCATGGAAGCTTTAATAAAGATAGTAACATGAATTTGGTTTTCAAAACTAAGAAAAAAAACTCCCTTCAGTACCATTTTACTGACGCTGTACAGCCTGTTTCTTATAAACCCTGTCGGTGCATTAATTCATTAGTTTCAAGTACTCGACCGTGTACACATTCGACTAGTATAGTTTCAAGTACTCGACCGTGTACAAATTCGACTAGTATAGTTTCAAGTACTCGACCGTGTACAAATTCGACTAGTATAGTTTCAAGTACTCGACCGTGTACAAATTCGACTAGTATAGTTTCAAGTACTCGACCGTGTACAAATTCGACTAGTATAGTTTCAAGTACTCGACCGTGTACAAATTCGACTAGTATAGTTTCAAGTACTCGACCGTGTACAAATTCGACTAGTATAGTTTCAAGTACTCGACCGTGTACAAATTCGACTAGTATAGTTTCAAGTACTCGATCGTGTACGAATTCGACAAGTGAATTCCACATTTATCTGTTTATTTGTTTTAGACAGAAATGTTTTTTATCATGAGTTAAAAAAATTATTATTGCAACGAAACAATATTTGTCTAATCACATTTTTAATGCTGTTTCTATGTGAATTGTTTCGCTGTTTCTGCATAATTTCTGTCGCTGTTTCTATGCAAATTCTGTCACTGTTTCTATGCAAATTCTGTCACTGTTTCTATGTAATTTCTTTCACTGTATCTGTGTAATTTCTATCACTATTTCTGCGTAATTTCTATCACTGTTTCTATGCAATTTCTGTCACTGTTTCTATACAATTTCTTTCTCTGTATATGTGTAATTTCTATCACTGTTTCTATGTAATTTCTATCACTGTTTTTACGTAATTTCTATCACTATTTCTACGTAATTTCTCTCACTGTTTCTACGTAATTTCTATCACTGTTTCTACGTAATTTCTCTAACTGTTTCTACGTAATTTCTATCACTGTTTCTACGTAATTTCTATCACTGTTTCTACGTAATTTCTGTCGCTGCTCGTAAGTAGTTTTACCTCGTGATTTCTGTTTATGTCTGCGTATAATTTATATGATGGCTCTAGTCTGTACCGAATAATTATGTTACCTTATTTCTGTCACCTTTTATGCCTTATTTCTGTCACCTTTTATGCCTTATTTCTGTTCCTTTTTATATGCATTTATGCATCCAGTTTATGTCACTGCTTTTTGTTAATTTACGTCAGAAAATATCCCGTTTCCACTTAGTTTTCGTCTATTTAAGCAGCAAAAAAAAAAAAAAACGTTAATTGCAAGCAGGCAATTTGCTGCCCACAATAAGCTTAATTACCCGTTCACAAAACCAGGCAAGTGCTTCAAAATGGCGAATTTCCAGCAACTGGGGCTGACCTAGAATGTCCTCACGAGTTATAACAGCCACCGTCGTTTTCATTAACTTTCTTACGCAATTGCTGAATTTCTGCACAGACATTCCATTAACAGTAATATTCCAGAAAAATTTGTTTCGATTGTTAAAATACATTTCCGTTCTGGAAATAATATTCTAAAGTAGCAAAGTTTTCAATCCGTTATGGCAACATTTGGCAGCTGAAGATTGCGATATCTGGGGGGGGGGGGGGAGAAAAGGGGGGGGGATGTTGCAAGAAAACATGACAGGTCGCATCTGTAACTAAACAGGTCGTATCTGTAACTAAACTGGTCGTATCTGTAACTAAACTGCTCGTATCTGTAACTAAACTGGTCGCATCTGTAACTAAACTGCTCGTATCTGTAACTAAACTGCTCGTATCTGTAACTAAACTGGTTTGCGACCTGTTGTTAAAGTTCGTTGTTCTAGAATGTCTGTTTAACAAGGAAGGCAAGGGCGTAGAACTCCCACAAAACTAGACACAAGAGCATCGTAGGACGGGCCCAAAGCGGTGAACAGAACCAGGCATAAAACCAGTTTGGAAGAGACTCCTCTCTCCAGGCTGGCAGGGGAATCATGCCTGCCAGAAGCTTGTCACTGCAGGCAGGTCACAGTCCACAGGCTCAGCACAGGCATCAACAAACTGAGGTATTGACATGTATAACATGCTGAAGATAGACACAACAGACTGAGGTATTGACATGTATAACATGCTGAAGATAGACACAACAGACTGGTGTTTTAACATGTATAACATGCTGAAGATAGACACAACAGACTGATGTTTTAACATGTATAACATGCTGAAGATGGACGCAACAGACTGATGTTTTAACATGTATAACATGCTGAAGATGGACGCAAAAGACTGATGTTTTAACATGTATAAAATGCTGAAGATGGACACAACAGACTGATGTTTTAACATGTATAACATGCTGACGATAGAAATAACAGACTGAGGAATTAACATGTATAACATGCTGACGATAGAGATAACAGGCTGAGGAATTAATATGTATAATATGCTGACTATAGGCATAACAGACTGAGGAATTAACATGTATAATATGCTGAATATAAACACAAAAGACTGAGGTACATATATAACAAGATAAATATAAACACAAGAGACTAAGGTACATGTAAAACATTCTGAATATAAACACACCATACTGAGGTATTAACATGTATAACAATGCCAAATATAAACACAACAGATTGAGGTATTAACATGTATAACATGCGGAATATAAACACAATAAACTGAGGTATCAACATATATAACAAAATGAATATAAACACAACAGACTGAGATATCACATGTATAACAAGCTAAAGATAGACACAACAGACTGAGATATCACATGTATAACAAGCTAAAGATAGACACAACAGACTGAGATATCACATGTATAACAAGCTAAAGATAGACACAACAGACTGAGATATCATTGGTATAACAAGCTGAAGGTAGTCTTAACTGATGAGCGTATTTATTGCACTGAAAACATCTGCAAGACGGTCCTGTATGTGAGGGACAAAGAAGGCACACACAGCCATCATCAGCACCTGGATCTGTCCAGACCGAGGTGTGTGGCCATGCAGGTGTGTGATCATGCAGGTGTGTGGCCATGAAGGTGTGTGGTCATGCAGGTGTGTGGCCATGAAGGTGTGTGGCCATGCAGGTGTGTGGCCATGAAGGTGTGTGATCATGCAGGTGTGTGGCCATGCAGGCGTCTAGCCATGTAGGTGTGTGATCATGCAAGTGTGACGTAATGCAGGTCTGTGATAATGCAGGTGTGTGGTCATGCAGGTGTGTGGTAATGAATGTGTATGGTAATGCAGGTGTGTGACCATGCAGGTGTGTGGCCATGCAGATGTGTGGTAATGAAGGTGTATGGTAATGCAGGTGTGTGGCCATGCAGGTGTGAGGCCATGCAGGTGTGTGGCCATGCAGGTGTGTGACCATTCAGGTGTGTCGTAATGCAGGTGCGTGGCATTGCAAGTCTGTGGCCATGCAGGTGTGTGGCCATGCAGGTGTGTGACCATTCAGGTGTGTCGTAATGCAGGTGCGTGGCATTGCAAGTCTGTGGCCATGCAGGTGTGTGGCCATGCAGGTGTGAAGCCATGCAGGTATCAGGCCATGCAAGTGTGTGGCCATGCAGATATGATGCCATGCAAGTGTGTGGCCATGCAGGTGTGTGGCTATGCAGGTATCAGGGCATGCAGGTGTGTGGCCATGCAGATATGATGCCATGCAAGTGTGTGATAATGCAGGTGTGAGGCCCTGCAGGTGTGAGGTCATGCAGGTGAGGCCATGCAGGTGTGAGGCTATGCTGGCAGTTCTCTTAACTGCATAAGCAGGCTGAGATTTGAAATGTAAGCAGAAGAAGAAGAAGAAGAAGATGTGGTAGAAGAAATAGATGCAAGGTGAACGTGAGTTGTCCATCGTGCAAGAGGAATGGGAAAAGCTGGCCAAGGACTATATTGGAGGTGTGCTGCACATATATGGAAATATATGACTAGTCTTAAAGCGCAAAGAGATTAGCACTAAGGGATAATGTTATAACACAAAGAGTCTAGCGTGAAGGGATAATCTTATAGCACAAAGAGTCTAGCATGAAGGGATAATGTTATAACACAAAGAGTCTAGCATGAAGGGATAATGTTATAACACAAAGAGTCTAGCATGAAGGGATAATGTTATAACACAAAGAGTCTAGCATGAAGGGATAATGTTATAGCACAAAGAGTCTAGCATGAAGGGATAATGTTATAACACAAAGAGTCTAGCATGAAGGGATAATGTTATAACACAAAGAGTCTAGCATGAAGGGATAATGTTATAACACAAAGAGTCTAGCATGAAGGGATAATGTTATAACACAAAGAGTCTAGCATGAAGGGATAATGTTATAACACAAAGAGTCTAGCATGAAGGGATAATGTTATAGCACAAAGAGTCTAGCATGAAGGGATAATCTTATAGCACAAAGAGACTAGTGTGAAGAGATAATCTTATAGCACAAAGAGACTTGTGTGGACTGATAATGTTATAGCACATAGAGAGTAGCGTGAAAGGATAATCTTATAGCACAAAGAGACTAGCATGAAGAGACAATCTTAAAGCCCCAAAAATACTAAGCCGAAGGATTAATTTTTAAAAATAAAACAATGAAGTGAATTGTTAATTCAAAAGGGTCAACATACTGAGTCGAAGGGGTTGATACAAAAAAGCGCCAAAAGATTGAAACGAATAGTTAATCCTAAATCGCCAAGATTGAAGGGAAGGGCCAGTTTCAAAGCGTCGGAAATGAAGGGCCAATCTTAGAGCAGAATAAGACCAGAGTGAGGACTGTCTTAAAGCGCCAGAATATTGAAGTGAAGACCTAATCTTAATCCTCGAAGAGACTGGAGTTTCTACCATTCTCATGAGCACCACAACCATACAAACTGACTCATACCATTAGGAGAATTACGGGCATTCATTTTGGCACCTTCCAGAACGCCTACTTACAAACAGTGACACATTTTCAATAAAGCCCGCAACAAATCCTTCCTCCGGCCGCCATATAGTCCCTCTCAGAAGATCTCTTTTAGTAAAATTCTGGCCGGGATATCGTCCATATATCTCCCGCTGTTTCCTGTGTTACTGTCGGCCGGAAACACAAGCCGGCGCACGCACAATGCGCATCCAGAACGAGGCTGCCAATGAGTATTCATTTCCTGCCAGCCTCGTTCTGGAGCATGAATGATGACAGCCACTCCTAAATAAAAAAATAAAAAAAAGATCTGGGTAAGGACGAGAAAAGAGGAGAAGATGAGATTGAGAGAAGAGGAAGGCAGAACTTAAAAGATTACCTGATGAGATTGGGAGAAGAGCAAGGCAGAACTTAAAAAGATTACCTGATGAGATTGGGAGAAAAGCAAGCAGAACTTAAAAGATTACCTGATAAGATTGGGAGAAAAGCAAGGCAGAACTTAAAAGATTACCTGATGAGATTGGGAGAAGAACAAGGCAGAACTTAAAAGATGACCTGATAAGATTGGGATAAAAGCAAGGCAGAACTTAAAAATTACATATTTATGAATTTAAGGGCAAAAACTACAGGTGTAACAGTTATTAAAAGCTTAGATCCTCTGACGCGAAAATATTTATTGTGTGAGGCAGGAGAAAAAAGTTGTGCCCCTTTCCAATGAATCATTTAATACACAAGGTAATGTCCTGTAGCCCGTTTTATGCACACAATTTAAAGTTCTAATTGTTTCGTTCACCTTCTGTTTGTTTAAATGCAATATTTAGCTGTAATGTGAAATTTACAAAACAAATAATTGTAAAATTAAGGTAAAACATGTTTCGAATGAAATAAAAACACGTTTAATTCCTGAATTCATCATCATCATCAGGTGCCGTGCCGACTGGCGTTGGCTATTATGCTTCTCCAGAGTACACGATCCTTCATGCAGGCCATCAGCTCAGTTGGTGATCTCCTCTCACACCATCCCGTCAGACTGTCCAGTATCATTTCTCTTGGTCTTCCTCTTGATCTTCTTTCTTCTATCTTTCTTGTTGTTATAATATTTTCAATGCCCCCTCTTCTCATTGCATGTCCTATGAAAGTACATTGTCTCTCTCTTATCTTTTTGACAAGGTTTTTTGTCTCTCCAGCTCTTCTCATACATTCTTCATTAGTTATTTTTGCTGTCCAGGGGATTCGCAACATTCTTCTAATAAACCACATTTCTGCTGCTTCCAATGATTTTTGTGCAGACTTGCCTATTGTCCATGATTCACTTCCATATAACAAGATAGGTTCAATATAGCATTTTAGGACTCGTTTTCTAACATTCATTGATAAGGATGTGTTAGCTAATATGTTTCTCATTCTCTGAAATGCAGTCTTTGCTTGGCCTATTCTGTTCCTAATTTCTATTCTGCATTTCCCATCTGAAGTTATTACTGCTCCAAAGTATTTGAATTTCTGCACATGCTTTAGAATAGTTCCGTTTAATTTTATACTGCATGCTGGTGGATTCTGTTACTTAGATATAACCATAGTCTCTGTCTTTTTGATGTTCAAAGTAAGGCTTTTCTGTTCACTTTCTTTGGCGACTTTATCCAAGAGATTTTGCAGGTCTTGTTGGTTCTCAGCTATCAGTACTGTGTCGTCAGCATACCGAAGATTGTTAATATTGTATCCTCCAATTTTTATGCCTGGAACTCCTGAACTACCATCAGCCATTTAAGAAAGTTGATACAAAACAAAACTAGAGTCATAAGGTTTTGGTACATTGACCAAGAGCACGTAATACTGAACTATAAGGTTTGGCTACATAGACCAAGAGTACGTAATACTGAACTATAAGGTTTGGCTACACAGACCAAGAGCATATAATACTGAACTATAAGGTTTTGCTACATAGACCAAGAGTACGTAATACTGAAATATAAGGTTTGGCTACACAGACCAAGGCATATAATACTAAACTATAAGGTTTTGCTACATAGACCAAGAGTACGTAATACTGGACTATAAGGTTTGGCTACACAGACCAAGAGTACATAATACTGAACTATAAGGTTTGGCTACATAGAACAAGAGTACATAATACTGAACTATAAGGTTTGGCTACATAGACCAAGAGTATGTAGTACAATAATATAAGGTTTGGCTACATAGACCAAGAGTATATAATACTGAACTATAAGGTTTGGCTACATAGACCAAGAGTATGTAATACAAT
The DNA here is from genome assembly GCA_009760885.1 of Achatina immaculata. NCBI lineage: Eukaryota > Metazoa > Mollusca > Gastropoda > Stylommatophora > Achatinidae > Lissachatina > Lissachatina immaculata. The sequence goes on from CM019711.1 coordinate 17,525,964, forward strand.
AATATAAGGTTTGGCTACATAGACCAAGAGTATATAATACTGAACTATAAGGTTTGGCTACATAGAACAAGAGTACATAATACTGAACTATAAGGTTTGGCTACATAGACCAAGAGTATGTAATACAATAATATAAGGTTTGGCTACATAGACCAAGAGTATATAATACTGAACTATAAGGTTTGGCTACTTAGACTAAGAGTATGTAATACAATAATATAAGGTTTGGCTACATAGACCAAGAGTATATAATACTGAACTATAAGGTTTGGCTACATAGACCAAGAGTATGTAATACAATAATATAAGGTTTGGCTACACAGACCAAGAGTACATAATACTGAACTATAAGGTTTGGCTACATAGACCAAGAGTATATAATACTGAACTATAAGGTTTGGCTACTTAGACTAAGAGTATGTAATACAATAATATAAGGTTTGGCTACATAGACCAAGAGTATATAATACTGAACTATAAGGTTTGGCTACATAGACCAAGAGTATGTAATACAATAATATAAGGTTTGGCTACACAGACCAAGAGTACATAATACTGAACTATAAGGTTTGGCTACATAGAACAAGAGTACATAATACTGAACTATAAGGTTTGGCTACATAGACCAAGAGTATGTAGTACAATAATATAAGGTTTGGCTACATAGACCAAGAGTACATAATACTGAACTATAAGGTTTGGCTACATAGACCAAGAGTATGTAATACAATAATATAAGGTTTGGCTACATAGACCAAGAGTACGTAATACAATAATATAAGGTTTGGCTACATAGACCAAGAGTATATAATACAATAATATAAGGTTTGGCTACATAGACTAAGAGTATGTAATACAATAATATAAGGTTTGGCTACATAGACCAAGAGTATGTAATACAATAATATAAGGTTTGGCTACATAGACCAAGAGTACGTAATACTGAACTATAAGGTTTGGCTACATAGACCAAGAGTACATACTACTGAACTATAAGGTTTGGCTACATAGACCAAGAGTACATACTACTGAACTATAAGGTTTGGCTACATAGACCAAGAGTACATACTACTGAACTATAAGGTTTGGCTACATAGACCAAGAGTACATACTACTGAACTATAAGGTTTGGCTACATAGACCAAGAGTACATACTACTGAACTATAAGGTTTGGCTACATAGACCAAGAGTACATACTACTGAACTATAAGGTTTGGCTACATAGACCAAGAGTACATACTACTGAACTATAAGGTTTGGCTACATAGACCAAGAGTACATACTACTGAACTATAAGGTTTGGCTACATAGACCAAGAGTACATACTACTGAACCGCGGAATGTTTAAAATATTCATCACGTCATTTCCTGACAAAACACGATGGACAACATTTTTATTACAAACAAAAAATATTTGTGCGTCATGGATTCTGTTAGCTCGGTAAAGAGAGCATGAATAAAAGATACGAGAATAGTTTAGTAGATTCTATATTCACGGAAAAAAGTAAGTGTGCAGTGGTGTCAACCTTATCAATCACGTTGTCATGAGTGAAATTAAATCAAATTTGGACGACGTTTTGTCTGAGTGTTGTCCACTTCCCCGTGCTGCACGAAGTTGATGGCACTATTCATGGGGAGATAACCACAGCTCCAGTGAAATCACGTGCGTGATCCATGATTGGTTACTGACCGCAGATAAAATGAGGGTAAGTGTGTCATTCTGTTCTCAGAGATCTCTTCACGTAATCGTTGAAGAGAGGAGTAGTGGAATTCCAACATAAACATCTTTTTTCATCATGCAAAGATTGAACGAACATCAGCGAGAAATAGCTGTTGGGATGTTAATTGCTGGATCAACAGTAGCAGCAGTATCTCAACATTTTAATATTCACAGAAACACAATATCACGCCTTCAAAGTTGTTTTAACCAAAATGGTTCCGTTGCTGACCGCCATAGAAGCGGCAGACCACGAGTTACCACCCTTGAACAAGACCGCTACATCTACCTCATGCACCTTCTTAACAGTTTCTCCGGGCAACATGGACTGCCTGCAACATTCCAGGTGTAAGACGTGTGTCGGGCAGGACAGTGAGGAACAGACTCAGAGAGGTAAAATCTCTTACCTCATAGGCCTGCAGTTAGACCAGTACTGACAGTTCGCCACAGACAAATCTGCTTAACCTGGGCCACGTGGCATGCCCCTATCATCAATGGAGACGGATCCTATTCACTGAAAAGTCCAGATTTCTGTCTGCAAAGCCATGAAGGATGTGCTTTAATGTATGAACGAAGAGAAGAACAATTTGCTAACAACTATGTGGTAGGGGTGGATAGGAGAAGAGGAGGCAGTGTAATGGTCTGGGGAGAAATTTCCTGTGCTGGCCGAACAAACCTAGTCTTCCTCAATGGCAACCTTACAGGTTTACGATATAGGGAAGAAATCATTACACGCCACGTAATGCCTTTTCTGGATGCTAATGGACAAGGCGCGATACTGCAGCAGGATAACGCTCGTCCACATGTCGCACGTGTGGTCAAGGACCACTTTCAACAGCAGCAGATCTTGCCATGGCCAGCAGTTTCACCGGACCTGTCACCTATCGAGCACATTTGGGATGTACTGGATCGCAGGTTGCGAAGACGACACAATCGTCCCGGAAACCGCCAAGAATTGGCCCAAGCGTTGCAAGAAGAATGGAATAACATGCCTCAACAACTGATCAACGTGTCATTGGTTCGATGAGAAGGCGGTGTCAAGCAGAGATAACTGCCCGAGGATGACACACACGATATTGAAACTTTCTTTTCTTGGGATGGTGAGTCACATTAAGTGAGGTTTTTTCACTTTTTTTGTGACATGTGGCTGGCCTGAAAGTTATCATTTTATCGGTTAGTGGATAATGTGTGCCAAATTTTATTTCAATCATCACCTGAGCACGTTCAGGGTGCTTTTTAAAGCATTGCACACTTACTTTTTTCAGTGAGTATAGATATCTACTTCTTCACTTGCCTTATTTTCATTGACAAAGGGCAAAAAAAAAAACCCAGAGAGACTTTCTTTGTTTGCAGAAACTACAGCTCTTTAGTACAATGTCTCTGTACACAAAGCTAGAGAGTTTATTACAGTGCCAGCCAGTCAGTCAGTCATTTGCATGTCCCTTGGGGTACTTTGCCTCCCTAACAACGCTCCTGTAGGCCTCTCAGTCAGTCAGTCATTTGCATGTCCGTTGCGGAACTTTGCCTCCCTAACAGTACTCCTGTAGGCCTCTCGGTTGTAAGCAAGATGCCCTGCCGCTGATGAATCCATTTGCAGATCATCAACGACGTCTTGCAGCCATCTTCGCCTTGGTCTTCCTCTCTTTTTTTCCTATTATGCACCCTTCCAAAACAGTCTTCTCTAGATTATCATGACGTTTAATGTGTCCAACATATTTAAGTTTTCTCTCTTTAATCCTCTTTACTAGCCAGCTTTTTTTCAATATTAGGTTCTTGTAGTATAGATATATGTGTTCTTTTTTATGTCCATGATATTTGAAGAATTCTTCTGTAGCATTTACATTCAAAGGCATTTATGTGTTTCTCAGCTGTTTTGTTAAGTGTCCAAGTCTCACAAGCATATGTTGCGATGGGAAAGATGCATGTCTTTAAAAGTCTTATTTTTGTAGTTCTATCTGCTCCTCTCCACAGCTTTGTTTTTTTACAGTGCTGTTGTAAATACATTTTTCAGATTTTTTATTATTTTTTTATTTAGGTTTTTACATACAGTGCATGGAATCTTTTGTTTGTTTAGTATGAAATGTTATCATTTTGTCTAGAGTTAAATCTTAACATTTTTTCTAACTCTGGTTAGAAAAGTGTGGTCCCAGGTGACGCCAGCTTTGGGTAAGAAAATACTGGTAAGCAGATTGCTCTGCTTGTCACTGTCCAAAGCTGAACCACAAGGGAAATTGTTAGCAAAAACTGAACACAAAAAAAAAAAAGAATGTCACGGGGTTTTCGGTAGCAATATTAACTCGGATAATTTTTGTTGGTGTTGCGGCTGCTGGGTGTGTTTTAATTTTCTTTTGAGACCATAAATTTAATAAAGAAAAGTAACTAATCTCTCAAAAACCGTATTTTCATTTCTTCTCCCGTCGTTAGAAATCATTACACGCCACGTAATGCCTTTTCTGGATGCTAATGGACAAGGCGCGATACTGCAGCAGGATAACGCTCGTCCACATGTCGCACGTGTGGTCAAGGACCACTTTCAACAGCAGCAGATCTTGCCATGGCCAGCAGTTTCACCGGACCTGTCACCTATCGAGCACATTTGGGATGTACTGGATCGCAGGTTGCGAAGACGACACAATCGTCCCGGAAACCGCCAAGAATTGGCCCAAGCGTTGCAAGAAGAATGGAATAACATGCCTCAACAACTGATCAACGTGTCATTGGTTCGATGAGAAGGCGGTGTCAAGCAGAGATAACTGCCCGAGGATGACACACACGATATTGAAACTTTCTTTTCTTGGGATGGTGAGTCACATTAAGTGAGGTTTTTTCACTTTTTTTGTGACATGTGGCTGGCCTGAAAGTTATCATTTTATCGGTTAGTGGATAATGTGTGCCAAATTTTATTTCAATCATCACCTGAGCACGTTCAGGGTGCTTTTTAAAGCATTGCACACTTACTTTTTTCAGTGAGTATAGATATCTACTTCTTCACTTGCCTTATTTTCATTGACAAAGGGCAAAAAAAAAAACCCAGAGAGACTTTCTTTGTTTGCAGAAACTACAGCTCTTTAGTACAATGTCTCTGTACACAAAGCTAGAGAGTTTATTACAGTGCCAGCCAGTCAGTCAGTCATTTGCATGTCCCTTGGGGTACTTTGCCTCCCTAACAACGCTCCTGTAGGCCTCTCAGTCAGTCAGTCATTTGCATGTCCGTTGCGGAACTTTGCCTCCCTAACAGTACTCCTGTAGGCCTCTCGGTTGTAAGCAAGATGCCCTGCCGCTGATGAATCCATTTGCAGATCATCAACGACGTCTTGCAGCCATCTTCGCCTTGGTCTTCCTCTCTTTTTTTCCTATTATGCACCCTTCCAAAACAGTCTTCTCTAGATTATCATGACGTTTAATGTGTCCAACATATTTAAGTTTTCTCTCTTTAATCCTCTTTACTAGCCAGCTTTTTTTCAATATTAGGTTCTTGTAGTATAGATATATGTGTTCTTTTTTATGTCCATGATATTTGAAGAATTCTTCTGTAGCATTTACATTCAAAGGCATTTATGTGTTTCTCAGCTGTTTTGTTAAGTGTCCAAGTCTCACAAGCATATGTTGCGATGGGAAAGATGCATGTCTTTAAAAGTCTTATTTTTGTAGTTCTATCTGCTCCTCTCCACAGCTTTGTTTTTTTACAGTGCTGTTGTAAATACATTTTTCAGATTTTTTATTATTTTTTTATTTAGGTTTTTACATACAGTGCATGGAATCTTTTGTTTGTTTAGTATGAAATGTTATCATTTTGTCTAGAGTTAAATCTTAACATTTTTTCTAACTCTGGTTAGAAAAGTGTGGTCCCAGGTGACGCCAGCTTTGGGTAAGAAAATACTGGTAAGCAGATTGCTCTGCTTGTCACTGTCCAAAGCTGAACCACAAGGGAAATTGTTAGCAAAAACTGAACACAAAAAAAAAAAAGAATGTCACGGGGTTTTCGGTAGCAATATTAACTCGGATAATTTTTGTTGGTGTTGCGGCTGCTGGGTGTGTTTTAATTTTCTTTTGAGACCATAAATTTAATAAAGAAAAGTAACTAATCTCTCAAAAACCGTATTTTCATTTCTTCTCCCGTCGTTTATGACAGGTTGTAGAACGTGATTTAATTATAGACTGAGATTTTTCTACAGTCTCTGGTCGTTAAAATACGAAATTCTAAATCTTAGTCGCGAGGCAACGAACTAAAAGCTCTTTGTGCAGAACTCAACAGAAGCTAGCAGCCAACTTTTCAGGTTCTTTTATGTGTGTATCATTTAAAGATTTCATTTATTCAAGCTTTTCAAAACAAAAAAAACAAAAACAAAGCAAAACAAAGCAAAACATCTTAACGATAAGTCTGTAGAAGACACACAACAGACAATGAAAGTGGGGCCAAGGGGCGGCAACTGCTGAAATAGAAACAATGGTTTCGAATAATCCACTCGTCAAACTAGATGTGACCTTTAACAAGGTTAATTAGCAGATGGCCCTACAAATTTGCATACATAATTCATGCATGTTCAAAAATTTTCTGGCCCTCTTGGACGTACGTTCTGAAATTTAATTGAAAACTTGTATGATGCTGTACTTTCACTGTTGTTAAGCATGAACATCTGAGAAGAACAGAGAAACATCTGAGAAGAACAGAGAAACATCTGAGAAGAACAGAGAAACATATGAGAAGAACAGAGAAACATCTGAGAAGAACAGAGAAACATCAGAGAAGAACAGAGAAACATATGAGAAGAACAGAGAAACATCTGAGAAGAACAGAGAAACATATGAGAAGAACAGAGAAACATATGAGAAGAACAGAGAAACATATGAGAAGAACAGAGAAACATCTGAGAAGAACAGAGAAACATATGAGAAGAACAGAGAAACATATGAGAAGAACAGAGAAACATATGAGAAGAACAGAGAAACATATGAGAAGAACAGAGAAACATATGAGAAAAACAGAGAAACATCTGAGAAGAACAGAGAAACATATGAGAAGAACAGAGAAACATATGAGAAGAACAGAGAAACATATGAGAAGAACAGAGAAACATATGAGAAGAACAGAGAAACAATGACTCAGAAGCAACTTTTTCCTGCCATGTCATAGGTGAGCAGTGCAGTAAAAACTGGCTCTAGTACAGCAGAGATTGATTGATTGATTGACTGACTGATTGATCTTTATTTACAGAGGAAGGATTGAGCGCGCAGGTCCGTCTGATACTCTGTTCTTTATTATACATTTTTCTTCATATCGATGTATTGTGCGGTTTAGGATGAGCACGTAGAAATGTCAAACAAACATTAACCAAACATTAACCAAACAATATTTTGGCGATATGCCTTTTTTCAAAGGTGATGAAAATGGCCAAACAACAAAAAAAAAAATAACCATGGCATTTAGCTGATACAAATCTTTTGGTTAGATAATCCAGCACGTATCGCTGACAAACAAAGAGGCATTTGAAGACACAGTTGTAAACTTAGCTGGTGCTAATATATCTACATTTTATGGATAGATTGGAAGAAATAGATCAACCCAGCTGTTTCAGGCATTCTCTTGGCATGTACTACCGTACTGCGTGGCCAAGATCTGCCAGCCCAGATTCTCCCCTCCAAGGATACTGCATGCCAGTTAATTCAGCGTCTTACACACATTCATTCATCACATCAACATGAAATACATATTACGAAGTCAGCCATCAATTTACATCCATTTATTAACACTCTCTACATATATCATAGTGTCATAGTGACGCCACCACATACATTACATACACAGGACATCATCATGTATCATCATGATAATAACAAGGCATGACATAAATACAATATATTATCTCTAAGTATCAACTAAATCAGTGGACCAGATTGGCCTGTGCTCCTCTGGCCCTACTAAGCAAGTATGCATTTATCTCAATATTGTGCCGATGCACTGGTAACACATTTTAGCCGCTGCTGCCACGAACCCCACCTCTCCATATTACACAGATCTCCATGTGCTAATACACTGAAATACTGCACAGAACATGTGTTAATGCACTAAATTCTCACACAATCTCCATTTGTACTAACGCACTGAGTTTTCCCATAATCTTCATTTGTGCCAACGCACTGAATTCTCCCATAATCTCCATTTGTGCTAACACACTGAATTCTCGCCCTATCTCTCCTCCAATCTCCAGGAATCACCATGTACTATGCACATCATTGATGGTGCAGCTGCCTGCTGCCGGGTTAGGTATCTCCTGATACCTTGACACAGTATTATCCGTGCAAATTAAACATGGACTTAATGTGTGCCCATCCCACATGACAAGATTCAACAGAATCAGGCAAACCTTTACGTGCGACGAAAGTGACGATAAACCAACAGCACATTATGATTTATGACACATCATATAATCCACAGTACAAAGTGAATCAAACATTGTGAGGTCGGCAAGGCTAACCAGACGAGACGAAATTAGCTCCCTGCCATATCCTTTGGTTTTCTGCTCTCCTCTCAGCTTCATGAAGTTCACATGAAATTAACATCATGATGGCATCCCCCGTGACATCCAGAGAACATCAATCATCATGAATCACCAATATATGTATATATAACACAATATTTTGAGCGGCTGGGGCTAAGTATTTCCATATCAAACACAACACAGACGAGATCGAACTTGCTCCGCCATTTGCCCGCTGGCTACGCTCAGTATGTCCTTTCCTGCACCCTTTTTCCTTTATATAGGTCTTCCACCCCTGCTTCAAGTGAACTGCATCTCTCCGTCCAGGATCCGTACACTATTCTGGGCTTCGAAAGGCAGTTTACACACTATTAGTTTCCATGTTTCCCTTGACCTGTCGGGTGAAGTAGGTCAGCACATGCCTGGTTGTCTCTCCTTCCCCAGCCCCAGAATAAGCCTGGTAGCCGTTTCTATAGCTGAATTAATGGGGCCCATCCGGTCTTTTCTATAGCTGGATAAATGGGGCCCATCCGGTCTTTTCTATAGCTGGACAAATGGGGCCCATCCGGTCTTTTCTATAGCTGGATAAATGGGGCCCATCCGGTCTTTTCTATAGCTGGATGAATGGGCCCTTCCGATCTTTTCTATAGCTGGATGAATGGGGCCCCTCCGATCGGATCAGAAACACAGACACGAGAGAGAGAGAGAGAGAGAGAGAGAGAGAGAAAGTGGAGCGACTGGCCCTGGAAAAGCACTGTAACACTTGTCTCGCAGTCAGACACTTTCTCCTGCAAGTTTCTCATTCCTGTCAGGGAGACTTGTATTGTGAACAGAAAATTGACATTGTTTTACTTAGCGTGGAAAAAGAAAGAGAGGAAGACCAACACGAAGATGGCTGCAAGACATCGTTGATGATCTGCACATGGATGCAGCAGCGGCAGGCCATCTTGCTCACAACCGAGAGGCCTACAGGAGTGCTGTTTGGGAGGCAAAGTTCCCCAAGGGACATGCAAATGAATGAATGAATGAATGATTTACCTTGCTCAGTCCCTTCTTCTACTGTGTTTTGTTTGCTGACACTAACACGAGGTCTCAGCCATGCGAATTAAATTACGTTTTAAGCTCAGAGAGAACTTCATCACATCCCAGTTGCTAATGTGGAGCTAGGCAGTTGTCTGTGAGTGTTAAACTGTTATTTCATTTTCTAGATTCCCCCCCCCCCCCCACAACCCATCCTCCAAAATGTTCTTTTTAAGAAAACACAAACTGATTTATTAAAATGAACGTGCTGAGGTGGTGTAGTTGTTAGTGCAGTCGCCTGCAAGTCAGAGGGTCCCTAGTTCGATTCCACACTCTGACGAGATTTATTTTTGGACTTGCAGAGGCCAAACCACCTCCAAAAACCGAGTTCCTGCAGTTTTCCCTCGGAAAACAAGGCAGTCAGGACATACTTTGGCCTCCCTACCTGAAAGGCTGTAGTGGCCCAGTAATGTGAAGGCAGTTACTTAGCCTCCCTACCTGAAATGCTGTAGTGGCCCAGTAATGTGAAGGCAGTAACTTATCCTCCTTACCTGAAATGCTGTAGTGGCCCAGTAATGTGAAGGCAGTTACTTAGCCTCCCTACCTGAAATGCTGTAGTGGCCCAGTAATGTGAAGGCAGTTACTTAGCCTCCCTACCTGAAATGCTGTAGTGGCCCAGTAATGTGAAGGCAGTTACTTAGCCTCCCTACCTGAAATGCTGTAGTGGCCCAGTAATGTGAAGGCAGTTACTTAGCCTCCCTACCTGAAATGCGGTAGTGGCCCAGTAATGTGAAGGCAGTTACTTAGCCTCCCTACCTGAAATGCTGTAGTGGCCCAGTAATGTGAAGGCAGTTACTTAGCCTCCCTACCTGAAATGCTGTAGTGGCCCAGTAATTTGAAGGCAGTAACTTATCCTCCTTACCTGAAATGCGGTAGTGGCCCAGTAATGTGAAGGCAGTAACCCGTCACACTCGCTACACCATTGAACTACCACGGGACATGGGGATTAAAATCTTCTTTCTTTTCAGTTTTCTTAGATGACATTTGTTGTAATCTTCACCATTTTTCTACTAAAACTAAATCATCATCATCATCATCATCAGTCCTCTATACTCCCAACAGAGCAGAAGTCATCAGCAAAGGTTCTCCAGCCAATCCTGTCTTAAGCAAGTCGATGCCTCAAAACTTGTCTTTCCCAGCTTCCTTTAGTTCTTCCTGTATCCTGTGTCTCCATGTCCCGAATGGCCTGCCCCGCTTTCTTTTCCCTTGAAGTGTCAAAGTCAATGCGATATAGGGATGTCTTCTTCTTTCCATCCCCAGTATGTGGCACAGCCAGTCCCACCTTCTTCTACTTACTCCAAGTAAAATTCACTAAACAAGAAAAAAAAACAGCCCAGTTATAACCGAGATTTTGACTGTTTTCTCTTTAGCATGGATGATAACTTTCGTCTTCACGTGTTTTTGTTTCTCTATTCAGTCAATTTCTAGTTTTCCCTTTCATTCATTCAGTTTATAGCTTGTTCATTCATTCATTCAGTCAGTTTATAGTTTGCTCATTCATTCAGTCAGTTTGTAGTTTGTCCATTCATTCTGTCACTTTATAGTTTGTCCATTCATTCAATCAGTTTATGGTTTGTTCATTCATTCAGCCAGTCTGTGGTTTGTCCGTTCATTTAGTCAATTTACAGTTTGTCCATTCATTCAATCAGTTTATGGTTTGCTCATTCATTCAGCCAGTCTGTGGTTTGTCCGTTCATTTAGTCAATTTACAGTTTGTCCATTCATTCAGTCAGTTTATAGTTTGTTCATTCATTCAATCCGTTTACAGTTTGTCCATTCATTCATTCAGTCAGTTTACAGTTCAATTCATTCAGTCAGTTTGTAGTTTTCCATTCATTCAGTCATTTTATAGTTCATCCATTCATTCAGTCAGTTTACAGCTGAATATATATTTCAGTTCAATGTGAACAAGACAAACGGAAACCTTAGAGAACTTAATGCAGCGATTTCCAACACAAGTTTGCAAAGTGTCATGTGGAGTCTCATAAAGGTCACATGGG
>CM019711.1:17539740-17657240 GCA_009760885.1 Achatina immaculata
GCCTTCGAAGACTGCTAAATATCTGTTGGCACGACTTCAGATCGGTTACATCAATAAGAAAAGAAACTAAACAAGACTACGTATCAAATTTTATCAGAAGACGTCGCTGGAACTACATCGGCCGCATACTTAGAATGGACGAAAAACAACTCCCACACCAAGCATTTACGTGGTCACCAGGGGGTAAAAGAAAGCGGGGAAGACCCAAAGACAAACTAAGAAGAGTTATCACCAAGGAGTGTTCAACACTCTTCTTGTGACCTTTTTGCCGATGATTGCACAGTCTACACCAATGACTACGACTGTATTAACCTAGAATCAACTCTTCAGATCATGTTAAACAATTTAATTAGATGAAGGAACAACAATAGCATAATTATAAATACTGATAAAACAAAATCAGTGCTTCTAACATTAAGACAGAAACTACAAAACGCGACAAAAACAACACTTCGGCTCTGTACAGAAACATCACAGATAGAAAACGTTAGCGAGCACAAAACACTAGGTCTCACTATTGACCAACATCTGACCTGGAACTCTCATGTGCAATGTCTAACAAAACTCATCGCACAAAAAGTATACCAGTTAGCCAAAATTAACCACTTTATCGATCAAGACACAAGGAAGACATACTACATATCACATATACAAACACATTTAGACTACTGCTCAACAATATGGGATGGTTGGTCAGTGTCAAATACAAAAAGGCTTCACTCGCGTCAAAAGCAAGCAGTAAAGCTTATTAGTGACAAATATCATACACACACACATACCAAATCAGCACAAACGTATCAAAATTCTGCCTCTTAATAACAGGTTGCTTTTCAAGAAAGCCAAGTTGGTATATCAAATTCTATCACAGAATGCTCCGTCTTATTTATGGTAACTGTTTAAATTTAACCCAGAGTGTAACCAGCACGTAAACAACATATGTATTCCAAAACCTAGACGATCTTTTCAAGAAAAGCTTTGTTTATTCTGCTGCTCCTCTTTGGAACACCCTCCCATCCTGTATAAAAATATACTAAACTATACTCCTTTCTACAATTACAAACTTTTCCAGTATCTATTTGATGTCTCCATGATTCATAAAACTTACATGTTATTTTAGACTGTTCTGACAGGCACTGAATTCAGTTAATTATTTATTCTGAATAATACCGAAATTTTTGTTTGGTAGATAGTCACTTTTACATTTACTTTTACGTAGTTACTTTCTATACAGGGTGCACTGATAAGTGTGAAACGTAAATGTTATGTTTTATTTTATGTCTCTCAGCTTCAATGTTAATTATGTTTGTTACATGAACAGCATATTTGTAGAATGTCTGGAATAGAGTGAAAGATGTATGGTAAAGAGCAAAATGTCAGACGGGCCTGCGTGCCCAATTCTTAACCCTTTGGAAATAAATATCAATCAATCAATCAATCAATCAATCACTCAATCTACTAGTCCTTATATTGTCGAATACATCACAAGTCACACTCTAAAAAGCGATAACTTTACATATACATCTCAGACATACAGACACATAATTAACTAAAATCTGGACTCATACATGACAGAAAACTACACACATACGTGACAGAAAACTACGCACTTACGTGACAGAAAACTATGCACATACATGACAGAAAACATAACGCAGAAGAAATTGTAATAAAATCAGAAGAAATTGTAATAAAATCAGAAGAAATTGTAATAAAATCTAATTTGTTTACAATCTTCCAGCAAAACTTCGGCAACTCTCAACATTTGAAAGTTCACACGAACCGGGTTCGGGTTGCCCCGGGGCCCCAGTAATTATCCAGGGCCCTAAACACCACAGAAGACCCAGACTAGACGGGTCGGCTCGGAGCTACCACTGCAAACTGATTAACAGAGTGAAGATTGCCGCGTCTTCTCTCGTTCACATCTTTCTACAAATCATTTTGGACGTTAGTCTAGACTTCAGTTCTCAAACGTTTTCTCGGGCTGCGGGCCCACCCCACCTGCCTAGCTTCCCGAGGACCATCCACATCACACCCCTAGCGCTCCCCAATAATGAGTTTACCTCATTTGGTTCTGACCCCCCACCCCCCACCCCCACCCCAACCGCCCTCGTGGAGATTCCTTACGCCTCGAGAGAGACGGTGGCCCTCTCTGGGACTCGTTGTCCCAGGCCTGTCCCTCTTCTGGGACTCGCTGTCCCAGGCCTGTCCCTCTTCTGGGACTCGCTGTCCCAGGCCTGTCCCTCTGCTGGGACTCGCTGTCCCAGGCCTGTCCCTCTTCTGGGACTCGCTGTCCCAGACCTGTCCCTCTTCTGGGACTCGCTGTCCCAGGCCTGTCCCTCTTCTGGGACTCGCTGTCCCAGGCCTGTCCCTCTTGCTGGGACTCGCTGTCCCAGGCCTGTCCCTCTTCTGGAACTCGCTGTCCCAGGCCTGTCCCTCTTCTGGGACTCGCTGTCCCAGGCCTGTCCCTCTTGCTGGGACTCGCTGTCCAAGGCCTGTCCCTCTGCTGGGACTCGCTGTCCTAGGCCTGTCCCTCTGCTGGGACTCGCTGTCCCAGGCCTGTCCCTCTGCTGGGACTCGCTGTCCAAGGCCTGTCCCTCTTGCTGGAACTGGACTGTTTGTCTGTTCGTCCTCTTGTGTTTCTGCTTTCTCAGACGTTCTGGGCGCGGCATTTCTTGAGGGAGAATAAACTAATTAGAGTCCAGAGATTTATTTCAACTTCTCCCCGACCAACAGATTCTCCATCAACACTTTCTCCCTGTCCGTGCTCTGTTGATTGTCTTGTCTGTTTCAGCTCACCCCGCGTTGCTAGTTCTACTCGTCGTTGTGTTCTCTCTCTGCTGTCTCTCAGAGTTTCTTTACTTCGTGTAAGTTTTCTTTATGGTTGTTGTTTTTTTTTCCTGGCTATTTTATTTCTCGTTATTTTCATTCTGGTTATTTTTATTTCTGACTATATTCTTTCTGTTATTTTATCCGTGTTTATATTCTTTCTGTTATTTTATCCGTGGTTATATTCTTTCTGTTATTTTATCCGTGGTTATATTCTTTCTATTATTTTATCCGTGGTTATATTCTTTCTGTTATTTTATCCGTGGTTATATTCTTTCTGTTATTTTATCCGTGGTTATATTCTTTCTGTTATTTTATCCGTGGTTATATTCTTTCTATTATTTTATCCGTGGTTATATTCTTTCTGTTATTTTATCCGTGGTTATATTCTTTCTGTTATTTTATCCGTGGTTATATTCTTTCTGTTATTTTATCCGTGGTTATATTCTTTCTATTATTTTATCCGTGGTTATATTCTTTCTATTATTTTATCCGTGGTTATATTCTTTCTGTTATTTTATCCGTGGTTATATTCTTTCTGTTATTTTATCCGTGGTTATATTCTTTCTGTTATTTTATCCGTGGTTATATTCTTTCTGTTATTTTATCCGTGGCTATACTCTTTCAGTTATATTATTCGTGGCTATATTCTTCCTCTTATTGTATCTGTGGTTATATTCTTTCTGTTATTTTATCCGTGGTTATATTCTTTCTGTTATTTTATCTGTGGCTATATTCTTTCTGTTATTTTATCTGTGGCTATATTCTTTCTGTTATTTTATCTGTGGCTATATTTTTTCTGTTATTTTATCTGTGGCTATATATTTTCTGTTATTTTATCCGTGGCTACAATCCTTCTGTTATCTTACCTCTGGGTATATTCTTTCTGTTATTTTACTTGTGGCTACATCTTTCTGGTTATTTTATTTGTGGTTATATTCTTTCTGGTTGTATTATTTCTGAGTATTTAATAATCTTCTTTTCTTCTAGAATTTTAAGATTTATATTTTAAAAAATCTTTCTTACTTTGTGTTTTAAAAATGACTTGTGTGAAGAGGGCCGACTTGAATGGTCGAAGGCGGCGGGTTTGAACATTTAAGTTGGTGGTCATTTTCACATGTTCTCGGGGACTGGAGCGTGTCATGCTCACGTGATTCTGCGGCAGTGTAAGAGTGGAATGTGTGGAGTTATATCAATCTTGTGTACGCTCGTGGCGGCAGCACGGGGGATCGTGTCCTGACATGTATCTGATGTATTCGTGCTTCAGTTATCATATGTGTCATCGGGAGAATGGAATGTCTTGATCCTAGACTGCCGACCAGCCGGCCTTATTTGTGGTAATGTATATTTCGTGTAAGTTTTCGTATGTCAAACGTGGAGTGCTTTGTAAGCGTACGTGGTGAACAGAGATGAGTGTAAGTGTGTCGAGTGTAAGATGGAGTTAGTAGTAAAGGATAGGAAAATGTTTCACTTTCATTATTAAATGAAACGCATTTCATATGAATTTTCAGTGCATTCATTTGATCTTCACTTGTCATTGATATCTGCTCTACATGTTAAATGTTATGTGTTGACGCAGCTCAATGCACTGCGTTATATGTGTTCTTGTAGGAGCATTTTTCATTACTATATTGATGCTCATTTTGTGCGTCATTTTGGCAATTCATTATTGGATTTTCATTGTCATTGATAACTGCTCTTCTTGTTGAATGTTATATGTTGACGCAGTTCAATGCACGTTATTAAGTGCCTTCTTTTGTGTGTGTGTGTGTGTGTGTGTGTGTGTGTGTGTGTGCGTGCGTGCGTGCGTGGGCACGTGAATTTTGTGAGCTGAAGTAAAGCGTGCCTGAAGATTATGGAATGTATAGAAGGCGTAACTGAGAAAATTGTGAGAAGAAGCCACTAGCACAGGATTGAAATAAGGACGTAGAAGTTGTGACTTCAAGTAACGTTAGAAGATGAGCCGGACTAGGTGCCGCCTTGTTATATTTTATGTATAATCTCTCAGCTGTGTTATAGATGAGTAGTTCGTATAATTTATATGTTGCTGTGGAAGAGATTGTACTGTGTCGCAATGAATATATGGTGAAGTCCAGGGAGGCGTCTTGTGATGTTAATAAATCTTTCAGTTTTTCCTTGATACCAAAATATTTGATTTTTCGGAGTGATCATTACTTGTTGGTGGAGGCAGGGAGAGAGAGAGAGAGAGAGAAAGAGAGAGAGAGAGAGAGTGAGATTAAAACTGATGATTAAACTCCCTGACATCTGAGCTGGGGAACCTTGCTGGACGACGACTGGAAGAGGGAGAACCCGGGGTAGAAGATCGTCCGGTGAGTACCGCTACCCGGGGTGTTCCAGGCACAGCTGTAATCTTTGGCCACCAGTACCCGGTAGAGAAAGGCTAGCTATTTAATAACTCTTCCCGTGCCACAGAAAAAAAAACCGCGGACATTCCGATCTGTGCCAGACAAAAACGCGGGTCTTGATATGTATAGGGGGGTTTAGTTGTAAAGTGAATTAACAAATTATTTTCACTTTAAAAGTATACCTATTATGCATTAAAATACCTGCAAATGTTAGATTTCATAAAGGAAGAGTTTTGTTTAGGAAAAAAGAAGTAGTGTGATGATTTTAGCTGAGTATTGTGTACTGCTTATCATCGGCGATGCCTAGATGTACAATATTTGCCATCGGCGATGTCCAGATCTACTTAAATTTTCATCCGATCTCGTCGTGTGGTGGCATTCTCACTAAAATAATTTCTAGAATAATCTTCAAACTACTTCTCCGGTCCATTTAATGGGTCTAGATGTACTTGGGGTACATTCAGGAACAGTGATCTGGTCATAGGACATGTCCTTATGCCTCGAAATCACCACAAATATTGACATTTCTCGATTAAAAACATAGACTTCACTCGGTTGTTAGCCACGCTTTGGATAAAACTATGAAAGATCACCAGATATGCGCAGATAAATCGTGTACAGTCAAAATTTACACTGGTTTTACGTTGCAACGAAACAAACCTCGCTATAACGAGAATGGCAGTTACTAGACTAACTGGAAGACCTTGCTATATCGAGGAATGCAGAGAGACTAGCCCGGTCTTGTGTATTTACTTTTTTTCGTTTCTAATATCGTTATCATTTTTATATTATTCTTTCAAGTCTTCAACTACCTGTTACATCTTATTGACCTTTCATCACTTATTACAGCTTATTGGTCTATCATTACCTTTAAGATTTTCCTGCAGTCCGTGAAAACTTCTCATCAGCTATATCTTCTATTCTACATTTTAATCCTCGTTTTTCTTCTCTTTGTGTTATCGTTCTACACTGTTCTTATCAGTTGTATCTTTTATTCGAAAGTTTTTCATTTAGGTTTTAAACTTATATATACGCACAATTCGCACCTAATCTTCTAGACTTAAAAACACTCTTTTATTAAGTCATGTTTTACCCTAATATTTAAGAATAAAAAAGCTTATCCAGTTTATTTCTTTTCTTTATCTTTGATTAATAAATTATTATTTTAGTTTTGTCATTTTTTACAATGTGTCTTCCCTCCCTTTTGATCTAAATATCAGATTTCAGAATGAAATATTGAAAGTCATTTGTCTGTGTCTTCGTCTGTCGCAGAAGAAAAGTCTGTTTCGAAACTATTTGCTATCTTTCTACAAGTGTATTGTTTTTTGTGTCTATCAGTGTGTTGAAGAGGTCTTCAAATATCATGGACACAGAAAAGAACAAATATATCCACACTACAAGAACTTAATATTGAAGAAGGCTGGCTAGTAAAGGATTAAAGAGAGAAAACTTAAATATTTTGGACACATTAAACGTCATGATAATCTAGAGATGACCGTCTTGGAAGAGTACATAATGGGAAAAAGAAAGAGAGGAAGACCAAGGCGAAGATGGCTGCAAGACATCGTTGGTGATCTGCAAATAGATGCATTAGAAGCAGGCCATCTTACTTACAACTGAGAGGCCTACAGGAGTGCTGTTACTAAGGCAAAGTTCCGAAAGGGACATACAAATGACTAATTGACTGACTGACTGAATGACTATCATTCCGTTGTATCACCCTCTCTATGTCTTTCTATCTATCTATCTATCTATCTATCTATCTATCTATCTATCTATCTATCTATCTATCTATCTATCTATCTATCTATCTATCTATTTCTGCTTACGTGTGCTTGTTTGGTTATATCTATCTTAAGTTGTGTGGCTATGTCTGTATATATTTATCTGACTATATCTGTTAGTCTATACTTGTCAGACTTTTTCTGCCTATCTGTACTTGTGTGGCTATATCTATCTACACTTGTGTGGTTATACCTGTCTACACTTGTGTGGTTATATCTGTCTACACTTAATGTGGCTATATCTATGTACACTTGTGTGGGTATATCTATTTACACTTGTGTGGCTATATCTATCTATACTTGTTTTGCTATATCTGTCTATTTGTACTTGTCTGGCTATATGCCTGTCTACAATTGTCTGGTTATTCCTTTTTACTGATTATAATCGCCTCTCTGGATAAATTAGTAGAAATGTATATACCTAGCAGATTTGTCTGTTTGACAGTTTATGTCTGTTTGCTTGACCACATCTGTTTGTCTGTCTGCTGTATATCTGTTTTGCCACATCTGACCACACTTGTATGTCTGACTATGCAAGACTGCCAGGTTACGTTTGTCTGCTTGGCTATATTTGTTCCTCTAAAAAGCATGAAAGGATTACCTTTACCTTTTTTTTTACCTCGCTCATATGGGTATAATTGTCTGTATTGTTATAAAGTTCCACAAAGCTATAACTGTACTGTTATAAAGTTCTACAGAGCTGTAAATGTACTGCTATAAAATTCCATAAAGCTGTAAATGTATTGCTATAATGTTCCATACAGCTGTAACTGTCTGTATTACTAGAAAGTCCAGATATTTATGATACTGTGCTAGTTTATGCTCATAAAAGGATCATGAAGGATCTCACCATCTAAAATTCATTCATAAGCATAGTTTTGGGAGTTGTTTCAGAGGTATGGAGCTTACTTAGAAGACTGTCCTTGCATCAAGTAGGGGTTAAGTACGTTCTATGAAGTCAAGAAAGCTGGGGTGTTACAAGAACAGCTACAGCAGGGCAGTAACACATGCTACAGACAAGACAGCAGGGCAGTAACACATGCTACAGACAAGACAGCAGGGCAGTAACACATGCTACAGACAAGACAACAGGGCAGTAACAAATGCTACAGACAAGACAACAGGGCAGTAACAAATGCTACAGACAAGACAACAGGGCAGTAACAAATGCTACAGATAAGACAGCAGGGCAGTAACAAATGCTACAGACAAGACAGCAGGGCAGTAACACATGCTACAGACAAGACAGCAGGGCAGTAACACATGCTACAGACAAGACAGCAGGGCAGTAACACATGCTACAGACAAGACAGCAGGGCAGTAACAAATGCTACAGACAAGACAGCAGGGCAGTAACACATGCTACAGACAAGACAGCAGGGCAGTAACACATGCTACAGACAAGACAGCAGGGCAGTAACAAATGCTACAGACAAGACAACAGTGCAGTAACAAATGCTACAGACAAGACAACAGTGCAGTAACAAATGCTACAGACAAGACAACAGGGCAGTAACAAATGCTACAGACAAGACAGAAGAGCAGTAACAAATGCTACAGATAAGACAGAAGAGCAGTAACAAATGCTACAGATAAGACAGAAGAGCAGTAACAAATGCTACAGACAAGACAGAAGAGCAGTAAAAAATGCTACAGACAAGACAGAAAATTGTCAAGTAGATGCGACCCGACCCCCATAGGATGATGAGACCCCGAAAAGACAGTTCAAGAAACCGTGCAAGTAACGTTCTATCCTTCAGTTTCCCTTGAATAGAAAATAAACGACAAAAGACATCCAGGAGCTGATGGTAAGTATCTTACATCTTACATCCTTCCCGTGCCGTTAAACGTCACACAGGGCTCGCGTAGTTCTTTGCAAAGATTTCCTGTTCTTGTCGAGTCTTTCAGCCTCATCAAGGGATGTTATGCCCACTAAACTGGCTTCTCTTAACAATGTCCTCTTTAGAGTTTCACGTGGTCGACCTCTTTTTATTTGGCTTGTTGTGATAGCTTGATAACTTGTTTCGGGATTCTCTGATTGTTTCTTCTCATCACATGGCCTACATATGTCCATCTTCTTTTTCTGATCACCCATGAGACAGGTTGTTGTTTGATGGCAAGTATGCAAGTACTCAAACGGACAAACGGAAAATAAGTAGAAATGGGGTTTGGAATTGTTTGGTGGGTAATATTCTCATATCCGCGAAGTTATAGCTTCTGTGCCAGCTTCTGGTAATGTGCAGCCGACTGTGACGTGAAGACGTGCGCGTCATTTACTAGTGATGAGAAGAGTAGCATCCGAGGGTGGGCAATATTTGCTTGCACGGCGAGTGGCACTGGATTGCTCACTAGATGAGCCTGCCGTTGGTGAAAGGGAAATAGAATTTCTTGTTGTTATCCCCCTCCTCCCCTTCCAAAAAAAACCCCCAACCCCCTCCCAACAGACAAAGGAGGTCAGCACAGGCCAGAGCTTGTAAAGGGAACAGAAGTTTACGAGAGAAGGTTGTATTAAAACAGTAAAGCACACACACACACACATACATCTCCTCCGACATATTGCTTCTTCCACTGTCGCAAAATATGGAACATTTCATAAGCGAGGAATTTTATTTTTTGCTGAGTGAAAAAAATACAAACAAACCGAAAAAAAAGAAAAAAAAACTGGAATATATATTGCGGAGGATTAAGGTCTAGGCGTGATAGGGCTGTTACTTGAGGGAGTTATGTGTGAAATTAATCCGCTTCGTTCTTCACATTTGGATTTTATTCTCAGTGTGATATATAAAAATGAGAGATATTTCATCGAGGTTTCTCTCATGTATGAGAAGGTATGCACTTTGGGGTATGTTTATATATTTGCACTTTGGGGGATGTTTATATACTTGCACTTTGGGGGATGTTTATATATTTGCACTTTGGGGGATGTTTATATATTTGCACTTTGGGGGATTTTTATATACTTGTACTTTGGGGGATGTTTATATACTTGTACTTTGAGGGATGTTTATATATTTGCACTTTGGGAGATGTTTATATATTTGCACTTTGGGGGATGTTTATATACTTGTACTTTGGGGGATGTTTATATACTTGTACTTTGGGGGATGTTTATATATTTGTACTTTGGGGGGAAATATAATAGTTGTGCTGCACCGCGGGTCAGAATCTCAGTCAGTCAGTCATTTGCATGTCCCTTGCGGAACTTTGCCTCCCTAACAACTTTCCTGTAGGCCTCTCAGTCAGTCAGTCATTTGTATGTCCCTTGCTGAACTTTGCCTCCCTAACAACTCTCCTGTAGGTCTCTCAGTCAGTCAGTCATTTGCATGTCCCTTGCGGAACTTTGCCTCCCTAACAGCTCTCCTGTAGGCCTCTCGGTTGTAAGTAAGATGCCCTGCTGCTGATTCATCCATTTGCAGATCATCAACGATGTCTTGGAGCCATCTTCGCCTTGATCTTCCCTTTCTTTCTTTTTCCCATTATGTAGCCTTCCAAGACGGTCTTCTATAGATTATCATGACGTTTAATGTGTCCGAAATATTTAAGTTTTCTCTGTTTAATCCTCTTTACTAGCCAGCCTTCTTCAATATTAATTAAGCTCTTGTAGTATGGATATATTTGTTCTTTTTTGTGTCTACGATATTTGAAGAACTCTTCTGTAGCATTTATATTCAAAGGCATTTAAGTGTTTCTCAGCTGTTTTGTTAAGTGTCCAGGTCTCACAGGCATATGTTGCCGTGGGAAGGATGCATGCCCTTAAAAATCTTATTTTTGTAGTTCTATCTGTTCCTCTCCACAGCTTCTTTAGTTGTTTTACTTTCTGAAGAGCGATAGATGTCCTCTTTTTAATTTCCCTCATTGTATCTCCCTTATTAGTTAGTAGTGATTCAAGATATTAAAAACTCAACACTTCTTCCAATTTTTCCTCATTAATAATTAGTTAGAATCTGTCTTGGAATAGTATCTTTGTAATTTAACCCTTGAACAGGAAGCATTGGTCACTGTATGGTGTTTTTATAGAATCGATTAATCATTCATACAGATTAAGTGCGTTCCAAAGGTCGTAAACCAGGAATTAACTCTTTGAGGCCAGATAACATCTTATCGTCGGAATGTTTTGCAGGAAGTCTTAGCAGATTTTTCTTGTCTGTGTATGGACAATGTTTCAGTGGAGAAAATTACTTGTAAATAGTCTTGTTTTTCCTTCAGGAAAAATATCTCTGTACTGTGTCAGTGTTATTTCTTGCACAGCTAATTCTTGTATTTCCAACACTCAGTTTTAGTAATGTTCTCGAAATGTTGATATATAGAAAACAGTTTTAGTAATGTTCTCGAAATGTTGATATATACAAAACAGTTTTAGTAATGTTCTCGAAATGTTGATATACTGAAAACGCACAGTTTCATCAATGTTCTTGAAATGTTGATGTACAGAAGAAAGGAGCGAATTCTACAGGCAGATAAGAAAACAAAGAAGTATCGAATCAGTTGAAAAGATGTTTTTTAATGAAATAAAAAATACACAAGAACCAGACAGGTCACATAAATTAATCATAACAAGAGCCATAACAAGAGCCATAACGCAATAATGAAAACCATACTAGAGGGGAAAACAGAAGGAAAAAGAGCAAGAGGATAATGATGACGTAGATGTGAGGACGATACAAAAGCTATGGACTTAATTCTGCTTGGTTGAGGGTTCTTGCACACAACTGTCAAAAAGAAAAACAAATTGGGGGGGGGGCCAATGCAGTCTCTGGAAAACGGCACAGGATGATGACAATGATCGCCAAAACACACAAAGCTGTAAGAGAGGTTGCGATGATGATAAAACTATAGATGTGAATGAAAATGCTTGCTATAGTAGTATCATTCAGACTTCGTTGATGATCTGCGAATGGACGCATCAGCATTAGGGCATCTTGCTTAGAAACGAGAAGCCTACAGGAGAGCTGTTAGGAAGGCAAAGTTCCGCAACGGACATGCAAATGACTGACTGACTGACTGACTGACCGACTGACTGAGTGGTATCATTCAGGTTTCCTGTTTAGGAAGTCATAGCTCAGTAAAACAGTGTAATGACCTTTTCCACAAAACTTCAGAGAACAATCTGCCGTCCGACTTTAGCCTGTGAAACAGGACAGAGCCATGTTTTTCCCGCGTTATCAGATAGAAAGAATGTTTCTTAGGAGGATCCACTACGGGAAGGTAAGAAAATATTACAGTCCATCTCACCATCCGACTCCTTGCTGTGCTCCAAGAACTTTGGCTTCGTCTGACCAGTTCGTGATTACAGTAATATCATCAACCAACCCACAAGTCAACAAACCAACCAGCTAGACAAGCAACCAGCCAACAAACCAGCTAGCAAGATGCCAACCAGTTCACAAACCAACCAGCAAAACTAGCCAATAAACCAGCGAACCAGCCAACAGAACCAACAAGCAAGCCAGCCAATCGGTCAACGAGCCAACCAACAAAACCAACCAAGCAGTTAACAAACCAACCAGCCAGCAAGCCAGTCAGCCAGCTAACAACCAACCAACAAGCCAGCCAGCTAACAAACCAACCAGCAAGCCAGTCAGCCAGCTAACAAACCAACAAGCCAGCCAGCCAGCTAACAAACCAACCAGCAAGCCAGTTAGCCAGCTAACAAACCAACCAACAAGCCAGCCAGCCAGCTAACAAACCAACCAGCAAGCCAGTCAGCCAGCTAACAAACCAACCAGCAAGCCAGTCAGCTAACAAACCAACCAACAAGTCAGTCAGCCAGTTAACAAACCAACCAGCAAGCCAGTCAGCCAGCTAACAAACCACCAACAAGTCAGCCAGCTAACAAACCAACCAAAAAACCAACCAGCTAACAAACCAACCAGCAAGCCAGTCAGCCAGCTAACAAACCAACCAACAAATCAGCCAGCTAACAAACCAACCAACCAACAAGCCAGCCAGCTAACAAACCAACCAACAAGTCAGCCAGCTAACAAACCAACCAACAGGTCAGCCAGCTAACAAACCAAGCAACAAGCCAACCAGCAAGCCAGTCAGCCAGCTAAAAAACTACCCAGCAAGCCAGTCAGCTAACAAACCAACCAGCATGCCAGCCTGATAACAAGCCAACCAGCAAGCCAGTCAGCAGCTAACAAACCAACCAGCAAGCCAGCCAGCCAGCTAACAAACCAACCAGCAAACCAGTCAGCCAGCTAAAAAACCAACCAATAACCCAGCCAGCTAACAAACCAACCAGCAAGCCAGTCAGCCAGCTAACAAACCAACCAACAAGCCAGCCAGCTAACAAACCAACCAGCTAGACAAGCAACCAGCCAACAAACCAGCTAGCAAGATGCCAACCAGTTCACAAACCAACCAGCAAAACTAGCCAATAAACCAGCGAACCAGCCAACAGAACCAACAAGCAAGCCAGCCAATCGGTCAACGAGCTAAACAATAAAACCAACCAAGCAGTCAACAAACCAACCAGCCAGCAAGCCAGTCAGCCAGCTAACAAACCAACCAACAAGCCAGCCAGCTAACAAACCAATCAGCAAGCCAGTCAGTCAGCCAGCTAACAAACCAACCAACAAGCCAGCCAGCCAGCTAACAAACCAACCAGCATGCCAGCCAGCTAACAAACCAATCAGCAAGCCAGTCAGTCAGCCAGCTAACAAATCAACCAACAAGCCAGCCAGCTAACAAACCAACCAGCAAGCCAGTCAGCCAGCTAACAAACCAACCAGCAAGCCAGTCAGCTAACAAACTAACCAGCATGCCAACCAGCTAATAAACCAACCAGCATGCCAGCCAGCTAACAAACCAACCAGCAAGCCAGTCAGCAGCTAACAAACCAACCAGCAAGCCAGCCAGCCAGCTAACAAACCAACCAGCAAACCAGTCAGCCAGCTAACAAACCAACCAATAACAACCAACAAGCAAGCCAGCCAATCGGTCAACGAGCCAACCAACAAAACCAACCAAGCAGTCAACAAGCCAACCAGCTAACAAATCAACCAGCAAGCCAGTCAGCCAGCTAAAAAACCACCCAGCAAGCCAGTCAGCTAACAAACCAACCAGCATGCCAGCCTGCTAACAAGCCAACCAACAAGCCAGTCAGCCAGCTAACAAACCAACCAGCAAGCCAGCCAGCCAGCTAACACAACAACTAACAAGCCAGCCAGCTATCAAACCAACCAGCAAGCCAGTCAGCCAGCTAACAAACGAACCAACAAGCCAGCCAGCAAACAAACCAACCAGCAAGCCAGTCAGCTAACAAACTAACCAGCATGCCAGCCAGCTAATAAACCAACCAGCATGCCAGCCAGCTAACAAACCAACCAGCAAGCCAGTCAGCAGCTAACAAACCAACCAGCAAGCCAGCCAGCCAGCTAACAAACCAACCAGCAAACCAGTCAGCCAGCTAACAAACCAACCAATAACCCAGCCAGCTAACAAACCAACCAGCAAGCCAGTCAGCCAGCTAACAAACCAACCAACAAGCCAGCCAGCTAACAAACCAACCAGCAAACCAGTCAGCCAGCTAACAAACCAATCAGCAAGCCAGTCAGCCAGCTAACAAACCAACCAACAAGCCAGCCAGCCATCTAACAAACCAGCCAGCAAGCCAGTCAGCCAGCTAACAAACCAACCAACAAGCCAGCCAGCTAACAAACCAACCAGCAAGCCAGTCAGCAGCTAAAAAACGAACCAGCACGCCAGCCAGCTAATAAACCAACCAACAAACCAGCCAGCTAACAAACCAACCAACAAGCCAGCCAGCAAACAAACCAACCAGCAAGCCAGTCAGCCAGCTAACAAACCAACCAGCAAGCCAGCCAGCTAACAAACCAACCAGCAAGCCAGCCAGCTAACAAACAAACTAGCAAACCGATCAACAACAAAAAATCACCATATCACTCAAAAAATCAGCCAGCAAACCAGCCGGCCAACAAGCCCCATTCAGCCAAACGGTTATTGAACCAATCAATCAATCAGTCACTTCAAGGAGTGAACCAAGGAACTGATCAACCAATCAACAAGTCAGTCAGCCAGTGAATCAGCCACTCAACCAGTCATTCAGTCAGAGAGAGAGAGAGAGAGAGTTTTTGCGATCTATCTGCTTAAATTATCTTTAAAAAAGATTCCATAAAAACTTTAAATGCATGAGAAGAATAATAAAAGATAATGTAAAACGATATAAAAAAATTAATGGAATAAATGTTATTTTTTATGAATTTAAAATTCGTTATCCTGAGATATCTCAGAGGACAATGACCTGAGAGTAAGGATAAATTTAATGTCTTTGGAACATAAAATATATGAAGTCTGTTCAAGAAGTACCTGACTTTAGGCCATGTAAATACCACAACTCAGCTGGAGATCTGAATTATTTATATATACCGAAATCCAAATGCTTCAGCCGAGTGGTATTATCACTTTGCGACCATGATGGATGATGCTATAACTCATAAATTCAAGGACATAATCATTCACACACAAGGCAACTGAAATATGTATCAATGAGGACAAACTGGAAGAAGTGGAGAGTTTTGAATATCTTGGATCACTACTAACTAATAATGGAGATACAATGAGGGAAATTAAAAGGAGGACATCTATTGCTCTTCAGAAAGTAAAACAGATAAAGAATCTGTGGAGAGGAGCAGACAGAACCACAAAAATAAGATTTTTAAGGGCATGCATCTTTCCTATCGCAACATATGCCTGTGAGACCTGGACACTTAACAAAACAGCTGAGAAGCACATAAATGCCTTTGAATGTAAATGCTATAGAAGAGTTCTCCAAATATCGTGGACACAAAAAAGAACAAATATATCTATACTACAAGAGCTTAATATTGAAGAAGGCTGGCTAGTAAAGAGGATTAAAGAGAGAAAACTTAAATATTTTGGCCACATTAAACGTCATGATAATTTAGAGAAGACCGTATTGGAAGGATACATAATGGGAAAAAGAAAAAGAGGAAGACCGAAACGAAGATGGCTGCAAGACATCGTTGATGATCTGGAAATGGATGCAGCAGCAGCAGGCCATCTTGCTCACAACCGAGAGGCCTACAGGAGTGCTGTTTGGGAGGCAAAGTTCCGCAAGGGACATGCAAAGGAATGAATGAATGAATCATTCTAGGCGACTTCAATATAGATTTTAATCAGCCAAATCCTACATGGAAGAACATTTTAACATCTTACAACGTCTCCCAGATTGTTAACAAACCTACTAGAGTAACTGAATCATCATCAACACTAATAGATCATATTTATGTAGCTGATCCAGGAAACATTACTGAATGTACTGTCCCTCATGTGTCGCTGAGTGATCACTACCCGGTCTGCTGTATGTGGTCACATAAGGGGTATAAAATACCGAAACACAAACATACCAGCATCAAATATAGAAACTTTAAAAACTTTAATTTGGAATTATTTTTAACTGATCTAAAAGCTTCGCCTCTTACGTACGTTTTCAAGTTAACCAATCCAGATGAGGCTATCGAATACTGGATCAAGATATTTCGAAATATTTTTGACAAGCATGTCCCCATCAAAGAAATGAGAGTAAAACACGTAACAAAATCCCCGTGGATAACTCCCTATATATTGCAACTCATGAGGAAACGGGATGAAGCTCACAAAAGCAGAAATTTCAGTAGCTATCGTTCACTTAGAAATAAGGTGCAGTATTTAATTAGGCAGGAAAAGAAAAATTACTTCAGAAATTTAGTGAGAGACAAAACTGATAGTAAATCAATCTGGAAAGCGATTAATACTCTTGTAAAAAAAAGGAAGCAAACTGACCCACAAACACTTAATGGTGAACATACTTGCACTAACTTCAGTGAACATTTTAGGGAAGAAATTAGTATTCTAAAATCTTCATTACCGACCCCTAATTGCGACCTGAGCGTGTTGAAAACTTTCAGCGACAGTAAATATGTAAAGCTAAAACAAATTAATATTCCTTTCCTCACAGTCGATGAGGTTTATAATTACATCCGGTCCTTAAAGAACACTAACTCAGCAGGATGTGATGACATTAGTAACAAGATACTACGCTACGCTGCACCAGTTATCACAGACACACTAACATACTTATACAATTTGTGCATTGACAAACAATATTTCTCTGACGCTTTTAAACTCGCCAAAGTTTTTCCTCTTTTTAAATCTGGACAGACTAGTGACCTCTCAAACTATAGACCCATATCCATTCTGTCATCACTATCTAAACCTCTTGAAAAGCATATACAAAAGTTAACACTGCTCCACATGCAAGAAAACAATCTACTAATAGACAGTCAGTCAGGTTGTAGACCAAATTACTCCTGCTACACAGCATTAACTAAAATGACAGAAAGCTGGCTGTCTAAAATAAATGATGACAAATTGTGTGGTGCTATATTTGTTGATTTCACGAAAGCCTTCGATATGACTGATCGTGAAATTCTTGCAAAAAAGCTGGAAGGCTATAGATTACACCCTGACCTAACAAAATGTATTACATCTTTTCTCTCAGGTAGAAAACAAGTAGTTTCCTTTAGAAACAAAATATCTGGCTCGTCTGTGGTTGATACCAGTATTCCTCAAGGCTCCATTCTTGGTCCTCTTCTCTTTGCTACCTATATTAACGACCTACCACTACATTTAAAGCACTCTTCATGTGATCTTTTTGCTGATGACTGTACTGTTTACAGTAGTGACTATGACATCAGTAAACTACAGACAACGCTCCAAAATGATATAAACAGTTTGATTAAATGGAGTAATAAAAATGGTATGTTGATAAACACCAACAAAACAAAATCCATGCTCATCACTACAAGACAGAAACTACAAAATGCAACTAAAACTTCACTACAGCTTTGTGCTGGGACTAAGGCAATACAAAATGTTCATGAACATAAAACTCTAGGACTCATCATTGATCAGCATTTAACTTGGAATTCTCACATACATAACCTAACAAACTTGTTGCACAGAAAGTTTACCAATTAGCCAAAATTAAACACTTTATCGACAAAGACACAAGAAAGATATCCTACATATCACACATACAAACACACTTAGATTACCGTTCCACAATCTGGGATGGATGCTCAGTCTCAAACACAAAAAGGCTCCACTCACTTCACAAGCGAGCATTAAATCTTATTTGTGACAACCACCCAGTACAGACTGTAGATCAACACAAACAACTCAAAATTCTCTCTCTCTGAACTTTAAGTGCCCAGGGCACATGGGGCTTCCGCAAGGGTTTTCCACAAATGCCTGTCCTTCGCCTTTTTTTCTGCTCTTGCCCAAGTGAGCCCTCTATTGCTCAACATCCTTTCTGTTGTCCTTCTCCATGTCTCTTTTGGTCTACCCTTACTTCTGTTCCCCTGTGGTGTCCATCTTAGTGCTATTTTTGGTAGTGAGTTGTCAGTCATTCGGAACACATGTCCCAGCCATCGCCAGCGTCTTTCCTTAATAACTGTTATCAGTGGTTTCATCTGCATTTCTGCTAATAAGATATTATTTCTTATGGTGTTTGGCCAAAATATTTTTCTAATTCCTCGTAAACATTTAGCCTGGAAAGAATTCAACTTCTTTTCTATGGTTTTGGTGATTTTCCAGCATTTACTTCCATAGAGTAGTACACTTAGAACATTACTCTTAAATATCCTGATTTTCATATTTATGCTTAGTTTTTTTTATTTCCATATAGTCTGCAGCATTGCAAAAGCCTGGTTTGCTCTAGTAAGACTGCTGTTGATGTCCTCTGTGCTGTCTCCATTTTCTACTACTCTGCTGCCAAGGTATACAAATTCGTTGACCTCCTCCACTAACTTGTTATCTACTCTGAGTACATTTCTGTTGTTCACATTTTGCTTCATTAACTTTGTCTTTCCTACGTTGATCTTTAGTCCTATGTTGTCTGAGTTAGCTTGTTTATTTTATCTTGCACATCTTTTTGACTGCTTGATAATAGACAAATGTCGTACGCAAAGTCAAGGTCCTCCAGCACTGTGTCAAGGGTCCATTGTAATCCTCTGCGTTTGTCTGATGTTGCCTCCTTCATTAACCAGTCTACTGCCAAGATAAATAATGTTGGTGATAGTACACATCCCTGTTTCACTCCTGTTTGTACCCTAAAGCTGCTGGAGGTATGTTCTCCACAGATAACTTTGCACTGAAAACCCTCGTATAGGGCTTTGATTACATTAACTATTTTATGGGGGAGGCCATGCCATCTTAGGATTTTCCACAGTGCATCTCTGTTGACACTGTCAAAGGCTTTCTCAAAATCTATGAATAATGCATATGTTGTGCTATGCCACTCATTTGCCTGTTCTAATATTTGTCTAAGTACAAATATGTGGTCTATGCATGATCTTCCTTTCCTAAATCCTGCCTGCTCTTTCCGAAGTTTTTCCTCAAGTGTTGGTACAATTCTGTTGATGATTATTCTGCAAAATACTTTACTGGTGAGTGGCAGTAGGGTAATGCCTCTCCAGTTCCCGCAATCTCTGAGGTCACCCTTCTTTGGTAGTTTTACTATGAGCCCAGTTTTCCACTCCTCTGGGGCTTTTTCTAGATCTCAAATTTGTTGTAATATCCGGCAAAGTTGTTTTGGTGTTTCTGTTTCTTTTGCTTTCAACATCTCAGCAGTCACTTCATCTTCACCTGGTGCCCTGTCTGATTTTAGCTTCTTTATCGCCTCCTTTACTTCATTTATTGTTATTGGTCCTGTATTGATGTTTAGTTCCGTTTTTGCTTCAGGTATGTCTATTGTTTGTGCTGCTTGTGTTCTGTTTAGTAGGGTGTTAAAGTGCTCCTTCCATCTTTCAATTTTTTCTCTTTCTCCACTGACCAGCTGTCCATTTTGTGTTCTTACTGCACTTTCACATCTTGTGTTGAAGTTACCTGTCATCTGCTTTGTGATTTTATATATGGTTTTCATGTCATTTGTATATGCTGCTTTCTCTACTGTTTCTGCTAAGTTGTCATAATACTGACGTTTATCTTGACGGCATGATTCCTTCACTTCTTTGTCTTTTTGTGCATAATTACTTAAAACTCGTTCTTTAAGACATTGTGATTTGGTGTTCAGTAATTTTTTCTTTGATTTCTTTTCTTTGCTCTATCTTTTCCCATGTGGTCTCGCTTATCCATTCCTCTTTTCTCCTTTTCCGATATCCCAGCACCTCTTTTGCTGTTTCCTGTAGTGTTTTATTGAACTCTAATATGGACAATTCTGCTTCGTCTTGTAGGACATTGAAGCGGTTCTTAAGTACTATTGAGAATTCATTTCTTGTTTGCTGGTCTATCAATTTTCTTGTATCAAAATGTATCTTTCTATGTTCTCCGATTCTGGCTTTCCTTAATTTTAGTTTTATTTTTGCTACCAGAAGGTTGTGATCACTTCCTACATCTGCTCCTTTCCTTGCTCGCACATCTTGTAGTGACCGTTTCCACTTGTTGTTTATTAGTATGTGATCGATTTGGTTTTCTGTGGTTTTATCTGGTGACCTCCAAGTCACCTTATGGATGCTTTTGTGTTGGAAAATTGTCCCTCCGATGGTAAAAATTCTACCCCTCAAAAATAGAATAATTTTTAACAAAGTTAAGTTTGTTCAGAAAATTCTGTCGCAGATTGCTCCGCCTTACTTGTGGTCACTGTTTACGTATAACACTAAACATAGCCAGCGTTTAAAAAACTGTCTTCTTCCTAAACCCAGGATTGATCTGTACATGAAAAGCCTTGCATACTCTGCAGTACAGCTCTGGAACACCCTCCCCTATCATTTAACATCTAATGGTAATACTTCATCCTTTAACTCAAACCTGTTTCATTATTTACTTGCTTGTAATTATATGCCTCCATAAAATAACCAGCACTCTCTCAACACATGGCTCGTAAACCATCAAGTACTAAAATGACATAGTTCGAAAAGCAACTTGTTAGATATTGTTAGAAATTATTTTAATGTCTGTTAAAAAAACATATGTTAGAAGATCTGTATTTACAATGTATTTTTGTTTATGTATATGTCTGCGTATGTATGTGTGCGTGAGTGCTATTTTATTAGGTTAATTACTTCTTCTCTTTTACTTTGAATGTAATAGTTAAATCTTACCCTCTTTTGATATGTTTTTTCCTAATTTAATTTGTATATTTGTACTAAATCAAGTGTGTGGGAAGAATGAAAGATGGAGTGATGAAGGGCAGAATTCTTTACCCTTGAAAAATAAAGATCATTCATTCATTCATTCAAACCCTAATCCCCTTCAAACTACTCTCCTTGGGACTGCACACACTTCTGCCAGCGTTCCCGCCATTGTTGGAAGCATTTCATGAAGGCCACTTTGGGAACAGGGTATAATGTCTCTTTCAAATCGGGTACCTTTCAGCGGGGGTTTTCAGTTTGGAGAACAGCCAAAACCCCCCCAAAGGAACCATGTCAAGAGAGTTTAGAGCTTGACAAAGCAGCGGAATGTTGTGTTTGGCCAGGAAAGTCTGAATCCGGCGCCAAGAACGGGCTGGTACGTTGTCATGATGAAACTGTCAATTTCCCCTTGCCCACAGGTTCGATCTTTTGTGTTACAATCATCACGAAGGCGATGGATGGCTACCGGTTGGTAGTACTCTGTGGTAATATTTTGGCCTTGTGCTGCGTACTCGTGATGCACAATCCCACAAGAGTCAAAGGAACTGGTCAACATGACCTTGATGTTTAGTTCCGTTTTTGCTTCAGGTATGTCTATTGTTTGTGCTGCTTGTGTTCTGTTTAGTAGGGTGTTAAAGTGCTCCTTCCATCTTTCAATTTTTTCTCTTTCTCCACTGACCAGCTGTCCATTTTGTGTTCTTACTGCACTTTCACATCTTGTGTTGAAGTTACCTGTCATCTGCTTTGTGATTTTATATATGGTTTTCATGTCATTTGTATATGCTGCTTTCTCTACTGTTTCTGCTAAGTTGTCATAATACTGACGTTTATCTTGACGGCATGATTCCTTCACTTCTTTGTCTTTTTGTGCATAATTACTTAAAACTCGTTCTTTAAGACATTGTGATTTGGTGTTCAGTAATTTTTTCTTTGATTTCTTTTCTTTGCTCTATCTTTTCCCATGTGGTCTCGCTTATCCATTCCTCTTTTCTCCTTTTCCGATATCCCAGCACCTCTTTTGCTGTTTCCTGTAGTGTTTTATTGAACTCTAATATGGACAATTCTGCTTCGTCTTGTAGGACATTGAAGCGGTTCTTAAGTACTATTGAGAATTCATTTCTTGTTTGCTGGTCTATCAATTTTCTTGTATCAAAATGTATCTTTCTATGTTCTCCGATTCTGGCTTTCCTTAATTTTAGTTTTATTTTTGCTACCAGAAGGTTGTGATCACTTCCTACATCTGCTCCTTTCCTTGCTCGCACATCTTGTAGTGACCGTTTCCACTTGTTGTTTATTAGTATGTGATCGATTTGGTTTTCTGTGGTTTTATCTGGTGACCTCCAAGTCACCTTATGGATGCTTTTGTGTTGGAAAATTGTCCCTCCGATGGTAAAAATTCTACCCCTCAAAAATAGAATAATTTTTAACAAAGTTAAGTTTGTTCAGAAAATTCTGTCGCAGATTGCTCCGCCTTACTTGTGGTCACTGTTTACGTATAACACTAAACATAGCCAGCGTTTAAAAAACTGTCTTCTTCCTAAACCCAGGATTGATCTGTACATGAAAAGCCTTGCATACTCTGCAGTACAGCTCTGGAACACCCTCCCCTATCATTTAACATCTAATGGTAATACTTCATCCTTTAACTCAAACCTGTTTCATTATTTACTTGCTTGTAATTATATGCCTCCATAAAATAACCAGCACTCTCTCAACACATGGCTCGTAAACCATCAAGTACTAAAATGACATAGTTCGAAAAGCAACTTGTTAGATATTGTTAGAAATTATTTTAATGTCTGTTAAAAAAACATATGTTAGAAGATCTGTATTTACAATGTATTTTTGTTTATGTATATGTCTGCGTATGTATGTGTGCGTGAGTGCTATTTTATTAGGTTAATTACTTCTTCTCTTTTACTTTGAATGTAATAGTTAAATCTTACCCTCTTTTGATATGTTTTTTCCTAATTTAATTTGTATATTTGTACTAAATCAAGTGTGTGGGAAGAATGAAAGATGGAGTGATGAAGGGCAGAATTCTTTACCCTTGAAAAATAAAGATCATTCATTCATTCATTCAAACCCTAATCCCCTTCAAACTACTCTCCTTGGGACTGCACACACTTCTGCCAGCGTTCCCGCCATTGTTGGAAGCATTTCATGAAGGCCACTTTGGGAACAGGGTATAATGTCTCTTTCAAATCGGGTACCTTTCAGCGGGGGTTTTCAGTTTGGAGAACAGCCAAAACCCCCCCAAAGGAACCATGTCAAGAGAGTTTAGAGCTTGACAAAGCAGCGGAATGTTGTGTTTGGCCAGGAAAGTCTGAATCCGGCGCCAAGAACGGGCTGGTACGTTGTCATGATGAAACTGTCAATTTCCCCTTGCCCACAGGTTCGATCTTTTGTGTTACAATCATCACGAAGGCGATGGATGGCTACCGGTTGGTAGTACTCTGTGGTAATATTTTGGCCTTGTGCTGCGTACTCGTGATGCACAATCCCACAAGAGTCAAAGGAACTGGTCAACATGACCTCGATGTTGCCTGGCACCTGCCTTGCTTTCTTTAGTCTCGGGGATGATGAATGTGTCCTCTGTGATGACTATAACTTAGTTTCTTTAGTCTCGTGGATGATGAATGTGTCCACTGTGATGACTATAACTTAGTTTCTTTAGTCTCGGGGATGATGAATGTGTCCTCTGTGATGACTATACCTTAGTTTCTTTAGTCTCGGGGATGATGAATGTGTCCTCTGTGATGACTATACCTTAGTTTCTTTAGTCTCGGGGATGATGAATGTGTCCTCTGTGATGACTATACCTTAGTTTCTTTAGTCTCGGGGATGATGAATGTCTCCTCTGTGATGACTATAACTTAGTTTCTTTAGTCTCGGGGATGATGAATGTGTCCTCTGTGATGACTATACCTTAGTTTCTTTAGTCTCGTGGATGATGAATGTCTCCACTGTGATGACTATAACTTAGTTTCTTTAGTCTCGGGGATGATGAATGTCTCCTCTGTGATGACTATACCTTAGTTTCTTTAGTCTCGGGGATGATGAATGTCTCCTCTGTGATGACTATACCTTAGTTTCTTTAGTCTCGTGGATGATGAATGTCTCCTCTGTGATGACTATACCTTAGTTTCTTTAGTCTCGGGGATGATGAATGTCTCCTCTGTGATGACTATAACTTAGTTTCTTTAGTCTCGTGGATGATGAATGTCTCCTCTGTGATGACTATACCTTAGTTTCTTTAGTCTCGGGGATGATGAATGTCTCCTCTGTGATGACTATACCTAAGTTTCTTTAGTCTCGTGGATGATGAATGTCTCCTCTGTGATGACTATACCTTAGTTTCTTTAGTCTCGTGGATGATGAATGTCTCCTCTGTGATGACTATAACTTAGTTTCTTTAGTCTCGTGGATGATGAATGTCTCCTCTGTGATGACTATACCTTAGTTTCTTCAGTCTCGTGGATGATGAATGTCTCCTCTGTGATGACTATACCTAAGTTTCTTTAGTCTCGTGGATGATGAATGTCTCCTCTGTGATGACTATAACTTAGTTTCTTTAGTCTCGTGGATGATGAATGTGTCTCCACTGTGATGACTATACCTTAGTTTCTTTAGTCTCGTGGATGATGAATGTGTCTCCACTGTGATGACTATACCTTAGTTTCTTTAGTCTCGGGGATGATGAATGTCTCCTCTGTGATGACTATACCTTAGTTTCTTTAGTCTCGGGGATGATGAATGTCTCCTCTGTGATGACTATAACTTAGTTTCTTTAGTCTCGGGGATGATGAATGTCTCCTCTGTGATGACTATAACTTAGTTTCTTTAGTCTCGGGGATGATGAATGTCTCCTCTGTGATGACTATACCTAAGTTTCTTTAGTCTCGTGGATGATGAATGTCTCCTCTGTGATGACTATACCTTAGTTTCTTTAGTCTCGTGGATGATGAATGTCTCCTCTGTGATGACTACCTTAGTTTCTTTAGTCTCGTGGATGATGAATGTCTCCTCTGTGATGACTATAACTTAGTTTCTTTAGTCTCGTGGATGATGAATGTGTCTACTGTGATGACTGTACCTTAGTTTCTTTATTCTCGGGGATGATGAATGTCGGTACTGTGATGACTTTACCTTGCTTTCTTTGGTCTCAGTGATGATGTATGTCTCCACTGTTATGAATTTGCCTTGCTTTCTGTGGTCTCTGGGATGGTATATGTCTCCACTGTGATGACCGTACCTTGGTTTCAGGGTTGTACCTGTAAACTCATGACTCAACACCAGTGATCAAGGTGTTCAGGAAGTCGATGTTGCCGTTCGTGCAGTCCAGCATGCCATGCGCGACTTCCAGACAGAGTTGCTTCTGCTCCATCGTTAACAGCTTGGGTATGAATTTGGTGGACGCTCTCTGCATGGCCAAATTCTTCATCAAAATTGAGTGTACCGAACCAGTGCTTATCCCTACCTCGTGCAGAAGCTCTCGTATGATAACACGACGGTTCTGCGTGACAAAAGTCTGCACTTGGTCGATGGCGTTGTCAGTTCGGCTTTTTTGAGGGCCTACCGAAACGTGGCCTGCTTTCCAGCGATGTGCTGCCAGCTTTCCAGCGATGTGCTGCCAGCTTTCCAGCGATGTGCTGCCAGCTTTCCAGCGATGTGCTGCCAGCTTTCCAGCGATGTGCTGCCAGCTTTCCAGCGATGTGCTGCCAGCTTTCCAGCGATGTGCTGCCAGCTTTCCAGCGATGTGCTGCCAGCTTTCCAGCGATGTGCTGCCAGCTTTCCAGCGATGTGCTGCCAGCTTTCCAGCGATGTGCTGCCTGCTTTCCAGCGATGTGCTGCCAGCTTTCCAGCGATGTGCTGCCAGCTTTCCAGCGATGTGCTGCCTGCTTTCCAGCGATGTGCTGCCAGCTTTCCAGCGATGTGCTGCCAGCTTTGGCCCGACTGTACCACTCCTCAACTCGTCGGATGCTCATGGGGCCGGCTGCTGATTCTTCCGAGTTTCCACTTTCGTGTCGCCGATTTTTTGGGCAAAATTTTATGGGCTACCATCAAGTCTTTCCGTCATTTCGCGGCTAATGCAAATCCGGCGCACGTTCCCTACACTCACTCACTCACTCGAAAGAAAAAAATTTCACATAATCTCATCGTGGTCGCCTACACCCTTCCCGCCAAGTGACACATCCCGTGATTGGATGGTTTCTGCTGGAAAACAAAATGAAGGTCGAATACTTTTTGAACAGCCCCCGTATTTGGAAGGGAAAAATGAAAAGATACGAAACAAATGATTGCCCTACATCTTCAGTGACAGTGAATCACAAAAGGGAGGTTTCCTTATCTGCTTTGTATCTAAGGCTTCACATAAAACTCTACCGTGTTGTCATGTTGCATTTCTGCATGATTCTTGAAGGCTGTCAACCCCTTTCTTTCGTTCCCTTCGGGTTGTTTCGACATAGATTCCGCACAGGTTTTTTAAAGTTTTATATTAAACATATTTCTTCCGTTGCTTTCACAATTATTCTCACAAAACTACTCAACATTTTTAGTTTCCTGTCTAGAAGAGATGGAGCGCAAGAACTGCCAGGTAATAAATAAATTTAATTAATTTTCCTCAGATTGTTTCGTTTTTTGAGAAATCTCCAGTTTCTGACATAAATGTTCTAGTTTTTCTTCTTCTTCCGCGCATGCATCTATAACCGACATTTGTAGTTCTGTTTCTTAGGTAAAGTGGACTTTTTTTGGTAGGTCATGTACCGAACTGTAGACCAGTGCTTCTCAAAGTTTTTTTTTTCCACAGCCATGTGAAATTTGGCGACATTATTTCAGCTTGTAGAATTTTGATGTACACAATTTCACGATATAGAATTCTGAGGCACACCATGTCACCATGTTTTCGCAGCATAGGAACGGAAGTTTGTGACACATTAGTGTACCCAGACACGCCATTTTGAGAACCCCTGCAGCAGAACTTAGCTTCATGGACGCTTCACTGGAGCAACTGACCAGTCTCAGCGACTCACACTTGGTGCTCTTTTGGAGGATGTTCTCCACAATTTCGGGCGCCTGGGAACCTGTACAAAGATGAGAGCTGAGAATCTTAAATCTTTGTACCCTTGTTTCTGAGGCGGAAAATGACGACTTGTTCATTTTCTGTTTATCATCACTATCGTGTGGCCCGTATCTGTTGCTAGTTATATCATCCTCATGTCTGCGTCTTTATTCTTTGATGTTCTTCATAGCCTGTATGAATAATCCTTAAACTGCTGAAGCAGGTCAAATGTCATATCTATGCTGTATGCCAACCTGTTTGGAGAAAAGGTCATATGTACGTTGTATGCTAACCTGTAAGGAGAAAAGGTCATATCTGTGTCCTATGCTAACCTGTAAAGAGAAAAGGTCATATCTGTGTCCTATGGTAACCTGTAAGGAGAAAAGGTCATATATGTGTCCTATGGTAACCTGTAAGGAGAAAATGTCATATCTATGCTGTATGCCAACCTGTAAGAAGAAACGTTCATATGTACGTTGTATGCTAACCTGTAAGAAGAAAAGGTCATATGTACGTTGTATGCTAACCTGTAAGAAGAAAAGGTCATATGTACGTTTCATGCTAACCTGTAAGGAGAAAATGTCATATCTATGTTATATGCTAACCTGCAATGAGAAAAGGTTCAAATTTTTATGTTGTATGCTAACCTGTAAGGAGAAAGGGTATGTCTGAACATACGAGCGGACTGGGCTAATTTTGTTGTATTTGATGTTAAACATCTTCCGTGCTTGGAAGGAATGTTCTAGAACCTGTCGGGCTTTGGGTCAACTCGGTTTCCAGAAATGGGCTTTCCATGGGAACTGGAAGAAAGGTGGGACAGGTGTAAAACACCCTACCTGAGAATGTTCCAGCATGGAGTGTGAAGGCACTAACACGCACAGCACTAAGATATGCAAATAATACGGATTATAACTATTTGATTTATACATATTTTTTTTTACTACCAACTCTCCTGGTTCTCAGCTTGAAGGTAATTATTTATTACTTGCTTATGTTTCTCTTGTTATACGAGTATGTAACTATGTATGAGGTGTTTTCACTATCTGTTGTTATATGTAACTATGTATAACATTATTTCACTATGTGTTGTTATATGTAACTATCTATGAGGTTATTGTATTCACTGTCTGTTGTTATATGTAACTATCTATGAGGTTATTGTATTCACTGTCTGCTGTTATATGTAACTGTATGAGGCAACTGTTTTCAGTACGTAATTTCATGAGTAGAGCT
Source organism: Achatina immaculata (assembly GCA_009760885.1). Taxonomy (NCBI): domain Eukaryota; kingdom Metazoa; phylum Mollusca; class Gastropoda; order Stylommatophora; family Achatinidae; genus Lissachatina; species Lissachatina immaculata. The sequence continues at coordinate 17,568,167 of CM019711.1, forward strand.
TATATCTGATCTAGTCACGTGATCGTTGAAGCTTGCTCGTAGCAGCACCTTCCCAACTTGGAAGAGCCAACGTGACGACACAGCTCACCTGAGTCCCTTCTGTCGCCATACCTGAGCTGGATACAAGGGGAATCTCAAGTGCGGGTGGGGGCTTACGGAGAAGACTAGCATGACAGCCGGTCTTGTAAGAAGCTTTTCAAAGCTGTTTGTAAGCTAAAGTATACAGGAAAATCACTGTGACCTTTGAAACTGCCTGGCACCGATCTCGCAAAACAAACAGAAGATGAAACAAGTTCCATCAGAGAAACTTCCGACTTATCTTTGTCTGATTAAACAATAATTTATAGCGAAAGTCTTCTTGCTATCTTTGTCTGGCTTTTTTTTCACGCACTGTCTGCTTATTCTCTTCCTGCCAAGCCAGCATTAGCCGAAATGCATCAGACAAATGTTGTCTCAGCAATTTTTGTTTTTAGAATTTAGACAGACAGATATTAAAATTGTTGACATCTCTTCTGTTTTATTTCTTTTCTCTCCTGAAGTGTGTCTGTAAAGTTTGAGAATGCACTTTCCTTAGGTCGCTAAAACAGACTCATAGCAACACTCTCATATAGCAACACTCTCATATATAGCAACACTCTCATATAGAGAAACTCTCATGTAGTGAAACTACCATATACCAACAATCTAATATAGAGAAACTCTCATGTAATGAAATTCTCACATAAAAACTATATATAGCAACAATCTCATATAGCAAAACTCTCGTGTATGGAAAATCTCATACGCCAACAATCTCATACAGAGAAAATCTCATGTAATGAAATTCTCACATAGCAACAATCTAATATAGAGAAACTCTCATATAGTAACACTTTCATATAACAAAATTCTCATATAGCAAAACTCAGATATAGCAACAGTCTCGTATAGCAACAGTTTCATACAACAGCAGTCTCATATAGCAACTCTCTCATATAGCAACACTGTCATAAAGCAAAACTCAGATAGGAACACTCTCATATAGCAATACTCACGTATAACAGCACTCTCTTATATCAACAGTTAACATATAACACACTCTCTTATATCAACACTTAACATATAACACCACTCATATAACAACACTAATATAACAACACTCATACAACAACACTCAAATAACAACACTCTCTTATATCAACACTTAACACATAACAACGCTCATATAACAACACCCATAAAACAACACTCAAATAACACCACTCAAATAACAACATTCTCTTATATCAACACTTAACATATAACAACTCTCATATAACAACAATCATATAACAACACTCACAAATACAAGCTCTAGAAGAGCTTATAGATTTAACATAAATTTTTATTATGCAACTTCAAGATACATTTTTAAAAAGTGGAAGGATGAAAGAATAATGTGCTAGAGGAAAAAGAGGAGATTATGATAGTAAAGAGCTGATTACTATCATCATTAACTTACAGAAGACACACGTGACATATGGAACCTTAAGAGTGTGGAGGTACATACATGAAGGTTAGATAGCTGCCCTGGAGAGAAAATAAGACAAAAAGAAGAGCTGAAACTTGTCTGTCTTGTCTCGTCGTGTCTTGTCTTGTCTACTTTCCTGCTTTTGTTCTTGTCTTGACTTGCTTGAATTTCGTGTTTTGCTTTGTCTTGAATTTACTTGCAGTGTCGTGTCATTTCTTGTCTTGTCTTGCCTTGTCTTGTTGTCTTGTCTTCACTTATCTTATCTTGTCTGGTCTGGTATACTCTTGCCATGTCTTGTCTGGTTTGTCATGTCTTGTCTTGTTTTGTCGTGTCTTGTTTTGTCTTTACCTGTTTTGTCATGTCTTGACTTGCCTTGAATGTCGTGTCTACCTTTACCTTGGCTTGTCTTGCTTTGTCGTATTGTCTTGTCTTGTCATGTCCTGTCCTGTCTGGTCTAGCCTTGTCTTGTCTTGTTATGTCCCGTCTTGTCTTGTCTTGCTTTGTTTTGTCTCCTTCCTCAAATACCTTTCAGTGCAGAAGAGAAAAAGAAAGATGTCTTGATAAAGGTCGGTGATTCTCTTCGTGTAATGAGATATTTCAGGCTTCTGTCATCTCCTCCATCCATCTCTTGCTGAAACTTGAGACAGAAAGACGGAAGAACGCTGGAATAAGATTAAAAACGCACCCAGTTCGCCCCAGGGGTAATTTCTCCACATAGCGGCCATTAGCTCCCTCAACCTCAAATGATGTCCCCAAACGAAGGCCAGCAAACCGGTAATTGATAGGTTTTCTTGATTACTACACAAGATAAATTGTGTGTTGAGCATGTCAGCATGCGTAATAACAGACTGGACAAACAATTTACTGAGAAAAAAAAAGTCTAAGATTAATGATTTTAAAAAATGCAAAAAAAAAGTAAAATGAAGATCACCGTGGTACCAGTAGAGAGACAAATTCAAGCGAATGTCATGAAGCAACTTTACCCGACAGACCGTACAGGAGGGAGACGGATGTACGCATGTGAACATATACAGTAAACCTTTTAGTGAAAGATAGTCACATTATGGCTCTTTCTTTTTTGATATTTTAAAAGAGGTATTTCACTCGTTTTCTTTCTTAAGTAAACAAACATTTTGCAAATTTGCAAGGGATGGAAGGATTAAAAATGCCTGTTGACCTACTTTGGCTGATAGTTATCTTCTCCGCTTTCTGAGCTCTTGGTCTTTTAAAAAAGATCTTTCATCTTTCTTTGTCTGCTTCACTTTGTAATGTAAGACAATCTGTCAGTGTAGTCACGTGGTCTAGTAGTCCGTGGTCTGGTTATCTTCTTCTTCTTCTCTGTTGTTCTCTCAGACATAGGCACAAACCTCTCTTACAAGTACCGGCAGTTCCTCTCAGGTTTTCAGCATCACCTTAGAGCTTATATTGTAGGGGTCTGGGGTCAGACCAGCATCACTGTAGAGCTTCTCTTGTAGGGGTCTAGGGTCAGACCAGCATCACCTTAGAGCTTCTCTTGTAGGTGTCAGGCCAGCATCACCTTAGACATTCACTTATAAGGGGTCTGGCCGGCATCACTGTAGAGCTTCTCTTGTAGGGGTGTGGGGTCAGACCAGCATCACTGTAGAGCTTCTCTTGTAGGGGTGTGGGGTCAGACCAGCATCACTGTAGAGCTTCTCTTGTAGGGGTGTGGGGTCAGACCAGCATCACTGTAGAGCTTCTCTTGTAGGGGTGTGGGGTCAGACCAGCATCACTGTAGAGCTTCTCTTGTAGGGGTGTGGGGTCAGACCAGCATCACTGTAGAGCTTCTCTTGTAGGGGTGTGGGGTCAGACCAGCATCACCATAGAGCTTCTCTTGTAGGGGTGTGGGGTCAGACCAGCATCACTGTAGAGCTTCTCTTGTAGAGGTGTGGGATCAGACCTGCATCACCATAGAGCTTCTCTTGTAGGGGTGTGGGGTCAGACCAGCATCACCTTAGAGCTTCTCTTGTAGGTGTCAGGCCAGCATCACCTTAGACATTCACTTATAAGGGGTCAGACCAGCATCACTGTAGAGCTTCTCTTGTAGGTGTGTGGGGTCAGACCAGCATCACTGTAGAGCTTCTCTTGTAGGTGTGTGGGGTCAGACCAGCATCACCTTAGAGCTTCTCTTGTAGGAGTCAGACCAGCATCACCTTAGAGCTTCTCTTGTAGGAGTCAGACCAGCATCACCTTAGAGCTTCTCTTGTAGGGGTCAGACCAGCATCACCGTAGAGCTTCTCTCGTAGGTGTGTGGGGTCAGACCAGCATCACCGTAGAGCTTCTCTCGTAGGTGTGTGGGGTCAGACCAGCATCACCTTAGAGCTTCTCTTGTAGGGGTCAGGCCAGCATCACCGTAGACATTCACTTATAAGGGGTCTGGCCGGCATCACCGTAGAGCTTCTCTTGTAGGGGTGTGGGGTCAGACCAGCATCACCATAAAGCTTTTCTTGTAGGGTTCTGGGGTCAGACCAGCATCACTGTAGAGCTTCTCTTGTAGGGGTCTGGCCAGGTCTTAGTCTGAGTAGGTTGTGTAGCTGGCAGCTCTGGAGGATGGGATGTTGAGTCTGTTGGGCCATTTTTCAGCTTCTGGTATAGATGATATCTCAGCTTCTGGTATAGATGATATCTCAGCTTCTGGTATAGATGATATCTCAACTTCTGTTATAGATGATATCTCAGCTTCTGGTATAGATGATATCTCAGCTTCTGGTATAGATGATATCTCAACTTCTGGTATAGATGATATCTCAGCTTCTGGTATAGATGATATCTCAGCTTCTGGTATAGATGATATCTCAGCTTCTAGTATAGATGATATCTCAACTTCTGGTATAGATGATATCTCAGCTTCTGGTATAGATGATATCTCAGCTTCTGGTATAGATGATATCTCAGCTTCTGGTATAGATGATATCTCAGCTTCTGGTATAGATGATATCTCAACTTCTGGTATAGATGATATCTCAGCTTCTGGTATAAATGATGTCTCAGCCCCTGGAATATACGACATTTCAGCTTCTGGAATATATGACATTTCAGCTTCTGGTATAGATGATATCTCAGCTTAAGGTATAGATGATATCTCAACTTCTGGTATAGATGATATCTCAGCTTAAGGTATAGATGATATCTCACCTTCTGTTATAGACAGTGTCTCAGCTTATGGTAGAGATGATGTCTCAGCTTCTGGTAGAGATGGTGTCTCAGCTTCTGGTATATATGATGTCTCAGCTTCTGTTATGGACGGTGTCACAGCTTCTGGTATATATGATGTCTCAGCTTCTGGTATATATGATGTCTCAGCTTCTGGTAGAGATGATGTCTCAGCTTCTGGTAGAGATGATGTCTCAGCTTCTGGTAGAGATGGTGTCTCAGCTTCTGGTATATATGATGTCTCAGCTTCTGTTATGGACGGTGTCACAGCTTCTGGTATATATGATGTCTCAGCTTCTGGTATATATGATGTCTCAGCTTCTGGTAGAGATGATGTCTCAGCTTCTGGTAGAGATGATGTCTCAGCTTCTGGTAGAGATGATGTCTCAGCTTCTGGTAGAGATGGTGTCTCAGCCTGCGATTTCCTGTTCTCAGTCAGAAGATCATCATTTGGTCATTTCTTGAGAGTTTCTAAGGCTCACCTGGGCACTTGGTCATTTCTTGAGAGTTTCTAAGGCTCACCTGGGCACTTGGTCATTTCTTGAGAGTTTCTAGGGTTCACCTGGGCACTTGGTCATTTCTTGAGAGTGTCTAGGGCTCACCTGGGCACTTGATCATTTCTTGAGAGTTTCTAGGGTTCACCTGGGCACTTGGTCATTTATTGAGAGTTTCTAGGGTTCACCTGGGCACTTGGTCATTTATTGAGAGTTTCTAGGGCTCACCTGGGCACTTGATAATTTCTTGAGAGTTTCTAGGGTTCACCTGGGCACTTGATCATTTCTTGAGAGTTTCTAGGGCTGAACTTGGCACTTGGTCATTTCTTGAGAGTTTCTATGGTTCACCTGGGCACTTGATCATTTCTTGAGAGTTTCTAGGGTTCAACTGGGCACTTGATAATTTCTTGAGAGTTTCTAGGGCTCAATTAGGCACTTGATAATTTCTTGAGAGTTTCTAGGGCTGAACTTGGCACTTGGTCATTTCTTGAGAGTTTCTAGGGCTCAATTAGGCACTTGATAATTTCTTGAGAGTTTCTAGGGTTCACCTGGGCACTTGGTCATTTCTTGAGAGTTTCTAGGGCTCACCTGGGCACTTGATAATTTCTTGAGAGTTTCTAGGGTTCACCTGGGCACTTGGTCATTTCTTGAGAGTTTCTAGGGTTCAACTGGGCACTTGATAATTTCTTGAGAGTTTCTATGGTTCACCTGGGCACTTGGTCATTTCTTGAGAGTTTCTAGGGCTCACCTGGGCACTTGGTCATTTCTTGAGAGTTTCTAGGGTTCAACTGGGCACTTGATAATTTCTTGAGAGTTTCTATGGTTCACCTGGGCACTTGGTCATTTCTTGAGAGTTTCTAGGGCTGAACTTGGCACTTGATCATTTCTTGAGAGTTTCTCGTGTTCGTCATCTGTTTTTTGCTGTGGGGTGTTATTTTGTCCAGTTGTTTTTATATATGGCTTTCAGTCTGTTTTTGTTTTTTGTTTGTTGACATGTTGTGCTTCCATCAGTCTGTTGCTTCTTTCCTCCCTATTTTGCCAGTCTGTCTGCCTCTTCATTTCCTTGGATGGTACTGTGGGCGGGTCTCCACTGTATGGGCCGGTGTATGACGTCACAGGAATTATATACACAGAGAAGAGCACCGGCACAAAAGGCAGAAGCCAATATTTAAGTGACTAAGGCCCGCCCGTGAACAAAGGAGTAACGTAATTTCACGTCCTCTCACAGAATCTGCCACTTCAGCAGGATTCTGCCAGACAGGGTGTGGATTACACTCCGTAAGTTAGCAAAGGGCAGAGACGGGGAATTTATTGGATTCTGCCATGGAACTCCTCATTATGCTAAGAAATAGTGTTTGTAGGGAACAGAAGCTTCCAGACGTCTCATTGTAAATCCTCTACAGACACTCACGTTTATGAGTAGAAAGGGTTAACAAAATTTTAAAAAAATATATAATAAACAGAAAAGAACTAAAGCCAGCAAGTGACCAGGAAACAAAGAAGTAATGCCAGCAACTGGCCAGGAAACAAAGAAATAATGCCAGCAAGTGGCCAGGAAACAAAGAAATAATGCCAGCAAGTGGCCAGGAAACAAAGAAATAATGCCAGCAAGTGGCCAGGAAACAAAGAATAATGCCAGCAAGTGACCAGGAAACAAAGAAATAATGCCAGCAAGTGGCCAGGAAACAAAGAAATAATGCCAGCAAGTGACCAGGAAACAAAGAAATAATGCCAGCAAGTGACCAGGAAACAAAGAAATAATGCCAGCAAGTGGCCAGGAAACAAAGAAATAATGCCAGCAAGTGACCAGGAAACAAAGAAATAATGCCAGCAAGTGGCCAGGAAACAAAGAAATAATGCCAGCAAGTGGGCAGGAAACAAAGAACTAATGCTATACAGAATGAACGACAGCCAGCAAGTGGCTAGGAAACAAAGAATTAATGCCATACAGAATCAGCGATAGCCAGGAGGTGGCTAAGGAACAACTGTAAACCACTGACAAAAAATTACGATGATGGATGTAAGGAGTATCACATTACTTTAACCAATAGCTATAATCATTTAAACAGATACTCCATATAGCCAGCCAGTTCAGACATACATTCTATCTCCCATTTTCCCTAAAGTTTTTCCAGCGATTATCGAGTTCTCTGAACTTCAGTCTTCTCGTGCTGTGTCCAAATCTTTTTGATTGTTCTGTCCTTATTATGTTGCTAGTTTCCGATGTTCAGCAACTTTTGTTATGTACTTATTATGTTGCTAGTTTCCGATGTTCAGCAACTTTTGTTATGTACTTATTATGTTGCTAGTTTCCGATGTTCAGCAACTTTTGTTATGTACTTATTATGTTGCTAGTTTCCGATGTTCAGCAACTTTTGTTATGTACTTATGATGTTGCTAGTTTCCGATGTTCAGCAACTTTTGTTATGTACTTATTATGTTGCTAGTTTCCGATGTTCAGCAACTTTTGTTATGTACTTCAGTTGTTTTTTCTGTATGTCCAAGCTTTACGCTGCATCTTTTTCACCAAAAATACATCTTTCTTGCTTTCACTTTCAGTTCCATCTATCTGCTGTCAAAGTCTGTTCAGAAATCAGGACATTCCCATGTCAGCTCCGTCACCGACTCTAGCGGCTCAGAACAGGTGTCACAGTCAACATGGACTCTCCAAGTGCCAGCAACAATCTCTATGTGTTAGATTTTTCCAAGAACTTTAACTGGTCTACTTTTTTTGTTGTTGATATTTTCCAACTGTCAAGAGATTTTCAAGGTGCTTGACCATGCACCCAAGGATATCCCGTCCCACGACCCAGGGTCCAGGGGAGCTTAATGCTGGCAGATTCATGAGGAGGAAAAAAAAATCTCCCTGCCACTTCTGGTGGCATTCGAACCCGCGATCTTCAAAGCCCGAGGCGAACAACTAACGCCAAAACCACAGAGGTGCTCGCAGAAGTCTCCCTGTAGGGGGAGCGAATGGAGGTGTCGAGTGACTGCGAGCGACTGGTGGGAAGTGTGGCGTCAAGAGAGAGAAAGAGAGAGAGAGAAAAAGAGAGAGAGAAAGAGAGAAAGAGAAAGAGAAAGAAAGAGAGAAAGAGAAAGAGAGAGAGAGAGAAAGAGAGAGAAAGAGAGAGAGAGAGAAAGAGAGAGAGAGAAAGAGAGAAAAAGAAAGAGAGAAAGAGAAAGAGAGAGAAAAAGAGAGAGAGAACGAGAGAGAGAGAAAGAGAGAAAGAGAAAGAGAGAGAAAAAGATAGAGAGAAAGAGAAAGAGAGAGAAAAAGAGAAAGAGAGAGAAAGAGAGAAAGAGAAAGAGAGAGAGAGAGAAAAAAGAGAGAGAAAGAGAGAGAGAGAAAGAGAGAGAGAAAGAGAAAAAAGAAATAGAGAAAGAGAAAGAGAGAGAAAAAGAAAGAGAGAAAGAGAGAGAAAGAGAGAGAGAGAAAAAGAGAGAGAGAAAGAAAGTGAGAAAGAGAAAGAGAGAGAGAAAGAGAGAGAAAGAGAAAAATAGAAAGAGAAGGAAAGAGAGAGAGAAAGAGAGAGAGAGAGAAAAAGAGAGAGAGAGAAAGAGAGAGAGAGAAAGAGAGAAAGAGAGAGAGAAATAGAGAGAGAGAAAGGGAGAGAGAGAGAAAAAGAGAGAGAGAGAAAGAAAGAGAGAGAGAAAAAGAGAGAGAGAGAAAGAAAGAAAGAGAAACAGAGAGAGAGAAAGAGAGAGAGAGAGATCCATAGCGGCCACTAGAAGTGTGTGTCAATTACACAAGTGTTGTTAATGTTGAGTATTGGGCTAAAAAACTCACAGGCCTGCATCATACACACGAAAGAAAGTGACAGTATGTTCTGTAACTGATGAGAGAATAAATTGATCTGACATTGAATGTGGAATCTAATTGTCTGTGACAACTACACGTGTGTGTCCTGTTGAGAACCTCCCTACATGTGTGTGTCCTGTTGAGAACCTCCCTAAATGTGTGTGTCCCGTTGAGAACCTCCTTACATGCGTGTGCCCTGTTAAGAACCTCCTAAATGTGTGTGTCCTGTTGAGAACCTCCCTAAATGTGTGTGCCCTGTTGAGAACCTCCCTACATGTGTGTGTCCTGTTGAGAACCTCCCTAAATGTGTGTGTCCCGTTGAGAACCTCCTTACATGCGTGTGCCCTGTTAAGAACCTCCCTAAATGTGTGTGTCCTGTTGAGAACCTCCCTAAATGTGTGTGCCCTGTTGAGAACCTCCCTACATGTGTGTGTCCTGTTGAGAACCTCCCTAAATGTGTGTGTCCTGTTGAGAACCTCCTTACATGCGTGTGCCCTGTTGAGAACCTCCCTACATGTGTGTGTCCTGTTGAGAACCTCCCTAAATGTGTGTGTCCTGTTGAGAACCTCCCTAAATGTGTGTGTCCTGTTGAGAACTTCCCTACATGTGCTTGCCCTGTTGAGAACCTCCCTAAATGTGTGTGTCCTGTTGAGAACTTCCCTACATGTGCTTGCCCTGTTGAGAACCTCCCTACATGTGTGTGTCCTGTTGAGAACCTCCCTACATGTGTGTGCCCATTTTGAGAACCTCCCTACATGTGTGTGCCCTGCTTAGAACCTCCCTACATGTGTGTGTGTCCTGTTGAGAACCTCCCTACATGTGTGTGTCCTGTTGAGAACCTCCCTACATGTGTGTGTCCTGTTGAGAACCTCCCTACATGTGTTTGACCTGTTGAGAACCTCCCTACATGTGTTTTCCTTGTTGAGAACCTCCCTACATGTGTTTTCCTTGTTGAGAACCTCCCTACATGTGTGTGTCCTGTTGAGAACCTCCCTACATGTGTTTTCCCTGTTGAGAACCTCCCTACATGTGTTTGCCCTGTTGATAACCTCCCTACATGTGTTTTCCTTGTTGAGAACCTCCCTACATGTGTTTGCCCTGTTGAGAACCTCCCTACATGTGTTTTCCTTGTTGAGAACCTCACTACATGTGTTTTCCTTGTTGAGAACCTACCTACATTCGAAGCATAAAGTAATACTGTTTATATGGTGCATTACAAAACTATTTTTCACTTTGTTAAGAACATTCACGCATTTTCTTGTGGTTTAACTTAACACAAAATGTTTAACTTAACACAAAATGTTTAACTTAACACAAAATATTTAACACAACACAAAATGTTTAACTTAACACAAAATGTTTAACTTAAAACACAAAATGTTTAACTTAAAACAACATGTTTAACTTAACACAAAATGTTTAACTTAAAACACAAAATGTCTAACTTAAAACAACATGTTTAACTTAACACAAAATGTTTAACCGTCTCTTCACGTCGTTTATGATTTGCCTGTTCATCTGTCAGACACTGCGTTACTCTATCTGGCCAGCTTCTATATTGCGTGCCATTGGTTACTATTATTAGTATCGGCTGCACTACTCCTAAGTGTTGCTATTATCCATTCCACACGCTTCCTTTACTATTGCGACATCTTTACTTAATCAGGCAGAAGTATTATTATTATTATTATCGATTCTCTTGGCCGCAGTGTCTCTTATTGATTTGTTCACCGGCTACTTCTATCGCTGGTATCGAACTAGTCAGTAATGACGATACAATCACTAGATACAAATATCCCCCCCCCCCCCAAGTCCACGATCGTGGCGCTGATGCACGTGATTTCCTGGCTGTGACCCACGTGATCCATGGCTCTGAAGAGTGTGGTCTCATGGCTGTGATCCACGTGATCTCAAGGCCCTACACCTATCAGCCGCGTTATCTCAACTAGTCATTTTTTTTTTAACGACCAGTTGAGTTTTTTTTCCGCTTTCACGAGAGAAAAGGACAGCAGTATCAGTGCAATCTTGATGTTTTCTGAAGGACAGCAGTATCAGTGCAATCTTGATGTTTTCTGAAGGACAGCAGTACCAGTGCAATCTTGATGTTTTCTGAAGGAAAGCAGTATCTGTGCAATCTTGATGTTTTCTGAAGGACAGCGGTATAGGTGCAATCTCGATGTTTTCTGAAGGACAACAGTATCGGTGCAATCTTGATGTTTTCTGAAGGACAGCAGTATAGGTGCAATCTTGATGTTTTCTGAAGGACAGCAGTATCGGTGCAATCTTGATGTTTTCTGAAGGACAGCAGTATCGGTGCAATCTTGATGTTTTCTGAAGGACAGTGGTATAGGTGCAATCTTGATGTTTTCTGAAGGACAGCAGTATCGGTGCAATCTTGATGTTTTCTGAAGGACAGCAGTATCGGTGCAATCTTGATGTTTTCTGAAGGACAGCAGTATCGGTGCAACACCCACTGAAGTTAGCGCCTGCTGATGGAGCCAGCCACGCTCTAATTGTGGGTAACACGCGCTCTGTTTTTTCAGAAAAAAAAGTCCACTTCTCCTCTCGTTCCCCAATTCGATCATCCTCCTGGTTTGTCATCCTCCATAAGCAGCCTCTCCAAGGTGTCTCTTGCAGTGTCCTTCTTGTCCATTCTTAGAGGGCCCTGAATTGATGCCCTACCTGCCCATCTTGTCCGCTCTCTTATCTCCTTTGACTCCCGCATGACCCGGACAGTAGATCCACGTCAGTCTGGAGAACTCTCTAGAAGCTGGATCCACTCTGTACGGAAGTAATGTCTTTTGACTCTCCGTAACATGTTTTGGGAGTCTGTTACCAGAAACAATGCGAGTCGACCTGCACCTCCATTTAATTAGAAGTTTTAGTTTTCTTTCCTTGCTAATCTCTAATTTAATTAGAAATTTTAGTTTTCTTTACTTGCTGATCTCTCATTTAATTAGACATTTTTTTTTCTTGCTGATCTCTTATTTAATTAGAAATTTTAGTTTTCTTTACTTGCTGATCTCTTACATTGTATCTTGTACGATCCATCTGTGTAATGATTGTTCTATATTAGAGCTTAGACAAACGCCATCTCTTCCTCAGGAAAGTGGGAGAGTTTGTAGCGGGCTATAGAAACAATGAAATGGTTGTGAACAAAAATAACGAACCGATATTTCGGCGAAACTTTCACTCAATTATATTTTGAATAAATATTGGGTGGTTATTGCTGCTTTTCATGTCTATTTCATTATTCCTTCCTTCCTTCCTTTGTATCTGTTTCCACACAACCACACTAAACATCAGTCCAACTAACAAATAATTTGACACACATATTTGCTCAGTAAAATGTTTGACAAAATCTGCCAGCAGAGTTATCTCTCCCCAGACAAACCAACTGAAAGTGTACAAACCTTGGTCTGGTGAATTCTTGGCTGTTTTGTCGGTTCCACAGCTTCCTATGGAAGAAAAGCATAGAAATGCTGCGCGATATTCACTCCACTTTCCACTGAAGTTTTTCCGGGCACTAGAGATTTGTAACTGGAAACCGCTCAACTTTCCACAACAATTCTCTTCCAAGTTCTGTGGTAGGGTAGATGGAGCTTTTGAAGAAGAATTCCAGTTGTGCTTAAGAGCAGGTGGCAGGTATCAAATTCCTGTACTACAAAATGCTTAAGAGCTGTGGCAGGTATCAAATTCCTCTACCACAAAATGCTTAAGAGCTGTGGCAGGTATCAAATTCCTCTACCACAAAATGCTTAAGAGCTGTGGCAGGTATCAAATTCCTCTACCACAAAATGCTTAAGAGCTGTGGCAGGTATCAAATTCCTGTACCACAAAATGCTTAAGAGCTGTGGCAGGTATCAAATTCCTGTACCACAGAATGCTTAAGAGCTGTGATTCAAGTATTCTGCGCACGCATAACAAATAACATGAAGATAACAGAAAATGTTGACATTTAGTTCCTTAATTCTGAGACATTTTTTTACTGTAAACGTTTACTTTTTTCATGACTTCTTTAGCAGAAATACTTTAGCTTTATAATTAAATTTTCGGTGAATCTGATAAGATGTAATGTGGTTAAAAAGATTAGTTGTAATTTAGTCTGTGCCCAGCCGTGTCAAGATCTGTCAAACATCACAGAAAGGTCACGACCCCGTGGCAGGCTGAGAAAGGACAAGAAGTCATGGATGTGATTGAGTTATGTTCCACGAAACTTCAGACATTTCAGAAGCTGTTGAAGCACCTATTTTAATGCTGTTCCTGTGTATGAAACTCCCACATGAAATGTCCACAGTTTAGACGCAGAATTAGAGTTTCCGTGTGGGACGATTCGAGTTTTTCTGCCGTGTCACATGTTCAGTAAATATTGCACCTGATTTGTTTGTTTTTCCACACTTGACGCGGGAATACTTAAACATCACGTGCATAACTTTGCACTTAAGTGAACTAACACCTGGATAGAGAGACAACACCTGGATAGAGAGAGACAACTGGATAGAGAGACAACACCTGGATAGAGAGACAACACCTGGACAGACGTAACCAAAATTTATAAAGCGAATGAGATCATCTAAGATAAATATACAACTACTACTACTACTACTATTACTACATACTAATACTACTAGTATTACTGCTACTACTACTACTACTACTACTAATAATAATAATAATAATAATAACATCGTAGGGAACATAATCAGTACGAGGGTAGCTGCAACACTGTAAGAAATGAGATAATGACTGGAACACAAGCTGGAAACAAGACATATTTTGTCCTTAGATAATTGTTACATTAAAAAAATATATCCTTCACCACCAAACTAAACATATATAAGAAATAGACTAGATCACTTGTTCTATATGGTTCAGAAACATAGAGTACGACTAAACAAGATGAAAATCAAATACAAATATTTAAGAATAGTTTCCTGGGAAGAATTTATGGACAAGTAAGAGACCCTATAACACAACAGTGGAAGAGAAGAAGTAACAAAGAGACCTCCACATTGTTAAACTCTCCGGTTATAACAGCCACTATCACAAACAACAGACTGAGGTGGCTAGGGTATTTGGAGAGAATAGAGGAGGACAGACAAAGATGACCTATACAGAATTGATGAAAAGGGATTGACCAAGAGATAGACATAGACAACTATAGTCAGACAGTATGGAAGAAGATATACGGGTTCTTGGAATCGAGAACTGGAAAAAAAGATCAAGAACAGAGAGGGATGGAGATGTGTGTTGTCTGCAGCAAAGAGTCTCAGTAGATCGGAAATTCAGCAGCTGCTAGAAGAAGAAGAAGAAACAGGTCATTTGCCGGACAGGAGAGTTCCTTTATTAGTTTTCTATTTTTCTAAAATAATGTTGATTTCTATTTTCCGAAGGTAAACAACTCATCAGCTAAATAAAGACATTGTGTCATCAGCTAAATAAAGACATAGTGTCATCAGCTAAATAAAGATATTGTGTCATCAGCTAAATAAAGACATTGTGTCATCAGCTAAATAAAGACATTGTGTCATCAGCTAAATAAAAGACATTGTGTCATCAGCTAAATAAAGACATTGTGTCATCAGCTAAATAAAGACATTGTGTCATCAGCTAAATAAAGACATTGTGTGTCATTTCACGGTATTAAAAACATGGGAGAAGTGTTTATTATAAAGCTGTTTTTGTAGTCTCTGGATTTATTTTATGGTAAAGAGTTATCATTTAATCAAATTAATGAATAGCGGCCAAATTAGAAGAAGTGTAGTGTATCGGTGAAGTTTGTAGCATCATCTGGTTAACATGTCTTCGTGTTTTTCCGGAACTGCTCGCCAGACGTTCGTTTATTTAGTGTCTTCCTGCAGTTCCTCATCTGCCTTGTATCAGCGTGGCTCTTGTTCTAACTTGGTTATCTAACAGGTAAATGTTTTCTTCATCTGCCTTGTATCAGCGTGGCTCTTGTTCTAACTTGGTTATCTAACAGGTAAATGTTTCCTTCATCTGCCTTGTATCAGCGTGGCTCTTGTTCTAACTTGGTTATCTCACAGGTAAACGTTTTCTTCATCGCTTCCAACTTTCTCAAGGAATCATTCGGAATATTTTGCCTTTCTCTCCTTCTTCGTCATCTTATATGATTATTATTTTTTAAAATTTATGACGGGGTCATTTTTCGCGCGACTTACGAAAATAATTTTCTTTTTTTGTTTTGATTCCTTCCGTCCGTTCAGTGCTCCTAATTTTTTTTTAGCGTTGGCACATCTCCCTCCCTCTCTCTTTCTTTGTCATTCTCTCTCCCTATTTCTCTTACTCTCTCTTTCTCTCTCTATCTCTCTCTGTTTCTCTCTCTTTTTCTATCTCAGTCACTCTCTCTTTTTGTCCCTGTCTCTCTCGTCTTTCTCTCTCTCTCTCGTCTTTCACTCTTCATCTTTCTCTCCTTCCCTCTCTCTCTTTCTCTCCCTCCCTCTCTTTTTTCACGGTCTCATCTTTCTCTCTCTCTCGTCTTTCTCTGTCGTCTTTCTCTCTCTCATTTGTCTCTTCCTCCCTTTCTTTCTTTCTCTCTCTCCGTCTCTCTCTCTCGTCATTCTCTCTCTCTCTCTCGTATTTTCTCTCTTGCTTTTCTCTCTCATTTTTATCTACCTCCCCCCTCTCTTTTTCTCTCTCTCTCGCCCTTTTCTCTCTCATCTTTCTCTCCCGCCCTCTCTGTCCTTCCTCTCTTTTTCTCTCTCATCTTTCTCTATCTCATCGTTCTCTCTCGTCTTTCTCTCTCTCATCTTTCTCTCTCGTCTTTCTCTCTCTCTCGCCTTTCTCTCTCTCATCTTTCTCTCCCTCCTTCTCTCTCTTTCTGTCTCTCTCTTTTTCTCTCTCTAGTCTTTTCTACCTCTCTCGCTTTCTCTCTCTCGTCTTTTCTATCTCTCTCGCTTTCTCTCTCTCGCCCTTCTCTCTCTCATCTTTCTCTCTCTCTCATCTTTCTCTCTCGTCTTTCTCTCTCTCTCTCTCCTTTCTTTCTCTCACATCTTTCTTTCTTTCCCTCTCTTTCTCTTTCTCTCTCTCACTCTCTTTCTCTCTCCTTCTCTCTATCGTCTTTCTCTCTCTCCTTCCCTCTCTCTCTAATCTCTCTCCGTGTCTCATATGAATAATATTCGAATGCCTTTACGAATTTAAAGATCAGATGCAGAAGCATTCATGTAACTTTATTATTTCAATTTTGTTATTACAACTTTCCTATTTCAGCATTGCTATTTCCACTTTATTTCAACTTTGTTTATTTCAACTTTGCTATTTCCACTTTATTTCAACGTTGCCATTTCAACTGTGTTATTTCAACACTGCTATTTCAACTTTGTTATTTCAACTTTATTATAACAACTTTGTTATTTCAATTTTGCTATTTCAGTTTTAATCATCTTCCTTATGTGCACATCTTATAAATCTTATATGTAAAATCTGACTTGCGAACCAATTCTTCATTCTTTGCAGTAAAGATCAGTCAATCAATTAATCGATCAATTAATGAATCAATCAATATCTTTTGTTACTCTCTCTCTCCGTATTACAAGAACTTAATATTGAAGGAGGCTGACTAGTAAAGAGGATTAAACAGAGGAAAATTAACTATTTTGGACACATTAAACGTCATGATAATCTAGAGAAAACCGTCTTGGAAGGGTACATAATGGGAAAAAAGAAAGAGAGGAAGACCAAGGCGAAGATGGCTGCAAGGCATCGTTGATAATCTGCAAATGGGTGCTTCAGCAGCAGGCCATCTTGCTCACAACCGAAAGTCCTACAGAAGAGCTTTTAGGGAGTCAAAGTTACAAAAGGGACACGCAAATGACTGATTCTCTCTCCCTCTCTCTCTCCTTCTCCATTTCAATACATGTCTTTTTTTACTACCTTTATCTTGCCTTCCTTATCTCCTTTTTTCTCTTCATCTATCTATCTATCTATCTATCTATCTATCTATCTATCTATCTATCTATCTATCTATCTATCTATCTATCTATCTATCTATCTATATCTATCTATCTATCTATCTATCTATCTATCTATCTATCCACCCATCCATCCATCCATCCATCTATCCATCCATCCATCCATCCATCCATCTATCTATCTATCTATCTATCTATCTATCTATCTATCTATCTATCTATCTATCTATCTATCTATCCATCTATCTATCTATCTTTCTATCTATCTATCTATCTATCTATCTATCTATCTATCTATCTATCTATCTATCTATCTGTCTGTCTGTCTGTTGCCTTGTCTCTTTGTGCCTGTATGTCTGTCTATATATCTCTCTTTTCTGTTTCTTTCTATCTCTCCTCTCTGTTTCACTCTCTGACTTTCTATGTCTCAGTCTCTTTCTGTCTTTCTTTCTCTATGTGCGTCTTTTTCTCCCTGTATATCTATCCCTGTCTCTTCTTGTCTGTATATTTCTTTCTGTCTGTGTGTCTTGTCTTTCTCTGTCTGTATGGCTGTCTCTCTGTTTCTCTACAGACACCGAATACAGTTAATTATTTATTTTGAATAGTCTCGACATTTTTGTTTAGTAGATAATCATTTATATATGTATGTAATTACTTCTGTACTGAGTGAATGTTTAAGAGCGAAACGTAAATGTTATATTTTATTTTATGTCTCTCAGCTTCAATGTTAGTTATGTTTGTTACATGAACAGCATATTTGTAGAATGTCTGGAATAGAGTGAAAGATGTATGATAAAGGGCAGAATGTCAGACGGGCCTGCGTGCCCAATTCCTAACCATTTTTGAAATAAAGATCAATCAATCTATCTACCTTGAGATCATATGGAATTCAAAAGTTATAAGCACAAAAACAAACTTAAGACTATTCAATTCAAATGTAATATCCACCCTCATTTATGCATGCAAAAGCTGGAAAACAACTAAAGAAACAGACAAGAAATTAGACTCTTTTGAAAACAAATGCCTAAGGAAAATACTCGGCATCAAGTGGAACGAATTCAAGAACAATACAGAGATAAGACAGATGACGGAACAACAACCAGTCTCATGGGTGATCAGGAAAAGGAGATGGACATATGTTGGTCATTTGATGAGAAGAAATGATCAGAGAATCCCAAAACAAGCTATCAAGTGGAACACAACAGGCCAAAGAAAAAGAAGCAGACCGCGTGAAAGTCTGAAGAGGTCTCTATTAAGAGAGGCCAAATTAACAGGCATAAAATCCTTTGATGAGGTTGAAAGACTCGCCGAAGACATGAAAAATTGGCGAACTACTTTGCGAGCCCTATGTGACGTTTAACGGCACGGAAAGGATATAAGATATCAGATAAGAATCTATCTATCTATCTATCTATCTATCTATCTATCTATCTATCTATCTATCTATCTATCTATCTATCTATCTATCTATCTATATCCGTTTGACTATTTCTCTTTGTTTATCTTTATCTCTTTATCTGTCTCATTCTTTGCCTGCCTATATGTCTCTCTGTTTGTATGTTTGCCTATGTGTATGTCTGTATCTCTCTGTTTGTATGTCTGCCTATGTGTATGTCTGTAACTCTCTTTCTGTATGTCTGCCTATGTGTATGTCTGTATGTCTCTGTTTGTATGTCTGCCTATGTGTATGTCTGTATCTCTCTTTCTGTATGTCTGCCTATGTGTATGTCTGTATCTCTCTTTCTGTATGTCTGCCTATGTGTATGTCTGTATCTCTCTTTCTGTATGTCTGCCTATGTGTATGTCTGTATCTCTCTTTCTGTATGTCTGCCTATGTGTATGTCTGTATCTCTCTTTCTGTATGTCTGCCTATGTGTATGTCTGTATCTCTCGTCTGTATGTCTGCCTATGTGTATGTCTGTATCTCTCTTTCTGTATGTCTGCCTATGTGTATGTCTGTATCTCTCTTTCTGTATGTCTGCCTATGTGTATGTCTGTATCTCTCTGTCTGTATGTCTGCCTATGTGTATGTCTGTATCTCTCTGTCTGTATGTCTGCCTATGTGTATGTCTGTATCTCTCTGTCTGTATGTTTGTATGGCTGCCTGTCATCTCTCCTGACCTCTCTCTCTCTCTCCCTATTCTGTGTCAGAAATGTGTCAGTCAATCTTCTGTGACAGACAGATGTCTGCTGTATTATCTGGCCTGGGGTGATCTCATTATTTAACAAAAAAAAGAAGACGACGATTTTTTAATAAAAAATACACCATTTTAATGCTTCCATTGTCGATTTTTATGACAAAAAACAAGCACTTGGGAAGAGAGAAAGAGAACAACCAGGGAAGTGATATTTACAAGAAGTAAGAAAATGACACAAAAAAGAACAAATATATCTATACTACAAGAGCTTAATATTGAAGAAGGCTGGCTAGTAAAGAGGATTAAAGAGAGAAAACTTAAATATTTTGGACACATTAAACGTCATGATAATTTAGAGAAGACCGTATTGGAAGGATACATAATGGGAAAAAGAAAAAGAGGAAGACCAAGACGAAGATGGCTGCAAGACATCGTTGACGATCTGGAAATGGATGCAACAGCAGCAGGCCATCTTGCTCGCAACCGAGAGGCCTACAGGAGTGCTGTTTGGGAGGCAAAGTTCCGCAAGGGACATGCAAATGAATGAAATGAATGAAGAAAATGAAGAAAATAAGTCCGTGCCGTATTTAGTTGTAAGATAACAGGAGAGAAGTGGTAGTTTGTTCCATTTTTCTAAAATAAATTAACATTCTCTCTCTCTCCTCTCTCTCTCTCCTCTCTCTCTCTCTCTCTCCCTCTCTTTCAGTCTCCATTTGTTGCAGCTGGTGAGTTGTGTACCAGTTGAAAGTGTAGTATACAGAGTATGTCTTTCTGAAGTAGTTAAAAATTTATTTACTTCAATATTAAGTATAATAATCGAAAATACTTTCAAACCAATAACAGCAGATAGGAATATAAATTAACGTCACATACCGAAAAAATCGTTACATAAAGAAGGACTTTGAGTAGGCCATCTGAGTGTAGATCATCTATTAGGTAAAATTGCTGAAGTAACACACATATTAAATCAAAGTTTCCACATTTTTTGGCTTCTCTGAAAGCAGTTTAAATAGGAACATAACCGACGAAGATATTAGAATTAACGGTTTTAACGTGATCCGGCGTGACCCAACCAGGAAACTAGAAACAGGTCTAGTAATGTATGTCTCCACAACTATCCTGATCCGGCGTGACCCAACCAGGAAACTAGAAACAGGTCTAGTAATGTATGTCTCCACAACTATCCTGATCCGGCGTGACCCAACTAGGAAACTAGAAACAGGTCTAGTAATGTATGTCTCCACAACCATCCAGTTTAGTCGTAGAGAGGACCTCGAATCATCAGAGGTAGAGTGTATTTGAGTGGAAGTTAAAATGCCAAACCAGAGTCCATTAATTATTGGACATTTGTACCGTAATCCAAATGCATCATATCTGTGGTACGATCACTTCACGACTATGATGGATGAGGTTTCAACCTTTAGGTTCAAAGATATTATCATTCTTGGAGATTTCAACATAAATCTAACACAATCAAACCCAACTTGGAGCAATATTATATTATCCTACAATTTTTGCCAAATTGTCACCAAACCTACTAGGGTAACAGAAGTATTATCAACATTATTAGATCATATATATGTAGCCCACCCAGAAAACATCACTGAGTGGAACATCCCTCATACTTCGTTAAGTGATCATTACCCAGTCTGCTGTACGTGGACAAGAAAGGGGTATAAACTTCCTAAACACAATCACATCAGTATGAAATTTAGAAGCTTCAGAAAATTTAACCTAGAACTATTCCTTAATGATTTGCAACCATCTTCACTTACACACGTGTACCAACTAACTGACCCTGATGAGGCAATAGAATATTGGCTAAAGATCTTCAGAGATATATTAGACAAACATGTCCCCATGAAAGAGGTGAGAGTAAAACACCAGACGAAGTCACCTTGGATAACACCTGAAATACTACAATCCATGAGAGAACGTGACCGGGCGCACAAAATCAAGGACTTTATGACCTACCGTTCACTCAGAAACAAAGTTCAATACTTAATAAGACAAGAGAAAAAAATTACTTCAGGAATCTAATACAGAATAAATCAGACAGTAAATCAATTTGGAAAGCCATAAATACCCTATCAAATAAAAGAAAAGAATTTGATTCTCAAACCATCAATCGTGCATACACTAGCGCACATATCAGTACACATTTCAGAGAAGAAATCAACTTTCTTAAATCATCAATATCAGCTCCTGTATGCGACTTACATGAACTACAAATATTCCTGGACAGCAGATGTACTGATTTTAAACAGCTACACATTCCATTCTTAACAGTCAGTGAAGTTCAGTTATCTCTTAACCTTAAAAAACAACAATACAGCTGGGCTTGATGATATTAGTAATACGTTATGCTGTACCTGACATTTCACATCATCATCATCATCAGGTGCCGTGCCGACTGGCGTTGGCTATTATGCTTCTCCAGAGTACCCGATCCTTCATGCAGGACGTCAGTTCAGTTGGTGATCTCCTCTCACACCATCCCGTCAGACTGTCCAGTATCATTTCTCCTGGTCTTCCTCTTGATCTTCTTCCTTCTATTTTTCCTGTTGTTATAATATTTTCAATGCCCCCTCTTCTCATTGCATGTCCTATGAAAGTACATTGTCTCTCTCTTATTTCACATTTCACATACACTAACGTATATTCACAATCAGTACATTGCACAATGCTATTTCACTGAGGCTTTTAAAACTGTTAAGGTGTATCCTCACTTTAAATCTGGCTCATCCAACAATCTTACCAACTATAGACCAATATCCATATCATCGTCATTATCAAAACCACTCGAAAAACACATACACAAAATAACTCTACGACACACGCAAGAGAACAATTTACTCATAGACAGTCAGTCAGGCTTTAGACCCAATCATTCCTGCCACACAGCTCTTACCAAAATGACAGAAAACTAGTTAGTAAACATAAATGACGACAAACTATGTGGTGCCATCTTTGTCGACTTTAAAAAGGCATTTGATATGATTGACCATGATATTCTTGTAAGAAAAATAAAGACTTATAAATTGCACCCTAACCTAATAAAATTAATTGCATCGTTTCTTTCAGACAGACAACAAGTAGTATTCTTCAACAATTCTCTATCAAACTCTGCTAAAGTTGACACTGGTGTTCCGCAAGCTTCTATTCTAGGCCCATTACTCTTCGCTATCTATATCAATGATCTTCAGCTTCATCTTAAACACTCTTCTTGTGACATTTTTGCCGATGATTGCACAATCTACACCAGTGACAACGATTGTTTTCATCCAGAATCAACTCTTCAGGTCGAGTTAAACAATCTAATTAGATGGAGCAACAACAATGCCATGATTAAAAATACCGATAAAACAAAATCAGTGCTCATAACAACAAGACAGAAACTACAAAACATGACAAAAACAACACTTCGGCTCTGTACTGAAACATCACAGATAGAAAACGTTAGCGATCACAAAACACTAGGTCTTATTATTGACCAACATCTGACCTGGAACTCTCATGTGCAGGGTCTAACAAAACTCATCGCGTAAAAAGTATACCAGTCAGCCAAAATCAAGCACCTCATCGATCAAGACGCAAGGAAGACATACTGCATATCACATATACAAACACATTTAGACTATTGCTCGACAATCTGGGATGGTTGCTCAGTGTCAAATACAAAGAGGCTTTGCTCTCTCCAAAAGCGAGCAGTAAAGCCCAAAGTGCAGCCAACGCTTGAACAACATATGTCCTCCAAAACCTAGACTTGATCTTTACAAGAAAACCTTTAGTTATTCTGCTGCTCATCTTTGAAATACCCTCCCATCCTGTATATAAGATATAAATGATACAACTACAAACTTTCCAAATATCTATTTGATGTCGACTACATACCTCCATGAATCATAAAACTTTAAAAGTTATTTTAGACTGCTATTACAGACACCGAATACAATTAATTGTTTATTCTGAATAGTCCCGAAATTTTTGTTTAGTAGATAGTCATTTATAATGTATGTAGTTACTTCTGTACTGAGTGAATGTTTAAGAGCGAAACGTAAATGTTATATTTTATTTTATGTGTCTCAGCTTCAGTGTTTGTTATGTGTGTTATATGAACAGCATATTTGTAGAATGTCTGGAACAGAGTGAAAGATGTTTGATAATGGCAGAATGTCAGACGGGCCTGCGTGCCCAATTCTTAATCCTTTTGAAATAAAGATTAATCAATCAATCAATCAATCAATCTCTCTCTCTCTCTCTCCCTCTCCTCTCTCTTTCATATTGAAATCTTTTGTTTGGTAGATAGTCATTTATATGTGTATGTAGTTATTCATGTATATGTGTACATAGATAGTCAGTTATATTTGTATGTAGTTACTTTAATATTCGTTATGTTGGTTACATAAGCAGCATATTTGTAGAATGTCTGGAATAGAGTGAAAGATGTATGATAAAGGGCAGAATGTCAGACGGGCCTGCGTGCCCAATTCTTAATCCTTTTGAAATAAAGATTAATCAATCAATCAATCAATCAATCTCTCTCTCTCTCTCTCTCTCTCTCTCTCTCTTTCATATTGAAATCTTTTGTTTGGTAGATAGTCATTTATATGTGTATGTAGTTATTCATGTATATGTGTACATAGATAGTCAGTTATATTTGTATGTAGTTACTTTAATATTCGTTATGTTGGTTACATAAGCAGCATATTTGTAGAATGTCTGGAATAGAGTGAAAGATGTATGATAAAGGGCAGAATGTCAGACGGGCCTGCGTGCCCAATTCTTAATCCTTTTGAAATAAAGATTAATCAATCAATCAATCAATCAATCTCTCTCTCTCTCTCTCTCTCTCTTTCATATTGAAATCTTTTGTTTGGTAGATAGTCATTTATATGTGTATGTAGTTATTCATGTATATGTGTACATAGATAGTCAGTTATATTTGTATGTAGTTACTTTAATATTCGTTATGTTGGTTACATAAGCAGCATATTTGTAGAATGTCTGGAATAGAGTGAAAGATGTATGATAAAGGGCAGAATGTCAGACGGGCCTGCGTGCCCAATTCTTAATCCTTTTGAAATAAAGATTAATCAATCAATCAATCAATCAATCTCTCTCTCTCTCTCTCTCTCTCTCTTTCATATTGAAATCTTTTGTTTGGTAGATAGTCATTTATATGTGTATGTAGTTATTCATGTATATGTGTACATAGATAGTCAGTTATATTTGTATGTAGTTACTTTAATATTCGTTATGTTGGTTACATAAGCAGCATATTTGTAGAATGTCTGGAATAGAGTGAAAGATGTATGATAAAGGGCAGAATGTCAGACGGGCCTGCGTGCCCAATTCTTAACCCTTTTAAAATAAAGATCAATCTATCAATCAATCTCTCCCCCACCCCCACCCCCGTGGAGCAAGGACGTGATAGTCGCCTTTCGCGAGATTAGTTCTTAAGGAGAATGAGGTGGGCGTTCAAACCTCGGCATGTAATGTTTCCACTGTTATGGCCGCTTCATGGGGGTGTGGATGTTGCAGCAGCAACTTCCCACAATATTCCTCTCCTTTGGCTGAGAGTTGCAGGTTTCTCTTTACTCCGGAATTTGAGTGTTGCTGTTTTCTGCTAGGTGCTGCGCCAGAATCCTCCAGTGAACTTCGGCAGGTTTCATTCCTTCTGCCAACAGAAATCTCACTGTTCAGCACTGCTTCAATCCCGCAGGGGTGCATCCACGTTCATCTGACCTTGACTTCAACTAGACTAGGAGCAGAACGCTGCACAGTTCATGTTCAAGCTACCCATCAATCCATGCGAATATGTTATACTGCGCGCGCCGTCTTCTATCCTGTGTGACCACCGCGTAGTTTTCAAAATGCTTTTATGTTTTAATTCTCCCTCGTATGTGTTCAGTTATATTACAGCAGTAGCTGCGTAGTTGACTGCAGTAACCAGAAATACATTTATTTGTGTTAGTTAATTTACCTCTGCTATCCCAGATAAGATTTTTAAGGGCATGCATCTTTCCCATCGCAACATATGCCTATGAGACTTAACAAAACAGATGAGAATGTAAATGCTACAGAAGAGTTCTTCAGATATCATGGACACAAAAAAGAACAAATATATCCATACTACAAGAACCTAATATTGAAGAAGGCTAGCTAATAAGGAAGATTAAGCAGAGAAAACTTAAATATTTTGGACACATTAAGCGTCATGAGAATTTAGAGAAGACCGTCTTGGAAGGGTACATAATGGAAAAAAAAGAGAAAGACCAAGGTAAAGATGGCTGCAAGACATCGTTGATAATCTGCAACTGGATGCATCAGCAGCAGGGCATCTTGCTTACAACCGAGAGGCCTACAGAGCTGCTGTTAGGGAGGCAAAGTTCCGCAAGGGACATGCAAATGACTGACTGAATGAATCTCATATCGATTTATAGATTCCTGTTAGAAAATAAGTTTTACTGCACAATGTGTGAAGAGAACTTTAAAAGGGACATAATGTGAAACACTAGAACACAAAGTATAAAGTATTTCAGTCAAAACAAAAGGTATAATAGAATAATGAAAACAATAACAAAAGATATAACAGAATAATGAAAACAATAACAAAAGGTGTAACAAAATAATGAAAACAATGTTCGAGGGAAAAGTTGCAGGAGAAAGAGCAAAAGGTTGACTATGTTATAAATTCTTATATCCTTCCCGTGCCGTTAAAAGTCACATAGGGCTCGCAAAGTAATTCGCCAATTTTTCCTGTCTTCGGCGAGTCTTTCAACCTCATCAAAGGATTTTATGCATGTTACTTTGGCCTATCTTAATAATGTTCTCTTCAGAGTTTCACGCGGTCTGCCTCTTTTTCTTTGGCCTGTTGTGTTCCACTTGATAGCTTGTTTTGGGATTCTCTGATCATTTCTTCTCATCAAGTGACCAACATATGTCCATCTCCTTTTCCTGATCACCCATGAGACCGGTTGTTGTTCCGTCATCTGTCTTATCTCTGTATTGTTCTTGAATTCGTTCCACTTGATGCCGAGTATTTTCCTTAGGCATTTGTTTTCAAAAGAGTCTAATTTCTTGTCTATTTTTTTTAGTTGTTTTCCAGCTTTCACATGCATAAATGAGGGTGGATATTACATTTGAATTGAATAGTCTTAAGTTGGTTTTTATGCTTATAACTTTTGAATTCCATATGTTCTCAAGATTCTTGAAGATCGATGCTGCTTTTGCAATTCTGATCCTAACTTCCTTTCTAGTGTCACCATCCTGGTCTATGTAGCTGCCAAGGTATGCAAATTGATTGACTTCTTCAATATCTGTCCCTTCTATGTGTATTATTCCATTTTGATTAATAAAACAAGTAACAATCAGACTTACATACAAAATGTAATAAAACAAGTAACAATCAGACTTACATACAAAATGTAATAAAACAAGTAACAATCAGACTTACATACAAAATGTAATAAAACAAGTAACAATCAGACTTACATACAAAATGTAATAAAACAAGTAGCAATCGGGTATTTCTTTAGAATGACCGTTTATGTTTGTTGGGCGTGTCTAATTATTTCTGTTATTGACGTCGTAATCATCGCTGTCATTCTATTATCACTGCCTGTCCTTGAATCATTACTGCTCTCTTAACACTAAAAACTCTCTCTTAATCGACGTGTACAGCAGCAGGGTCTGTCTCCGAGGTCGAGCTGGGAGAATCGCCCGTCTCTCGACCAACCGTCGGGCAGGCAGGGAGACGCTGGCAGCGGCGAGCAAGCTGAAGGGTGGCGGCTGCTTGTGCTGGTGATAGTGATACTGTGTGAGACTAAGTGATGTTAGTTATGAAGTTCTAGAGGAGGCGATGCTCCGAATGTTATGTCTACTTCTGGCAATCTTCCACATACAAGAAATGTTTACAATGTTTGAAAGTATTACTTCGTTGTAAGAGTTCTGGAAAAGTTTCACTTCGCCCGCCGAAAGCACAAGAGTTAAAAGTGAAGAAAACTTGCAGAAAAAATTCTCTCTCAGACTTTGTGCGGGTTTATGTGGAGTTTTCTCCGCAGACTGGCTGAGATTTTCTGGAAACTTGTGTGGAGTTCTCTCTACAATTTGGATACCGAACCAGATTAAAGTGCTCAAGTTTCCGTGTTAAGTGTGCATGCAATATTTATACAAGGTAATTAAAACATTTTGTTTCAAGAGTCCTCGCTTTGGGTTAGAAAGAAAATTATCACTATCATTAGGGCCGTGATGGTTCTTTATAGATCTCAGTTCTTGATAATCAACCATCAGCTTGGTTGGTTATTTATTATTGTGTAATCGTCGCTACATCGTCCACGATTTTATCTATCTATCTATCTATCTATCTATCTATCTATCTATCTATCTATCTATCTATCTATCTATCTATCTATCTATCTATCTATCTATCTATCTATCTATCTATCTATATATATCTACCTATCTATCTATCTATCTATCTATCTATCTATCTATCTATCTATCTATCTATCTATCTATCTATCTATCTATCTATCTATCCATATGTCTATCTGTCCATCTGTCTGTCTGTCTGTCTGTTTGTCTATCTATCTATCTATCTATCTATCTATCTATCTATCTATCTATCTATCTATCTATCTATCTATCTATCTAGATAGATAAAAATAGAAAAACAATCATGGACTATCTATCTATCTATCTATCTATCTATCTATCTATCTATCTATCTATCTATCTATCTATCTATCTATCTGTCTGTCTGTCTGTCTGTCTGTCTACCTGTCTGTCTGTCTGTCTAGATAGATAAAAATAGAAAACAATCGTGGGCTATTTGTATATCTATCTATCTATCTATCTATCTATCTATCTATCTATCTATCTATCTGCCTGTCTGTCTAGAGAGATTAAAAATAGAAAAATCTATCTATCTATCTATCTATCTATCTATCTATCTATCTATCTATCTATCTATCTATCTATCTATCTATCTATCGATCTGTCTGTCTAGATAGATAGATAAAAATATTTTTAAAATCGTGTACTATCTATCTATCTATCTATCTATCTATCTATCTATCTATCTATCTATCTATCTATCTATCTATCTGCTTGTCTAACTATCTATCTATCTATCTATCTTTCTATCTATCTATCTATCTATCTATCTATCTGGTTGTCTGTCTATCTATCTATCTATCTATTTATCTATCTATCTATCTATCTATCTAGGTATATAAAAATAGAAAAAATCGGTGTCTATCTATCTATCTATCTATCTATCTGCTTATCTATCTATCTATCTATCTATCTATCTATCTATCTATCTATCTATCTATCTATCTATCTATCTGTCTGTCTGTCTGTCTGTCTATCCATCCGTCTATATGTCCGTCTGTATGTCTGTCTGTTTGTCTGTCTGTCTATCTGTCTATCTATCTATCTATCTATCTATCTATCTATCTATCTATCTATCTATCTATCTATCTATCTATCTATCTATCCGCCTGTCTGTCTGTCTGTCTGTAATGTGATTCATCAAAAACGATAGGAAAATAAGTAATAGTAGAATCCTTGCTCATATTAAAATATGTTTTTCTCTTACATTTTCCCATATTCAGAGCCCAGTTTCGGAAATCTCGGTCTTTTTCTGTCCTGCCCAAAAGAAAAAAAAAGAGAAGAAAAAGAAAAAAAATCCACCGAAGTGATCATTACTGCAGAAAATTCCTTCAGGCTATTCTGATGTAGGTTATTGCAGCTAACACTCCGCTGTACGGTTGTTGGTGAGCTGTGAGATGAAAATACGTGTACGAACATCAGCCTTCTCTTAGTTCAGCTGTGTATGTGTGTGTGTTTTTGAAGAAGAAGAAGAAAAGTTGTCTTTGTGTGTGTGTGTGGTGTGTGTGTGAGTGGCTTTGGGGTAATCTCATTTTTATCGGAATGAGTTTTACGTGCTATAATATTCTCCCTGTATGCACTGGCCAACTTCCATACGGTGCGTCTAGCCCTACAGCAACCTCATAGTCTCACATTTCATGGCTCATTGTGTCAGTCACCTATTTGCACAGCGGGGTGAACTGGATGGCGTCTATAGCAAGACTTGCGGTCGACGCGGACGAGAAAACTATTATTCGCAGACACTACTGTGTCATCCTGACATACAAAAGTTACTTCATACAGTACACAGATTACTACTTTTTCACACAGTACACAGATTACTACTTTTTTCATACAGTACACAGATTACTACTTTTTCATACAGTACACAGATTACTACTTTTTTCATACAGTACACAGATTACTACTTTTTCATACAGTACACAGATTACTACTTTTTCATACAGTACACAGATTACTACTTTTTTCATACAGTACACATATTACTACTTTTTCATACAGTACACAGATTACTACTTTTTCATACAGTACACAGATTACTACTTTTTCATACAGTACACAGATTACTACTTTTTTCATACAGTACACAGATTACTACTTTTACACGCACTTCGAGCTTTGTCATTGTGCTCTACTTCCAGTCATGCACTTTCGAGTACTCGTCTAGATTGACTTTGTAAGATTACTTTGACTCTATTACTGCCACATTCATATCATTAAGACCGTAATTCTTGAACACCTTGAATCATTTAAACAGCTTTAAAAAAATGATGTGAAGTAGTGATAGTTTTGTGGCTTCGCAACAGTTTTATGGCTTCGCTTTGTATGTGGCAGCTCACAGTTCTAAACTGCAGGAAACATTAACAAGAAACATCACGTCACTTTCTGGTAACACATTTGGGGAAGTGCTTTTTTTTATTTACAAAAAATGTTCGTGTGTCACCGTTGTTATTTCATGGATGATTTAAACTTTCGTTTCTAACTTTTATCTTTAAGGATCTTGTGTCTTTCTTGTCTTGTCTTGTCTTGTCTTTCTTGTCTTGTCTTGTCTTGTCTTGTCTTTCTTGTCTTGTCTTGTCTTGTCTTTCTTGTCTTGTCTTGTCTTGTCTTTCTTGTCTTGTCTTGTCTTGTCTTTCTTGTCTTGTCTTGTCTTGTCTTTCTTGTCTTGTCTTGTCTTGTCTTGTCTTGTCTTTCTTGTCTTGTCTTGTCTTGTCTTTCTTGTCTTGTCTTGTCTTGTCTTGTCTTGTCTTTCTTGTCTTGTCTTGTCTTGTCTTGTCTTGTCTTGTCTTGTCTTGTCTTTGCTTTCCTGTTCTTATTTTTTGTTTCGTTTCCAGAGCTGCTCTAGAAAACTACATCTTCTTTGTCTAGCATCTTATCTTGAAGATCGATCACTTCGATAAACTCATGGATTTAATTGCTCTCGTTTTAAAATCTTATACATCAGATCATACTGGATATTCTTCTTGGCTTCCTTCCACCCTCCACTTGCCACCACATCCTATACCTTCAGACCTTTGAGAGCGCTTTCTTGTTTAAACCATTGTCTGTTCTGGGTTCTGGCTGTGTGTAACAAGCCTGTACTCACTGACACCCTGTCTTGTGTGGTAGCTTAATTCTAAAACTGTATACGGGCTAACAATAATTCGATACATGTGTATATCTTCTTCTTCTTCTTCTTCTTCTTCTTCTTCTCCCTTGAAACTGCGAGTTGTTGTTCTTTGCAGCTGTTGCTGTGAAGGTGTTGAGGTGCAGAATAAACGGATTGGGAGCGGGTCATTCAGCTATTTGTTTCCACCTTCTGAGGGGAGCTAGAAAGCAGAGGAGTGTCTGCAGTACTTCTTTAGCAGACTCCACCACCATGGGGACTATGGCGATCCCTCTTATTTTCTCGTGGGTACTTACAAAATGAAACCCTCAAGTTGTGTAAAAACAAAAAAACAAAAAAAAATAAAAAGATGTTTGCGGTTTCGTAGTTTCTAGCATCACCTTTAAGACACACACTCCCACCAAACATACTACAGTTTTCTACAACAGCAGCTTAAATATTTTGCTATTTTCTCTTTCTTTCTCTCCCTCTCCTTCTCTCTCTCTCTCTCTCTCACTCACTCTTTCTCTCTCTCTGGACGTTTAGGTGGTCAAGACACATAGGGCTTCAGCAAAGGTTTGTCCTACAAACGCCTCTCCTTTCTGCTTTTTTTCTGCTGTTGCTCTTGCATAGAAAAACAAATCATCACAACTGAAAGAAAAAAAGGCACTGTACAACAATTTTCCTCCCAGCTCTATGCTACCAATGTCAAACATGGACACTAACAGCCAAGAACAAAAGAAAAATCATCACAACAGAACTGTGATGTTTAAGGAGAATACTAAATGTGACAAGAAGAGACCAAATAAGAAATGTCACCATCAGGACAAAGGTTGGAGTAACACCAGTAGCATACTATATTCAGAAACAGCAAGTCACAAGGTTTGGCCATGTTACATAGTGTACCACCAGACAGTATATCACAGACAACATTCACTCTAAGAATTGTAGGTAACAGAGGAAGAGACTGTCCACGCAGGAGGTGGAGAGAGAAAACTACAGAAGCATTAAATATCCCATTCATTCATTCATTTGCATGTCTCTTGCGGAACTTTGCCTCCCTAACAGCTCTCCTGTAGGCTTCTCGGTTGTGAGCAAGACGGCCTGCTGCTGATGCATCCATTTGCTGATCATCACCGATGTCTTGCAGCCATCTTTGCCTTGGCCTTCCTCTCTTTCTTTTTCCCATTATGTGCCCTTCCAAGACGGTCTTCTCTAGATTATCATGACGTTTAATGTGTCCTAAATATTTAAGTTTTCTCTGTTTAATCCTCTTTACTGGCCAGCCTTCTTCAATATTAAGCTCTTGTAGTATAGATATATTTGTTCTTTTTTGTGTCCATGATATTTGAAGAACTCTTCTGTAGCATTTACACTCAAAGGCATTTATGTGTTTCTCAGCTGTTTTGTTAAGTGTCCAGGTCTCACAGGCATATGTTGCGATGGGAAAGATGCATGGCCTTAAAAATCTTATTTTTGTATTTCTGTCTGTTCCTCTCCACAGATTCTTTATTTGTTTTACTTTCTGAAGAGCGATAATTTCCCTCATTGTATCTCCATTATTAGTTAGCAGTGATGCAAGATATTCAAAACTCTCCACTTCTTCCAGTTTTCCCTCATTGACACATATTTCGGCTGCCTTGTTTGTTTTGTCAGATGTCATCAGTTTAATTTTCTTCGCATTAAGATAGAGGTTCTGCTCTTCTCTATTCTTACAGACTGACATAATTAGTTTTTCCATTCCTTTTTGTTGTGGAAAGTAATACTGTGTCATCAGCATATCTAATCTCTGGTATGTGATAATAAATATCGCATTATATGATATATTTTTTATATATATATATACATTCACATGCACTAACATATATTTAATTGTATATATAAATATATATATTATATATATATATATATATATATTTATATATTAATAATATTGTATAATAAATATCCCATTATAAGAAGCAAATCACCGAACCCTATCAAGGCGTCTATTTGTTCCCTCAACACTGAAAGGTATATGAGGAAGGAGACAAGACAAGACAAGCCCTTGTGAGACCTCATTTGATCAACATCTTCTCTGTTGTTCTTCTCCATGACTCTTTTTGATCAACATCCTCTCTGTTGTTCTTCTCCATGACTCTCTTGATCAACATCCTCTCTGTTCTTCTCCATGGTCTACCCCTACTCTTGTTCCTCTAAGGTACCCATCTCATTGCTATTTCTTTCAACCATTCACCAGAAGTACACGCCTCAGTCATCGGAAAACGTCTTTTCTCAATAATTGAAGTCCACGGCCTCATCTGCATTTCTCCCAGCCAGGTCTTATTTCTTGTGGCACGCGCCCAAATTATTCATCTAATGCGACATAAACATTTAGTCTGGAAAGAATTCAGCTTGTTTCCTCTGGTTTTGGTGATTTTCCAGCATTCACTTCCGCAGAGTAGCACGCTTAGAATATGAATCTTAGATATCCGGATTCTCGCCTTCATGCTTATCATGTTCCCACATTAGTCAGGAGTTGTTCTGTTTCTAGAACAGCCTGTCTTGATACATTACTCCTTTCTTTGGGCACGTATTGACTGGTTTCAGCTTTGTCAAATTTCCCTGCCCTAGTTATACGTGACGGCAATTTGACATTTGACCCGTGCCTGTAATTATCTTTAGACGTTTATTTTCACGTTTGTGAAGATTGTCAGTTTTTTTTTCTCCTCTGAATTAATCTGTGAACGTCCTGTTTCTGATGATTTAGACGTTAAGTTGTCTTTTTTGTGATGTTTTAGATTTTATGTTCTTTTTTCTTCTTCTTCTTCTTCGTTTGCAGATTTTATGTCGTCTTCTTTGTGATGTTTTAGATTTTATATTGTCTTCTTTGTGATGTTTTAGATTTTATATTGTCTTCTTTGTGATGTTTTAGATTTTATATTGTATTCTTTGTGATGTTTTAGATTTTATGTTGTCTTCTTTGTGATGTTTTAAATTTTATGTTGTCTTCTTTGTGACGTTTTAGATTTCATGTTGATTGATTGATCTTTATTTCAGAAGGGTTAAGAATTGGGCACGCAGGCCCGTCTGACATTCTGCCCTTTAATATACATCTTTCACTCTATTCCAGACATTCTACAAATATGCTGTTCATATAACAAACATAACTAACATTGAAGCTGAGACACATTAAATAAAATATAACATTTATGTTTCGCTCTTAAACATTCACTCAGTACAGAAGTAACTACATACATTATAAATGACTATCTACTAAACAAAATAAATTTTCGGGACTATTCAGAAAACAATTAATTGTATTTGGTGTCTGTAAGAGCAGTCTAAGATAACTTTTAAGGTTTATGATTCATGGAGGCATGTAGTCGACATCAAATAGATATTGAGAAAGTTTGTAGTTGTAGGAAGGAGTATAATTTTTTTTTTTATACAGGATGGGAGGGTATTCCAAAGATGACCAGCAGAATAACTGAAGCTTTTCTTGTAAAGATCAAGTCTAGGTTTTGGAAGACATATGTTGTTCAAGCATTGGCTGCACTTTGGGCTAACTTTAAACAGGTTCCATAGATAAAGCGGGGCATGCCGTGAAAGAATTTGATGTACTAACTTGACTTTGTTGAAGAGGAACCTATTCTTAAGAGGCAGTATTTTGATACGTTTGTGATGGTTAGTTGTTTGTGCTTGATCTTTGTCACTAATAAGCTTTACTGCTCGCTTTTGGAGAGAGCAAAGCCTCTTTGTGTTTGACACTGAGCAACCATCCCAAACTGTTGAGCAATAGTCTAAATGTGTTTGTATATGAGATATGTAGTATGTCTTCCTTGTGTCTTGATCGATGAAGTGCTTAATTTTAACTAATTGGTATACTTTTTGTGCGATGAGTTTTGTTAGACATTGCACATGAGAGTTCCAGGTCAGATGTTGGTCAATAATAAGACCTAGTGTTTTGTGCTCGCTAATGTTTTCTATCTGTGATGTTTCAGTACAGAGCCGAAGTGTTGTTTTTGTCGTGTTTTGTAGTTTCTGTCTTTTTGTTATGAGCATTGATTTTGTTTTATCGGTATTTTTAATCATGGCATTGTTGTTGCTCCATCCAATTAAATTGTATAACTCGACCTGAAGAGTTGATTCTAGATTAACACAATCGTAGTCACTGGTGTAGACTGTGCAATCATCGGCAAAAAGGTCACAAGAAGAGTGTTTAAGATGAAGTTTAAAATCATTGATATAGATAGCAAAGAGCAACGGGCCTAGAATAGAACCTTGCGGAACATCAGTGTCAACTTTAGCAGAAATTGATAGAGAATTGTTGAAGAATACTACCTGTTGTCTGTCTGAAAGAAACAATACAATTAATTTTATTAGGTCAGAGTGAAATTTATAAGTCTTTATTTTTCTTTCACGAATATCGTAGTCAATCATATCAAACGCCTTTTAAAAGTCAACAAAGTTGGCACCACATAGTCTGTCGTCATTTATGTTTACTAACTAGTTTTCTGTCATTTTGGTAAGAGCTGTGTGGCAGGAATGATTGGGTCTAAAGCCTGACTGACTGTCTATAGTAAATTGTTCTCTTGTGTGTATCGTAGAGTTATTTTGTGTATGTGTTTTTCGAGTGGTTTTTATATTGACGATAATATGGATATTGGTCTATAGTTGGTAAGACTGATGGATGAGCCAGATTTAAAGTGAGGATACACATTAGCAGTTTTAAAAGCCTCAGCGAAATAACATTTTGCAATGCACTGATTGTGAATATATGTTAGTGTATGTGAAATGACAGGTGCAACATAACGTAAGATTATGTTACTAATATCATCAAGCCCAGCTGTATTGTTTTTTTTAAGGTTAAGAGATAACTGTGAACTTCACTGACTGTTAAGAATGGAATGTGTAACTGTTTAAAATCAGTACATCTGCTGTCCAGGAATGTTTGTAGTTCATGTAAGTCGCATACAGGAGCAGTTACTGATGATTAAAGAACATTAATTTCTTCTCTGAAATGTGTACTGATATGTGCACTAGTGTATGCACGATTGATGGTTTGAAAATCAAATTCTTTTCTTTTATTTGATATGGCATTTATGGCTTTCCAAATTGGTTTACTGTCTGATTTATTCTGTACTAGATTCCTAAAGTAATTTTTTCTCTTGTCTTATTAAGTATTGAACTTTGTTTCTGAGTGAACGGTAGGTCATAAAGTCCTTGATTTTGTGCGCCCGGTCACGTTCTCTCATGGATTGTAGTATTTCAGGTGTTATCCAAGGTGACTTCGTCTGGTGTTTTACTCTCACCTCTTTCATGGGGACATGTTTGTCTAATATATCTCTGAAGATCTTTAGCCAATATTCTATTGCCTCATCAGGGTCAGTTAGTTGGTACACGTGTGTAAGTGAAGATTCTTGCAAATAATTAAGGAATAATTCTAGGTTAAATTTTCTGAAGCTTCTACATTTCATACTGATGTGATTGTGTTTAGGAAGTTTATACCCCTTTCTTGTCCACGTACATCAGACTGGGTAATGATCACTTAACAAAGTATGAGTGATGTTACAATCAATGATGTTTTCTGGGTGAGCTACATATATATGATCTAATAATGGGATGATACTTCTGATACTCTGGTAGTTTTGGTGACAATTTGGCAAAAATTTTAGGATAATATAAAATTGCTCCAAGTTGTCTTCTTTGTGACGTTTTAGATTTTATGTTCCCGTTTGAAAACTTGACAGTTCTTTCTCATCATCTTACATCATTTTACTTTTATA
The DNA here is from genome assembly GCA_009760885.1 of Achatina immaculata. Taxonomy (NCBI): domain Eukaryota; kingdom Metazoa; phylum Mollusca; class Gastropoda; order Stylommatophora; family Achatinidae; genus Lissachatina; species Lissachatina immaculata. The sequence continues at coordinate 17,604,439 of CM019711.1, forward strand.
TTTGTGATATTATTATTAGTAGTAGCAGGAGCAGTAGCAGCAGCAGCAGTAACAGTAGTAGTAGTAGTAGTAGCAGTAGTTGTTGTAGTAGTAGCAGCAGTAGCAGTAATAGTAGTAGTAGTGGTAGTAGTAGTAGTAGTAGTTGTAGTAGTAATAGTAGTAGTAGCAGTATCAGCAGTAGCATTAGTAGTAGTAGTAGCAGTAATAGTAGTAGCAGTAGAAATAGTGATAGTAGTAGTAGTAGTGGTAGTAGTAGGAGTAGTAGTAGTAGTAATAGTAGTATTAGTAGTAGCAGTAGTAGTAGTAGTAGTAGCAGTAGTAGAAGTAGTAGTAGTAGTAATAGTAATAGAGTAGTAGTAGTAGTAATAGTAGTATTAGTAGTAGCAGTAGTAGTAATGGTAGTAGTATTAGTAATAGTAGTAGTAGTAGTAGTAGTAGTCGTAATAGTAGTAGTAGTAGTAGTAGTAGTAGTAGTAGCAGTAGTAGTAATGGTAGTAGTATTAGTAATAGTAGTAGTAGTAGTAGTAGTAGTCGTAATAGTAGTAGTAGTAGTAGTAGTAGTAGTAGTAGTAGTAGTAGTAGTAGTAATACTGTGCATAATTCTTCTTCTTCGTAATAAATTTCTGGTGTTGGTGCTGCTAATATTTATTTCTGTTATTGCTCATAAGCGAAGACAAAGAAGTTCTGGAATTAAAACAAAATAGGCTCCAGTGCACACTAATCTAATCTTAGGCTCCAGTGCACACTAATCTAATCTTAGGCTCCAGTGCACACTAATCTAATCTTAGGCTCCAGTGCACACTAATCTAATCTTAGGCTCCAGTGCACACTAATCTAATCTTAGGCTCTAGTGCACACTAATTTAATCTTAAGCTCCAGTGCACACTAATCTAATCTTAGGCTCTAGTGCACACTAATCTAATGTTAGGCTCCAGTGCACACTAATCTAATCTTAGGCTCTAGTGCACACTAATCTAATCTTAGGCTCCAGTGCACACTAATCTAATCTTAGGCTCCAGTGCACACTAATCTATTCTTAGGCTCCAGAGCACACCAATCTAATATTAGGCTCCAGTGCACACTAACATAATCTAAGTCCTGCAGCATTTCCACGCTGTAGCGTCGTGTGAAGTGTTAGTGGCTTCACATTCCTAGGCCACTACATCTTAGGTAACGGATGCCAGCACCTGTCCTTCTGTCCTCGCTAACTTTATTTTTCTAGGGAAACCCCAGGTACCCATTTCTGAGGCTTGGATAACCCTGATGTCGGTCATCATCATCATCATCATCATAAGGTGCTGTGCCGACTGGCGTTGGCTATTATGCTTCTCCAGAGTACACGATCCCTCATGCAGGCCATCAGCTCAGTTGGTGATCTCCTCTCACACCATCCCGTCAGACTGTCCAGTATCATTTCTCTTGGTCTTCCTCTTGATCTTCTTCCTTTTATTTTTCCTGTTGTTATAATATTTATTTTCAATGCCCCCTCTTCTCATTGCATGTCCTATGAAATCTCTCTCTTATCTTTTTGACAAGGTTTTTGTCTCTCCAGCTCTTCTCATACATTCTTCATTAGTTATTTTTGCTGTCCAGGGGATTCGCAACATTCTTCTAATAAACCACATTTCTGCTGCTTCCAATGATTTTTGTGCAGACTTGCCTATTGTCCATGATTCACTTCCATATAACAAGATAGGTTCAATATAGCATTTTAGGACTCGTTTTCTAACATTCATTGATAAGGATGTGTTGGATAATATGTTTCTCATTCTCTGAAATGCAGTCTTTGCTTGGCCTATTCTGTTCCTAATTTATGTTCTGCATTTCCCATCTGAAGTTATTACTGCTCCAAGGTATTTGAATTTCTGCACCTGCTTTAGAATGGTTCCGTTTAATTTAATACTGCATGTTGGTGGATTATGTTTCTTAGATATAACCATAGTCTCTGTCTTTTTGATGTTCAAAGTAAGACCTTTCTGTTCACTTTCTTTGGCGACTTTATCCAAGAGATTTTGCAGGTCTTGTTGGTTCTCAGCTATCAGTACTGTGTCGTCAGCATACCGAAGGTTGTTAATATTGTATCCTCAAATTTTTATGCCTGGTTCTGTGATGATTGTTCTTAGAATATTCTCGCTGTACAGAGAAAAAAAGTTCTGGAGATAGTACACATCCTTGTCGCACCCCTTGTTTTATAGGTTGATATTTTCCAGTTCTATTTTCAACTAGAACTGATGCTTCTTTGCTGCCAGTATAGATGTTTCACAATCCTCAAGTCTTTGCCGTTTATATTGATGTCTTCAAGCATTTTAATAATTTCATTATGTTTCACCTTGTCGAATGCCTTGGTGTAATCAATGAAGCATAAGTAGAGATCTTTCTGTACTTCTAAAGCTCTTTCTGTTAGTGTTGGTAAAGCATAAATGGCATTGTGTGTTCCCTTTCCTTGTCGAATGCCTTGGTGTAATCGATGAAGCATAAGTAGAGATCGGTACAAACAAATTCCGAAAAGGAAATCGAACCAGGAACCTTCTGATCGGCTGGCGAGTTCACTTGCTACTACACCACAGCGCACCCAGTGCACACAGCACATTTAAAATATGACACGAAAGTGCATAACAATATTTCAAAACTCAAGGTAACATGGATGACACAAGAGCGAGAAGACTGCCGAGCTAGAGGTTGATGGACAACGTCAACATTTTGCTGGAAATCAGATTCTGTATAAAGTTTGTAAAAGGAAAACATCGGGTGACCTAGAGATGCACCGTGACAACTATTTCCCGACAAGACGGCACAAGATGATGATAACTGTTTTCCTTATTTCTTTCAGTATCTGCTACAAATTTAGTTCGCCATCTTTAGTAAACGCATAAATTGTTGGAAATTTAGTCAGCCATCTTTAGTGAACTTATAAATTGTTGGAAATTTAGTCAGCTATCTTTAGTGAACTTATAAATTGTTGGAAATTTAGTCAGCCATCTTTAGTGAACTTATAAATTGTTGGAAATTTACTTAGAAACGTAAGCAATCGTAATAAGAACCCTATAGAAATGTAATTATAAACATATAGAAAAGTAATTGTAATATGTTAGTCAGTCATTTGGATGTCCCTTGCGGAACTTTGCCTCCCTAATAGCACTCCTGTAGGCCTCTCAGTTGTAAGCAAGATGGCCTGCTGCTGATGCACTCATTTGCAGATCATCAACGATGTCTTGCAGCCATATTCGCCTTGGTCTTCCTCTCTTTCTTTTTTTCCTCATTATGTACCCTTCCAAGACGGTCTTATCTAGATTATCATGTCGTTTACCATGTTAAAAATATTTAAGTTTTCTCTGTTTAAATCCTCTTTACTAGCCAGCCTTCTTCAATATTAAGCTCTTGTAGTATGGATATATTTGTTCTTTTTTGTGTCCATGATATTTGAAGAACTCTTCTGTAGCATTTACACTCAAAGGCATTTATGTGTTTCTCATCTATTTTGTTAAGTGTCCAGGTCTCACAGGCATATGTTGCGATGGGAAAGATGCATGCTCTTAAAAATCTTATTTTTGTAGTTCTGTCTGTTCCTCTCCACAGATTCTTTAGTTGTTGTACTTTCTGAAGAGCGACAGATGTCCTCCTTTTAATTTCCCTCATTGTATCTCAATTGTTAGTTAGTAATGATCCAAGATATTCAAAACTCTCCACTTCTTCCAGTTTTTCCTCATTGATACATATTTCAGCTGCCTTTTTTGTTTTATGAGTTGTCATCAGTTGTTTTCTTCCCATTAAGATAGAGGTTTTGCTCTTCATTATTCTTACGGACTGCCATAATTAGTTTCTCCATTCCTTTTTCTGTTGTGGACAGTAACACTGTGTCATCAGCATATCTAATCTCTGGTATTTCATAACCTCCGGTTGTTATTGCATCGTAATATTCTTTATCTACATCTTCTAAAACATTCATCATTATATTTTCAGTATACAAGTTAAATAAGTAAAGTGACAATATGCACCCCTGACGGACCCCTTGTTTTATGTCAAACCAAGTTGTTGTTTCACCATTTATTCTTACTGCTGCCTGTTGGTCTAGATACAGCAGTGATGTTAAGTGTATCAAATATGTTGGAACTCCCATTTTTCCATTATTTCCCAAAGTTTCTGGTGTTGTACACAATCAAATGCCTTTAAATTGTAAAAAGGGTAACTTGAAATTATGCACAAACTACAGAACTGTTGCCCTAATTAGTCATGCCAGTAAAATTCTGTTAAAAATCATAATGGGTAGACTTCGTAAGAAAATAGAAGAAGTCAATATGGTCCAAGGTGGTTTCAGGCAAGGAAGAGGATCAAGAGATCATATATTCAATCTAAGATTAATAATAGAGAAATGCAGAGAATTTAATGTGAATCTATATTTATCTTCTATATAAATATAAAAGTAAACTAATGTAGAAATATAGTAATAAAAGTATAAGAATGTAGTAATAAAAGTATAGGAATGTAGTAATGAAAGTATAGGAATGTAGTAATGAAAGTATAGGAATGTCGTTAGAAACGTATAGAATCGTATTTCGGACCTAAACCTCATTTATAACTAACGTCTCTGACAATATGCATGCTCTATAATGTAATAACGATACAAATACTGAATGATGAAATTATCTGTAGATCTTAACAGCAATTACTATTACTGTTATGTTCATCGTTAAGCACCATCTTATCATAACGGTTGCTATGTCCTCTCCAGCTGTCTTGGTGTCTTGCCTTCAGATTTCTTCTGGCCAAGTTGTCTTGTGTCTGGGAGACGGGAGTAGCTGAACTGATATTGACGCGGCTTTTCGGAACTGAAGGCGTCATGTTCTGTCCCCGCTGTCCGTTTCTCTCTAGGTGATTAGGATTTTCGTCTGTGCTACGGGGTGAGTGTACCCGTGCTCAGATCCTCTTTCGAAAAAAAAAGGAATATCGGAGCACTGCGGCCCTCCCAGGAGAATTATAAAGAAGATCTGTCAAAACTCTAACATACTGTGATATTCATTAGTTTGTTTCTTTTTTTTCATTTCGTTCATCGTTAACCTTTGCTCTCACCTTGACCCTTCAGGTTCGCATCCACCCCCACCCCTGTCCACTCGTACCATCATCCCATCACCTTCCCTCAAGTATGAGTTTTCCAGATTCTGTACAGAGATAGATATCTGAGTTTTCCATATGCTGTACAGAGATAGATATCTGAGTTTTCCATATGCTGTACAGAGATAGATATCTGAGTTTTCCAGATTCTGTACAGAGATAGATATCTGAGTTTTCCAGATTCTGTACAGAGATAGATATCTGAGTTTTCCATATGCTGTACAGAGATAGATATCTGAGTTTTCCAGATTCTGTACAGAGATAGATATCTGAGTTTTCCAGATTCTGTACAGAGATAGATATCTGAGTTTTCCATATGCTGTACTGAGATAGATATCTGAGTTTTCCAGATTCTATACAGAGATAGATATCTGAGTTTTCCATTTTCTGTACAGAGATTGATATCTGAGTTTTCTAAATTATGTACAGAGATAAGATATCTGAGTTTTCCAGATTCTGTACAGATATTATATGAGTTTTCCCATATGTACACATCTGTTGTTTCTAACTATATGCGTTTTGTTTTCTTTTCTGATTCTGAAATACTGGGGAGTATGGTTGGTTCACCCCTCTTAACGCAAAAGGCAGTCACAGTTTAACGTTAATGCAAAACATGGCCCCCAGCCTGAAGTGGGCCCCATCGTGACTATCCAACAAAAATATTGTTAAGTCATAAACAGATATAATTTTTCGCTAAAACTGTGATTTAATTCATTCACGCCCTCGGTTTTAAGATGTGTACGCGGGGCCCGTAAAACCAGCTTTTACCCCGGGGTAGGGATGGGGGTGAGATGAGGTGGGATCAGAGGGGAGTTTGAAAGTTTTCTGAACCGTTATTTCAAGTAGGAATGTATCAGAAGCTCATCTCCTCTCTAACTAACGTAGGAATGTTCGAGGAGAAGTTGTTCTCGTGCTCGCTTCTCGTGAAGTTCTACATTCTTCCATGATGGCGCCAGCGTGGAATGTGGAAAGTGTGCTCTAAATACCTGACCTGACCTCTGTGGCGATCGAGTCTTAAATCTGTCACTGACGCCAGTCATTGTGCTGGGTTTGGTATCTGGTATGCCATCAGTAGCTTCTGTCTTTATGCCCTTTCCCTTGCAAAACAAGGCTGGCGGTGTTAGTATATCTTGCAGACATAACGCGAGCAGGGCAGATAGAGCCATGTCCGGGACAAGTAACATGAAAAGGAGCACGTATCTAACCAAACCTACACTTCTAAAATTGTACGGTAACTTACTTCCAGGTTCTCTCTCTCTCTCTCTCTCTCTCTCTCTCTTTTTTTTTTTTTTTTTCTTTTGGCCAAAATTTCTCATCAAACTTTGTCCTGGCAGAGAATGATAATTGATTTCGAAGTGAAAGAGTTAACCTGGGTATTGTTAACCTGGATATTGTTAATCTGGATATTGTTAACCTGGATATTGTTAATCTGGATATTGTTAACCTGGATATTGTTAATCTGGATATTGTTAACCTGGATATTGTTAATCTGGATATTGTTAATCTGGATATTTTTAATCTGGATATTGTTAACCTGGATATTGTTACCCGCTAGGCTCCGCCTGAATCTGTTTCTGTACCTGCCGATAAATGGAGTAAAGATTGGCAGATATGTTAAGCCACTGTGAATTTTGTTTTGGTTTTTTTTTATCGGTGAATTTTGAGGTTATTTCCACTTCTAAAAAAATCAGGCCGGTTGTTCATGGACTAGGCTAGCAAGTGCTCTAATAAATGACGTAGCTCCACTTCCATGAGAGGCTTATAACTCGTAACTGTTACTTCAGCGTGATGTTAAGAGTCAGCAAGTTTGCAGCGGTAGCTTAGGGCAGACTGTATCAACAACGACTTTTACTCTGTTTTAAATGGTGAAATGTTACCATTAAATAACTTCTGATGTACCGTGGCAGTTTGTTGCCTTGTTAGTGTATCGTGGCAGTTTCTTACCTTGTTGATGTACTATGGCAGTTTCTTACCTTGTTGATATGTCTTGGTAAGTTCTTACCTTGTTGATGTACAGTGGGAGTTTCTTACCTTGTTGATGTACTATGGCAGTTTCTTACCTTGTTGATGTGTCTTGGTAAGTTCTTACCTTGTTGATGTACTGTGGTAGTTTCTTACCTTGTTGATGTGTCTTGGTAGGTTCTTACATTGTTGATGTGTCTTGGTAGGTTCTTACCTTGTTGATATGTCTTGGTAAGTTCTTACATTGTTGATGTACCGTGGGAGTTTCTTACCTTGTTGATGTACCGTGGCAGTTTCTTACCTTGTTGATATGTCTTGGTAGGTTCTTACCTTGTTGATGTACCGTGGGAGTTTCTTACCTTGTTGATGTACCGTGGGAGTTTCTTACCTTGTTGATGTATCGTGGGAGTTTCTTACCTTGTTGATGTGTCTTGGTAAGTTCTTACCTTGTTGATGTACTGTAGCAGTTTCTTACCTTGTTGATGTGTCGTTGCAGGTTCTTACCTTGTTGATGTACTGTATCAGTTTCTTACCTTGTCGATGTACTGTAGCAGCTTCTTACCTTGTTGATGTACTGTAGCAGTTTCTTACCTTGTTGATGTACTGTAGCAGCTTCTTACCTTGTTGATGTACTGTAGCAGCTTCTTACCTTGTTGATATACTGTAGCAGCTTCTTACCTTGTCGATGTACTGTAGCAGTTTCTTACCTTGTTGATGTGTCGTGGCAGCTTCTTACCTTGTTGATGTACTGTAGCAGCTTCTTACCTTGTTGATGTACTGTAGCAGCTTCTTACCTTGTCGATGTACTGTAGCAGTTTCTTACCTTGTTGATGTGTCGTGGAGTGATGTGGTCAGTATCACGGCCCACAAAGCACTAGAGGATTTTGTGGTCAGCATCACGGCCCACAAAGCACTAGCGGGTGATGTAGTCAGCATTACGGCCAACAAAGCACTAGCGGGTGATGTAGTCAGCCTCACGGCCCACAAATTACTAGCGGGTGATGTGGTCAGCCTCACGGCCCACAAATTACTAGCGGGTGATGTGGTCACCCTCACGGCCCACAAATTACTAGCGGGTGATGTGGTCAGCCTCACGGCCCACAAATTACTAGCGGGTGATGTGGTCAGCCTCACGGCCCACAAATTACTAGCGGGTGATGTGGTCAGCCTCACGGCCCACAAATTACTAGCGGGTGATGTGGTCAGCCTCACGGCCCACAAATTACTAGCGGGTGATGTGGTCAGCCTCACGGCCCACAAATTACTAGCGGGTGATGTGGTCAGTCTCACTCCTGATCTGGTTTTTTCCCCGGCCCTAAGAGAAGCCAGCTACCCATTTCTACGGCCGGCTACATTAAAGCAGTGATTCACTGACCACAAGTGGTCCTCGAATCATCATTTGGTGGTCCGCGGCTGTGTTATCAATGGCCCGCTGCTGTGTTGTCATTGACCCGCGGCTGTGTTATCATTGGCCCGCTGCTGTGTTGTCACTGACCCGCGGCTGTATTATCATTGGCCCGCTGCTGTGTTGTCACTGACCCGCGGCTGTGTTATCACTGGCCCGCTGCTGTGTTGTCACTGACCCGCGGCTGTGTTATCACTGGCCCGCTGCTGTATTGTCACTGACCCGCGGCTGTGTTATCACTGGCCGGCAGCTGTGTTATGGATATGGTACTAAGTGTCATCTGAGCAAAAAACAAACAAAACAAGCAATGTTTCAAGACACTGCGGTCTTACAGATAAGCTGTGATCCTGATAACTGGAAAAGCGGTCCGTGTTTGTACAAATATTGGGAACCACTGCAACTAGCGCACCCCTTGTGGGACTTGAACAGCCGACCTCTGTGTGACAGTGCAGATAGCGTACCCTAGAACAGTACACCACGAGTATAAAGTCTTTCCCAGGTTTCAAACACTCATCACACAGAAGACTGTGCTAGGTCTAGACTTCTCTTTCTCGGTGCTGCTGATTTGCTTGCGCTTGACCTTGTCTTGTGTTCGTTGTCCGGAGAATATCTCAGTGGTTCTCATGTTCTTGTCCTGTGTCCTCCATCTCTTTAGTCACAGCCGTCAGGGCATCCGTAGACGCCATTTTGATGCCAGTGAGTGAAGTGACCTTGCTGGCGGAAATGCAAGATGAAGCGTTTGACTTCGATTTTTGAGGAAAGACGTTAGCGATGGCTGGGGCATGTAGTCAGGATGACTGGTGACTCATGACCAAAAATAGCCCTGACATGGGCACCTCGGGGAAGCTAAGGGTAGACTAAAGGAGACATGGAGAAGAGCAACAGAGAAGATGTCCAGTGATGAAGGGGCTAACCTGGGCAAGAGGGGGGAAAATGGCGAAAAACAGGCGTTTGAGGAAAACCCTTGCTGAATCACCACGTGCCTTTAGCACTTAATGGTTCAGAGAGATAGAGATTGATTGATTGATTGATTGATCTATCTTTATTTCCAAAGGGTTAGGAATTGGGCACGCAGGCCCGTCTGATATTCCGCCCTTTATCATTCAACTTTCACTCTGGTCCAAACATTTTACAAATATTCTGCTCATATAACAAACATAACTAACATTGGAAAGCTGAGAGACATAAAATAAAAATAAAGTACAACATTCACATTTCACTCTTATCCATGCACTCAATACAGAAAGTAACTACATACACATATAAATGACTACAGAAAGTACCTACATACATATATAAATGACTACAGAAAGTACCTACATACATATATAAATGACTACAGAAAGTACCTACATACATATATAAATGACTACAGAAAGTACCTACATACATATATAAATGACTACAGAAAGTACCTACATACATATATAAATGACTACAGAAAGTACCTACATACATATATAAATGACTACAGAAAGTACCTACATACATATATAAATGACTACAGAAAGTACCTACATACATATATAAATGACTACAGAAAGTACCTACATACATATATAAATGACTACAGAAAGTAACTACATACTATATAAATGACTACAGAAAGTCACTGACCCGCGGCTGTGTTATCACTGGCCCGCTGCTGTGTTGTCACTGACCCGCGGCTGTGTTATCACTGGCCCGCTGCTGTGTTGTCACTGACCCGCGGCTGTGTTATCACTGGCCCGCTGCTGTGTTGTCACTGACCCGCGGCTGTGTTATCACTGGCCCGCTGCTGTGTTGTCACTGACCCGCGGCTGTGTTATCACTGGCCCGCTGCTGTGTTGTCACTGACCCGCGGCTGTGTTATCACTGGCCCGCTGCTGTGTTGTCACTGACCCGCGGCTGTGTTATCACTGGCCCGCTGCTGTGTTGTCACTGACCCGCGGCTGTGTTATCACTGGCCCGCTGCTGTGTTGTCACTGACCCGCGGCTGTGTTATCACTGGCCCGCTGCTGTGTTGTCACTGACCCGCGGCTGTGTTATCACTGGCCGGCAGCTGTGTTATGGATATGGTACTAAGTGTCATCTGAGCAAAAAACAAACAAAACAAGCAATGTTTCAAGACACTGCGGTCTTACAGATAAGCTGTGATCCTGATAACTGGAAAAGCGGTCCGTGTTTGTACAAATATTGGGAACCACTGCAACTAGCGCACCCCTTGTGGGACTTGAACAGCCGACCTCTGTGTGACAGTGCAGATAGCGTACCCTAGAACAGTACACCACGAGTATAAAGTCTTTCCCAGGTTTCAAACACTCATCACACAGAAGACTGTGCTAGGTCTAGACTTCTCTTTCTCGGTGCTGCTGATTTGCTTGCGCTTGACCTTGTCTTGTGTTCGTTGTCCGGAGAATATCTCAGTGGTTCTCATGTTCTTGTCCTGTGTCCTCCATCTCTTTAGTCACAGCCGTCAGGGCATCCGTAGACGCCATTTTGATGCCAGTGAGTGAAGTGACCTTGCTGGCGGAAATGCAAGATGAAGCGTTTGACTTCGATTTTTGAGGAAAGACGTTAGCGATGGCTGGGGCATGTAGTCAGGATGACTGGTGACTCATGACCAAAAATAGCCCTGACATGGGCACCTCGGGGAAGCTAAGGGTAGACTAAAGGAGACATGGAGAAGAGCAACAGAGAAGATGTCCAGTGATGAAGGGGCTAACCTGGGCAAGAGGGGGGAAAATGGCGAAAAACAGGCGTTTGAGGAAAACCCTTGCTGAATCACCACGTGCCTTTAGCACTTAATGGTTCAGAGAGATAGAGATTGATTGATTGATTGATTGATCTATCTTTATTTCCAAAGGGTTAGGAATTGGGCACGCAGGCCCGTCTGATATTCCGCCCTTTATCATTCAACTTTCACTCTGGTCCAAACATTTTACAAATATTCTGCTCATATAACAAACATAACTAACATTGGAAAGCTGAGAGACATAAAATAAAAATAAAGTACAACATTCACATTTCACTCTTATCCATGCACTCAATACAGAAAGTAACTACATACATATATAAGTGACTACAGAAAGTAACTACATACATATATACATGACTACAGAAAGTAACTACATACATATATAAATGACTACAGAAAGTAACTACGTACATATATAAGTGACTACAGAAAGTAACTACGTACATATATACATGACTACAGAAAGTAACTACATACATATATAAATGACTACAGAAAGTACCTACATACATATATAAATGACTACAGAAAGTACCTACATACATATATAAATGACTACAGAAAGTACCTACATACATATATAAATGACTACAGAAAGTACCTACATACATATATAAATGACTACAGAAAGTACCTACATACATATATAAATGACTACAGAAAGTACCTACTACATATATAAATGACTACAGAAAGTACCTACATACTATATAAATGACTACAGAAAGTAACTACATACATATATAAATGACTACAGAAAGTACCTACATACATATATAAATGACTACAGAAAGTACCTACATACATATATACATGACTACAGAAAGTAACTACATACATATATAAATGACTACAGAAAGTACCTACATACATATATAAATGACTACAGAAAGTACCTACATACATATATACATGACTACAGAAAGTAACTACATACATATATAAATGACTACAGAAAGTACCTACATACATATATAAGTGACTACAGAAAGTAACTACATACATATATACATGACTACAGAAAGTAACTACATACATATATAAATGACTACAGAAAGTAACTACGTACATATATAAGTGACTACAGAAAGTAACTACGTACATATATACATGACTACAGAAAGTAACTACATACATATATAAATGACTACAGAAAGTAACTACATACATATATAAATGACTACAGAAAGTAACTACATACATATATAAATGACTACAGAAAGTAACTACATACATATATAAATGACTACAGAAAGTAACTACGTACATATATAAGTGACTACAGAAAGTAACTACGTACATATATACATGACTACAGAAAGTAACTACATACATATATAAATGACTACAGAAAGTAACTACATACATATATAAATGACTACAGAAAGTAACTACATACATATATAAATGACTACAGAAAGTAACTACATACATATATAAATGACTACAGAAAGTAACTACATACATATATAAATGACTACAGAAAGTAACTACGTACATATATAAGTGACTACAGAAAGTGACTATGTACATATATAAATAACTACAGAAAGTAACTACGTAAAATATATAAATGACTACAGGATTTTTTGACAGAGACACAGAGAGAGAGACAGAGCGATAGAGTGAGAGAGAGAGAGACAGAGAGATAGAGGGAGAGAGAGAGAGAGAGAGAGAGAGAGAGAGCAACGCTACTTGGTTAAAAAAAACAACCAAAAAAAAAAAAGTCTGCCTACATAATGGCACACCGATCATGTTTCAGTCAAGCATAGTTTTTTAGGACATGATTTTTTCCTTAATCAGGACCTGATTTTCTGGTCACCCTATTATCAAGACAGACAGAACTGTGAGACCAGACTCGGCAGTAGCCAGACTTTCCACTAGCGTTGTAACAAAGAAAATAACCGGAGAGGTCTGGCTTTTAAAAAAAAAATCTTGTCCAGGTCGAACTTAAAAGAAATCCAGGGACATTTTATGAGGCACCAGTTTCTCTCAAATCAGGCAACAAAGCAATAAGGGGAAACAATTACGGTTTACTCCGAGCTTTACCAGCCGGAACTAAACGAATAGGCGCGGCAGCTCATTCAGATACTGCGGTGCTAATGACCCGCGGCTTGCTGCACCAACAGAAGGAAAATGTTTTATCAAGAACAAACATGCCAGTTCAGATCTACGGAATGAGTACTTGATGAAACATTAAAACTCACGGTATCTATAGCAAGCCCGATTAACAGAACAGGATAAATTATCACCTGGGGATTGTCCGGGATGTTTGTCCTCATGACCGAATTATTCAAAAACATTTATCCGGAAAAATCGATATTCAGGACGCCAAGGATTGCCATATTGGGAGTCATTAGGTGTTGTTGCAGCAATAGTAGTAATTGTAGCATCAGCAGCAGTAGTAGTAGTAGTACTAGTATTAGTAGTAGTTGCAGTGGGTGTTGTAGTAATACCAGCAGCAACAGTACCAGTTGTAGTTGTAGTAGTAAAGAAAGTAAACTGGTAATAGTAGTAGTAGTAGTAGTAGTGGTAGTAGTAGTAGTAGTAGTAGTAGTAGTAGTAGTAGTAGTAGTAGTAGTAGTAGTAGTAGTAGTAGTAGTAGTAGTAGTAGTAGTAGTAGTAGTAGTACTAGTATTAGTAGTAGTTGCAGTGGGTGTTGTAGTAATACCAGCAGCAGTAGTAGTAGTAGTAGTAGTAGTAGTAGTAGTAGTAGTAGTAAAGAAAGTAAACTGGTAATAGTAGTAGTAGTACTAGTATTAGTAGTAGTTGCAGTGGGTGTTGTAGTAATACCAGCAGCAACAGTACCAGTTGTAGTTGTAGTAGTAAAGAAAGTAAACTGGTAATAGTAGTAGTAGTGGTAGTAGTAGTAGTAGTAGTAGTAGTAGTAGTAGTGGTAGTAGTAGTAGTAGTGGTAGTAGTAGTAGTAGTAGTAGTAGTGGTAGTAGTAGTAGTAGTAGTAGTAGTAGTGGTAGTAGTAGTAGTAGTAGTAGTAGTGGTAGTAGTAGTAGTAGTAGTAGTAACTACATACATATATACATGACTACAGAAAGTAACTACATACATATATACATGACTACAGAAAGTAACTACATACATATATAAATGACTACAGAAAGTAACTACGTACATATATAAGTGACTACAGAAAGTAACTACGTACATATATACATGACTACAGAAAGTAACTACATACATATATAAATGACTACAGAAAGTAACTACATACATATATAAATGACTACAGAAAGTAACTACATACATATATAAATGACTACAGAAAGTAACTACATACATATATAAATGACTACAGAAAGTAACTACATACATATATAAATGACTACAGAAAGTAACTACGTACATATATAAGTGACTACAGAAAGTGACTATGTACATATATAAATAACTACAGAAAGTAACTACGTAAAATATATAAATGACTACAGGATTTTTTGACAGAGACACAGAGAGAGAGACAGAGCGATAGAGTGAGAGAGAGAGAGACAGAGAGATAGAGGGAGAGAGAGAGAGAGAGAGAGAGAGAGAGAGCAACGCTACTTGGTTAAAAAAAACAACCAAAAAAAAAAAAGTCTGCCTACATAATGGCACACCGATCATGTTTCAGTCAAGCATAGTTTTTTAGGACATGATTTTTTCCTTAATCAGGACCTGATTTTCTGGTCACCCTATTATCAAGACAGACAGAACTGTGAGACCAGACTCGGCAGTAGCCAGACTTTCCACTAGCGTTGTAACAAAGAAAATAACCGGAGAGGTCTGGCTTTTAAAAAAAAAATCTTGTCCAGGTCGAACTTAAAAGAAATCCAGGGACATTTTATGAGGCACCAGTTTCTCTCAAATCAGGCAACAAAGCAATAAGGGGAAACAATTACGGTTTACTCCGAGCTTTACCAGCCGGAACTAAACGAATAGGCGCGGCAGCTCATTCAGATACTGCGGTGCTAATGACCCGCGGCTTGCTGCACCAACAGAAGGAAAATGTTTTATCAAGAACAAACATGCCAGTTCAGATCTACGGAATGAGTACTTGATGAAACATTAAAACTCACGGTATCTATAGCAAGCCCGATTAACAGAACAGGATAAATTATCACCTGGGGATTGTCCGGGATGTTTGTCCTCATGACCGAATTATTCAAAAACATTTATCCGGAAAAATCGATATTCAGGACGCCAAGGATTGCCATATTGGGAGTCATTAGGTGTTGTTGCAGCAATAGTAGTAATTGTAGCATCAGCAGCAGTAGTAGTAGTAGTACTAGTATTAGTAGTAGTTGCAGTGGGTGTTGTAGTAATACCAGCAGCAACAGTACCAGTTGTAGTTGTAGTAGTAAAGAAAGTAAACTGGTAATAGTAGTAGTAGTAATCATAGTGGTTGTGGCTATTATAGTAGCAGTAATAGTAACAGTAGGAGTTGCAGCAGCAGCAGTACGAGTAATAATACAAACAGTAGTAGTAGCAGTAGTAGTAGTACTAGTATTATTAGGAGCTGCAGTGGATGTTGTAGTAATACCAGCAGCAGTAGTAGCAGTAGCAGTTGTAGTTATAGTAGTAGTAGTAAAGAAAGTAAACTGGTAATAGTAGTAGTAATAATCATAATGGTTGTGGCTATTAAAGTAGTAGTAACAGTAACAGTTGCAGCAGCTGTAGGACGAGTAATAATACAAATAATAGTAGTAGCAGTGGTAATAGCAGCAGCAGCAGCAGTAGTAGTAGTAGTGGTAGTAGTAGTAGTAGTGGTAGTAGTAGTAGTAGTAGTAGTGGTAGTAGTAGTAGTAGTAGTAGTAGTAATGGTAGTAGTAGTAGTAGTAGTAGTAGTGGTAGTAGTAGTAGTAGTAGTAGTAGTAGTAGTGGTAGTAGTAGTAGTAGTGGTAGTAGTAGTAGTAGTGGTAGTAGTAGTGGTAGTAGTAGTAGTAGTAGTGGTAGTAGTAGTAGTAGTGGTAGTAGTATTAGTAGTTGTAGTAGTAGTAGTAGTGGTAGTAGTAGTAGTAGTGGTGGTAGTAGTAGTAGTAGTAGTAGTGGTAGTAGTAGTAGTAGTAGTTGTGGTAGTAGTAGTAATAGTAGTGGTAGTAGTAGTAGTACTAGTGGTAGTAGTAGTAGTAGTGGTAGTAGTAGTAGTAGTAGTAGTTGTAGCGGTAGTAGTAGTGGTAGTAGTAGTAGTAGTAGTGGTAGTAGTAGTAGTAGTAGTGGTAGTAGTAGTAGTAGTAGTTGTGGTAGTAGTAGTAATAGTAGTGGTAGTAGTAGTAGTAGTAGTGGTAGTAGTAGTAGTAGTGGTAGTAGTAGTAGTAGTAGTAGTAGTAGTAGTAGTAGTAGTAGTAGTAGTAGTGGTAGTAGTAGTAGTGGTAGTAGTAGTAGTAGTAGTAGTAGTGAGTAGTAGTAGTAGTGGTAGTAGTAGTAGTAGTGGTAGTAGTAGTGTTAGTAGTAGTAGTAGTGGTAGTAGTAGTAGTAGTGGTAGTAGTAGTAGTGGTAGTAGTAGTAGTGGTAGTAGTGGTAGTAGTAGTAGTGGTAGTAGTAGTAGTAGTAGTAGTAGTGTAGTAGTAGTAGTAGTAGTAGTAGTGGTAGTAGTAGTAGTGGTAGTAGTGGTAGTAGTAGTAGTGGTAGTAGTAGTAGTTAGTAGTAGTAGTAGTGGTAGTAGTAGTGGTAGTAGTAGTAGTAGTGGTAGTAGTGGTAGTAGTAGTAGTGGTAGTAGTAGTAGTAGTGGTAGTAGTAGTAGTAGTAGTAGTGGTAGTAGTAGTAGTAATAGTAGTAGTAGTGGTAGTAGTAGTAGTAGTAGTAGTGGTAGTAGTAGTAGTAGTAGTAGTAGTAGTAGTAGTAGTGGTAGTAGTAGTAGTAGTAGTAGTAGTGATGGTAGTAGTAGTAGTAGTAGTGGTAGTAGTAGTAGTAGTAGTAGTAGTAGTAGTAGTAGTAGTAGTAGTAGTAGTAGTAGTAGTAGTGGTAGTAGTAGTAGTAGTAGTGGTAGTAGTAGTAGTAGTAGTAGTAGCAGCAGCAGGTGTATTAGCAGCGGCAGCGGTAGATGGAATTTTATTGCAAATAACAGTAAGAGAAACCATTTGTAGTTTATTGAAAAAATGGCGAGAAAGCGAGAATTTGGTTGCTCTCATAAATCTCGTTTTATTTTGACAAGTTCCCAAGCTCAGACCAGCAGGACCAGAGCCAGCTTCAGATAATTTGATGGAAGTCTGCGACAGTCGATCGTGACAAAAATTATATACATGTACCGTCGCCCATATCACACTTTATTTTGCTTGATTTTAGCCCGTGGGGTGGTGGGGGTGGGGTGGGGTGGGGTGGATCAGGGGAAGGGAGCGTGTGCCAAATAACTGCTAAATAAAGTTCCGTAGAACAACTTTTAAAAAGAGAAACATTCATTGAACATTTTTTCTCTGGACATTCACAGGCAATGAAATCAACTCAACTTCACATTTCAGGAAATTTTGTTATAAGTTTATACTTTCTTACCCTAAATATCCTGTTATATGAAGCAACTGAGTGTCTGCCGTGGAGAAGGATAAGAAGCGGGATTCGTTCTGTTCTCACATTTAGGCCCACACTTCGTTCTATCTCTCGTCTCTGTTCCCCTACCGTAGGTGAGTGTGTACACACCTCTATCTCTGGCCACGCTGAAGTGGCACAAAAGCCAGTTGTTAGAAACAGCAGAAAACAATTTAAAATTGAAAAAAAAACTCACTGCGTTCTTTATCATTTTAATTTCAAATTTAAAAAAAGGCCAATGCAGGAAACATTCTAAATATATACACCTTTGATATGGATAACAAAGAGGTCGATGAAACAAAAGAGGATTCAGTAAAGTCTGATACGGATAAATCTTTGTAGAATTTGAAATGAAAAATAACTAGTCGTGCGGGGACTTAACGACCGAGCGAGTGTCAACCCTTCATATTTATGATGGATGTCCCACAGGATTTATTTAATGTGTGCAATGACCTGGCCAAGCAACTGAGGCAGGGGGCAGGAGTCAGGGCAAAAGTGATAGCTGTAGAAGTGGGAGCAAGGGGATTCATGGCAACATCAGCATACGACCTATGTAAGCAACTGGGCATAAAGGGACAAGCAAGAGCAAGGGCATTGAGAAGCCTTTCAGAAACAGCAGAAAAGGCCTCATGCTGGCTGTGGAGTATGCGAAACAAGCTTTGAGAACATTAATAATTTCGTTTGTCACAACCAATACCAGTCCTCCGTGGCTAAATCGCTAAAGACGCACTTCAAAGTCCAGTGCCAACTGGAAGATCATGGGTTCAATCCCAGGACGGAAAAAAAGCAACAACTCACAAGACCTCTGGGAGTCATGACCCAGAACCCCCCCCCCCCCCCCCTTTAGAGTGTCAGGAGTTTAAAGGGCCGAAACACTTGTCTGAGGGGGGTACTTCCTCTGATGATCTGAAGGAGTTGTGTTGTTGTTCCGCTCTCTACATTAGAGAGTTTCCTGCATATGACTTGTTTTGTGTTTAATTTACAGATTTCTGACCTTCTACAGACACTATAAATAGCAGACTTCTGGCCTTCTACAGACACTATAAATACAGACTTCTAGCCTTCTACAGACACTATAAATACACAAGAGAACTAACACACGGCATCGTCATTTGCTGAGTACGGAATGGATGATTGTGGGTTGATGTGCTTCCATGTGCCAGCAGATTTTGTGTGCCACTGAAAAGTAAACTCGGTAATATTCCCTGTTTGATGTGTCGTGGCTGATAGTTTGTCATTAGCTGCTCGACAGTTACTGCGCTGTTAGCTGCTCGACAGTTACTGCGCTGTTAGCTGCTCGACAGTTACTGCGCTGTTAGCTACTCGACGGCTACTGCGCTGTTAGCTGCTCGACAGTTACTGCGCTGTTAGCTGCTCGACGGTTACTGCGCTGTTAGCTGCTCGACGGTTACTGCGCTGTTAGCTGCTCGACGGTTACTGCGCTGTTTTGCTTTCTGTTAGCATTTCGATGTGACAGAAAGCGTCTTTTATCATTGTGTAACATGTCAGTGGCAGTGAACTCGGCGTGTGAGTAGCGCAGTTGTTAGTCCACTGATCTTTCATGACGAAGGTCGTTGGTTTGCACTGGACGGAGACACCTCATTCACCCAGGCTGTAGAAAAGGGTACCTGACTTCTGGAGACTTGGGAAGGGAAGGCAGCCAGGCATGATGACGAACACGTCACCCTCTGTTGTGCTGACAGGTCAAGGAAAATAGGAGCACCAAATCCCCTAGGGGGTGCCTTTAAAAAAAATATTGTAGTGAGCTGTCCATGTATAGCGGCCTATATACGGCCAGAATCCTGTCCATGTATAGCGGCCTACATACGGCCAGAATCTCCGGTACAAAATGCTGCCAGAGGTCGGCGCGCGAGGGTAGCGCAGGAAGAGTTCGGGTCCATTGTTGAAAATTTCTCTCATTTCTCTCTTGACGTCCAAGCTCAAGATGTATTGCTGTTAATCCAGGATGTCTGCTTCCCAGAGTGTGGTGCTGAGAATGTCAGTGATATCCTGGGCCCATCATATCTGTTTTCTCTGTTATACGTGCAACCACACATACCAACATACTGCATGAATTAGTCTTCGGGTGAGAAGTTATAGTTTTTGTTTTTGTTTGTTTGTTTGCTTGCAATAATAAAAATGAAACAAATTCAACAAAATGTTACAAACGTTAAAATTGTTTTCAGGAATTCTGCAGCATGAGAAGGCAGGCCACCATATCACCGTTTATTCTCAACCGCCCAAAAGCGAGCGTGAAAACAACAATTGACAGTTAAAACAGAAATAAACGTTCAGGACTGCCAGGCTTTGTTTTAACGGCCTGAGTAAATTAACGATCTCAGTAAATTAACTGGCTGTTGCTGGAGAGATGTGGAGTAACGGAGACGTTTGTTAACAGCGAGGGACGCGAGTCGTGCCCTGGATGTTCTAAGTCAAAAGCTCTGGCTGGATGGTTTGATTTCGCTTCCTCGTCGAGTCATAGAAGTACACAGGTAAGTATTCTCCACGTTGGCTTTCGTTTCTTCCTCTGTGTTTGATTTCCATTTTGTGGTCTAAGTGTCCGGAGGAGGGATTGGTTAACTTAGTACGAAAAAAAACCTAATTGATTTCCTAGAACAGTTTTGAATTTTTGGCAAAATAGGGGCACGCGGTCTGTTTTGTAGTGGAAGCAAATGTAAATATTTTATCATCATCTTATTCATCATCATCATCATCATCATTTATAAATAGAAAAATGCAATCAGTTCACTGATTAAGTAATGAAAATACGGCGGGCCCGACTTCTGAAAAATAGAAAGAAAAAGTAACGAGAAGAAAGGCAGAGGAAGATCAAAAGAGAAGATAAAAGATTGTGCAGCGCTGTGACAGAAATGAATATCACAGTCAGTATCCAGATATGCTGGGGAATTATTTCATCCAAATCTTCTGCATCAAGCTATAAAATGATGATGATGTTGATAATGATGATAATGACTTGAAATAGTGTGATGAAAAAAAGTCTGCGAAAGACAAAAGAAGAAAGAAAATGAGCGATGAAAGAAGAAGGAAAAAAAAGGAGGTGAAAACAGGAGTGGAGGTAATGGAAACGATATCTTTATGACAGGCGCGGCCAACTTCAAACAGTGTGTCCAGAGTCTTATCAGCGACAGATGGCGCTTCCTTCAGTGTTTGTTTCGCTAGTTCGGACACGTCTGGCTTCAGTTTTTGCCACGATTGTATTTTGGTGTTGTTGTTGTTGTTGTTGTTGTTGTTGTTGTTGTTGTTGTTGTATGGAGCCTTAGTTTGGGCTGGTACTTGGGCTCCGTCTCTGCTGTGCTGAAAGGAGATGCTGGTGTTGCTAGTCAGTTGTTGTTTCATATGTTCTTTGTTCTGTTGTTTTATGTGTCACAACTGCACATAATATCTTCTTCTTCTTCTTCTTCTTCTTCTTCTTCTTCCTCTCTAGTTTCAGGTATGAACTTTTCTCTGGTCTCGGTATCTTTCGGATTACCAAATTTTTTTTTTTGTGACGGATATTATGCAGGTGAGATCTGACTGTAGTATGCAGGCACATTCTCGTCTGATTGTAGTATGCAGGAGCATTCTTGCCTGTTTGTAGTATGTAGGAGTATTCTTGTCTGATTGTAGTATGTAGGAGCACTCTTGCCTATTTGTAGTATGTAGGGGCATTCTTGTCTGATTGTAGTATGTAGGAGTATTCTTGTCTGATTGTAGTATGTAGGAGCATTCTTGCCTGTTTGTAGTATGTAGGGGCATTCTTGTCTGATTGTAGTATGTAGGAGTATTCTTGTCTGATTGTAGTATGTAGGAGCACTCTTGCCTGTTTGTAGTATGCAGGGGCATTCTTGTCTGATTGTAGTATGTAGGAGTATTCTTGTCTGATTGTAGTATGTAGGAGCACTCTTGTCAGTTTGTAGTATGTAGGGGCAATCTTGTCTGTTTTAGAGTGTAGGAGCATTCTTGTCTAATTGTAGTATGTAGGAGTATTCTTGTCTAATTGTAGTATATAGGAGCATTCTTGTCTGATTGTATTATGTAAGAGCATTCTTGTCTGTTTGTAGTATGTAGGAGCAATCTTGTTTGTTTGTAATGTGGTGGCTTGTTTAAGATGAATGCGCGAAGATGGAAAGAATGAATGATGATAATCTAATGCTGAGAGACTCAGATGATGATAACCTGTTGAACTCAAATGATGATAATCTGATACTGAGAGACTCAGATGATGATTATCTAATAGACTCAAATGATGACAATATAATAGACCCAGGTGATGATAATCTGAGGAGGAGCACATGGTTGTATTCTTCGTGGGGCCAGTGAGTGGTGGTTGTGTCTGTGGGGACTTTGTAGATAGACAAGATGGATAGCAGGGGAAAGACTGTCGACTTGTGGCTTCTACCAGAAGGTTTGGGGGGAGGAGGGGGGGGGGGGTTGACCCATTAAGTCGTGTCCGTTGCGTAACCCTAACCAGCAGAACTGAGGCGCGTAATCTGTTCGTCCCTACTCATGTCATAGCCTAGAGCGATCGCACATTCTCCATACGCTCCACTACCGCCACAGAAATGATAAAGAGCACAAAAACTGTAGAATAAAATGAATATATCGCTGTCGGGGGCAACAGGGTTTATTGTGGTCTAACACAGACCTGCGCACTGTTTAGCCTGAACTCTCGATAAACGCTAACTGTCCATAATTCTGAATAATTCCGAAATAATAGATCCTCATAACGCAAAGCGTTATCCTCTCATTATGACTGAATGTAGTTCTTCTAAAAACTAAACACGATAATCTTCTCCTCAGAGTCATTATTTCCTCAGACTTAACATGGTTTTCTCCTCCTGTTCAAACATGGATTGTCTCCCCATAACTAAACGTTATTTCTTCATGCAGCTATACATTATTTTCTCCTGTAGCCATATGTCCAGGACATAGCCATTCTGCTGGGTACATTTTGCGGGTCATGTCGTATCCTAGTAGAGATTGGCTTCTAATCTAGCCCCCAAGCTAACCTAGGTCAAATAATTCGTGCTTATTCGCATCTGAGACTCTTTCGGTCCAATAGTCTGGCAGAAAATGAATCTATTCCATACGATCGGAAATCACGTGATCCCAAGTCTCGCGAGAGACCCATCACGTATTTTCTATAATTCGGCTTTCTTCGTTTGTTTTCGGCTTTCTCTCCGTGCGAACAATAATCAGGAAATCTCTTATTTTTGAAATAACTGAGACAACCTCCAAATTGTCAAAGTAACATGTAGGCAGCTTTCTTGTCTGAATGCAGCCCGTAAACAACACTGTTTTCTGAAAGCAGCATGTACACATCACTGTTTTCTGATAACAGCATGTGCACACCACTGTTTTCTGATCGCAGCATGTACACACCACTGCTTTCTGTTAGCAGTATGTACACACCACTGTTTTCTGATAGCAGCTTGTAAACAACACTGTTTTCTGATAGCAGCATGTAAGCAACACTGTTTTCTGATAGCAGTATGTAAACAACACTGTTTTCTGATAGCAGCTCGTAAATAACACTGTTTTCTGACAGCAGTATGTGTACAACACTGTTTTCTGATAGCAGCATGTACACACCACTGTTTTCTGATAGCAGCTTGTAAACAACACTGTTTTCTGATAGCAGCATGTAAGCAACACTGTTTTCTGATAGCAGTATGTAAACAAGACTGTTTTCTGATAGCAGCATGTACACACCACTGTTTTCTGATAGCATTATGTAAACAACACTGTTTTCTGATAGCAGCCCGTAAATAACACTGTTTTCTGATAGCAGTATGTGTACAACACTGTTTTCTGATAGCAGCATGTACACACCACTGTTTTCTGATAGCAGTATGTACACACCACTGTTTTCTGATAGCAGCATGTACACAAAACTGTTTTCTGATAGCAGCATGTACACAAAACTGTTTTCTGATAGCAGTATGTACACACCACTGTTTTCTGATAGCAGCATGTACACAGTTTTCTGATAGCAGTATGTAAACATCACTGTTTTCTGATAGCATCATGTACACACGTTTTCTGATAGCAGTATGTGTACAACACTGTTTTCTGATAGCAGCATGTACACACCACTGTTTTCTGATAGCAGTATGTACACACCACTGTTTTCTGATAGCAGCATGTACACAAAACTGTTTTCTGATAGCAGCATGTACACAAAACTGTTTTCTGATAGCAGTATGTACACACCACTGTTTTCTGATAGCAGCATGTACACAGTTTTCTGATAGCAGTATGTAAACATCACTGTTTTCTGATAGCATCATGTACACACGTTTTCTGATAGCAGTATGTAAACAACACTGTTTTTTTATAGCAGCATGTACACACTACTGTTTTCTGACAGCAGCATGTAAACAACACTGTTTTCTGATAGCAGCATGTATACACCACTGTTTTCTGATAGCAGCATGTAAACAACACTGTTTTCTGATAGCAGCATGTAAACAACACTGTTTTCTGACAGCAGCATGTAAACTACACTGTTTTCTGATAGCAGTATGTAAACAACACTGTTTTCTGAAAGCAGCATTTACACACCACTGTTTTCTGACAGCAGTATGTAAACAACACTGTTTTCTGATAGCAGCATTTACACACCACTGTTTTCTGATAGCAGCATGTACACACCACTGTTTTCTGATAGCAGTATGTACCCATCATTGTTCTCTGAAAGCAGCCTGTACACACCACTGTTTTTTTATAGCAATATGTACACACCACTGTTTTCTGATAGCAACATGTACACACTACTGTTTTCTGATAGCAGTATTTAAACAACACTGTTTTCTGATAGCAGCATGTATACAATACTTTTTTCTGATAGCAGCATGTACACACCACTGTTTTCTGATGGCAGTATGTACACATCACTATTTTATGATAGCAGCATGTACACAGCACTGTTTTCTGATAGCAGAATGTACACATCACTGTTTTATTATAGCAGTATGTACACACCACTGTTTTCTGATAGCAGCATGTACACACCACTGTTTTCTGAAAGCAGCATGTACACACTACTGTTTTCTGATAGAAGTATGTGCACAACACTGTTTTCTGATAGCAGCATGCAGACACCATTGTTTTTTGATAGCAGCATGTACACACCACTGTTTTCTGATAACATTTTGTACACACTACTGTTTTCTGATAGCAGCATGTACACGCCATTGTTTTCTGATAGCATTATGTACACACCACTGTTTTCTGATAGCAATATGTACACATCACTGTTTTCTGATACCATTATGTACACACCACTGTTTTCTGATATCAGCATGTAGACACCATTGTTTTCTGATAGCAGCATGTACACACCACTGTTTTCTGATAAAATTATTTACACACCACTGTTTTCTGATAGCAGCATGTACACACCACTATTTTCTGATAGGATTATGTACACATCACTGTTTTCTGATAGCAGCATGTACACACCACTGTTTTCTGATAGCAGCATGTAAACAACACTGTTCTCTGATAGCAGCATGTACACACCACTGTTTTCTGATAACAGTATGTGCACAGCATTATTTTGTTTATAGCAGTGTGTACCCACCATTGTTTTCTGAAAGAAGCCTGTACACACCACTGTTTTTTGATAGCGGTATGTACACACCACTATTTTCTGATAGCAACATGTACACACCACTGTTTTCTGATAGCAGTATGTAAACAACACTGTTCTCTTATAGCAGCATGTACACACCACTGTTTTCTGATAGCAGTATGGGCACAGCATTATTTTTCTTATAGCAGCATGTACACAACACTGTTTCTTATAGCAGCATGTACACAATACTGTTTTCTTATAGCAGCATGTACACAATACTGTTTTCTTATAGCAGCATGTACACAATACTGTTTTCTTATAGCAGCATGTACACAACACTGTTTCTTATAGCAGCATATACACAACACTTTTTCTTATAGCAGCATGTACACAACACTGTTTCTTATAGCAGCATGTACACAATACTGTTTTCTTATAGCAGCATGTACACAATACTGTTTTCTTATAGCAGCATGTACACAATACTGTTTTCTTATAGCAGCATGTACACAACACTGTTTCTTATAGCAGCATATACACAACACTGTTTCTTATAGCAGCATGTACACAACACTGTTTCTTATAGCAGCATGTACACAATACTGTTTTCTTATAGCAGCATGTAGGCAATGCTGCTTTCTGATAGCAGCATGTAGGCAATGCTGTTTTCTGATAGCAGAATGTAGACAATGCTGCTTTCTGATATCAGCATATAAACAATGCTGTTTTATGATAGCATAATGTAGACAATGCTGCTTTCTGACAGCAGAATGTAGACATTGTTGTTTTCTGATAACAGAATATAGACAATGCTGTTTTCTGGTAGTAAAATGTAAACAATGCTGCTTTCTGATAACAGCATGTAGACGATGCTGTTTTATCACTTGTGGAAGGCAAGTTGAGAAAACACACACGCACGATGAAAGCTTCAGTATTTATAATCTCGGCGGAAGCGATTGTTTATTTGCGTGGCCAGTCTCTCGTCATTATGGCTCCCGTCCTCTTTCCCGTCATCTGTCTTATCTGACAGTCTTGTTAGAGGAGAGATGAGTAAACGAGGTCAGGACGTTCTTATTCCTCTACATTTTTCTGCAGACTTATCGCCCCTTTTTTCACCCCCTAGTTAGGTTGACAAGTTAGCTCCCTTTGTGCTGTGAACTTGACAAGAAACAATGTGAAGACGAAGACGAAGAAGAAGAAGAAGCCTTTTTGGCTGTCAAGTTTGGTGGGGGTTTTTTTTTTAAAGACTCATCGGCAAATGAGAAATTCGAGTCAGTGAATGAGAGTTTTTTTTGTGCTTCTCAGAGCTAAAAGAAGTAAGGTTATTATTTACACTTGGGAGCCAGGATCGCTGACGATTTGTTTCTGGATGTACACCATTACAGACATGTTTCACTGGTGTTATCTGACACATCTGTAACTAAGATGGATCACCACAAGAAAAGATCTGAAACACCTTAGTTCCTTCTTAGTAATCCTTCCTGAGAGATATTTCCGCTCGGTTAATTTAGCTTCTCTTATTCTAGAGTTTCCTTTATGCAAAACAGTTTTGACGTTATCAGTCCGAAAATCAAGACTCATAAACTCATACTTGATTCATATGTTAGGTTATTTATGAAATATTTACATAAATTTGTTCTCAATTCATGTATGATTATGAGTAGAAATGTTTTTTTAAATGTAAATAAAATGTACAGGAAGGATTGAAAGCTCTCCCTTCTCATCAGAGGAATAGCGACTACGTTGAAACTGGTCCTAGTAATAAAGGTGGAGAGGGACGTATGGTTCTGTCTTATACAAAGATGGAAAGACTGAGGAAAATGGACAGAAACAAGAATGGCAAAGTGCAGGATGAAGAGGTATAAACGAATCACATTTAACAATTCAATATTTCGGCAAAAGCCTTTTTTTTCAAGAATCACATTAAAAAACAACACAGCATATAAAAAGTAGCAAAAAGAGAATAAAAATGAAACACTTTGCTCTTTTGGTATCATCCTTGTAAGAAAGTCGAGCACAAAATGCGCCCAGACAGATGTAGGTAAGCAGGCGACTGGCTGAGAAGTGAGACAAAGGGACTTTGAGAAACAATACCATGATAAGCAACATAGAGCCATGACCCAGATAGTCCCATCCTGCTCCCATCAGATTGGTGACACACTGCTCCTCCTCCAGTCAAGATGTTCCAGTACCAACCAGCCCCAGTAGGGTCCTGTCCACTCTTTTCTGGGCCCTGCATGGACCTGGAGCACAATCATGAAAAGGATGGGTCTGAACAGTGGCCACTACAGTACAGTGCTGGAAGAGAAGCTGAAGCTAGCAACAGGGAACTGTCATAGAGGACTTCTCTAAAGATGTTCCGCTCCTTCATCAATACGCACGTTCTCGCGTGGCCGCTGCAACTGTTGACATCATTTGAAAAATGAGATTTCAGATCTTACAACATCCCCCATGAAAACTCAGATTTCACATCTAACAACATCCCCCATGAAAACGAAGATTTCACATCTAACAACATCCCCCATGAAAACTCAGATTTCACATCTAACAACATCCCACATGAAAACTCAGATTTCACATCTAACAACATCCGCCACAAAAACTGAGATTTCACATCTAACAACATCCGTCATAAAACCTCAGATTTCACATCTAACAACATCCGCCACAAAAACTGAGATTTCACATCTAACAATATCCCCCATGAAAACTAAGATTTCACATCCAACAACATCCGCCATAAAAACTCAGATTTCACATCTAACAACATTCGCCATAAAAACGGAGATTTCACATCTAACAACATCCCACATGAAGACTGAGATTTCACATCTAACAACACACAGTGAAAACTCAGATTTCATATCTAGCAACATCCCCCATGAAAACTGAGATTTCACATCTAAAAACATCCCCCATGAAAACTAAGATTTCACATCTAACAACATCCCACATGAAGACTAAGATTTCACATCTAACAATATCCCCCATGAAAACAAAGATTTCACATCTAACAACATCTCCCATGAAAACTCAGATTTCACATCTAACAACATCCCCAATTAAGACTCAGATTTCATATCTAACAACATCCCACATGAAGACTGAGATTTCACATCTAACAACATCCCCCATGAAAACTAAGATTTCACATCTATCAACTTTCCCCCATGAAAACAAAGATTTCACATCTATCAACTTTCCCCCATGAAAACAAAGATTTCACATCTAACAACATCCACCATAAAAACTGAGATTTCACATCTAACAACCATGAAAACGAAGATTTCACATCTAACAATATCCCCCATGAAAACTCAGATTTCACATCTAACAATATCCCCCATGAAAACTCAGATTTCACATCTAACAATATCCCCCATGAAAACTCAGATTTCACATCTAACAATATCCCCCATGGAAATGAAGATTTCACATCTAACAATATCCCCCACGAAAACTCAGATTTCACATCTAACAATATCCCCCATGGAAATGAAGATTTCACATCTAACAATATCCCCCATGGAAATGAAGATTTCACATCTAACAATATCCCCCACGAAAACTCAGATTTCGTATCTAACAATATCCCCCATGAAAACGAAGATTTCACATCTAACAATATCCCCCATGAAAACTCAGATTTCACATCTAACAATATCCCCCATGAAAACGAAGATTTCGTATCTAACAATATCCCCCATGGAAATGAAGATTTCACATCTAACAATATCCCCCATGAAAACTCAGATTTCGTATCTAACAATATCCCCCATGAAAACTCAGATTTCACATCTAACAATATCCCCCATGAAAACGAAGATTTCACATCTAACAATATCCCCCATGAAAACGAAGATTTCACATCTAACAATATCCCCCATGAAAACGAAGATTTCACATCTAACAATATCCCCCATGAAAACGAAGATTTCACATCTAACAATCCCCCATGAAAACGAAGATTTCACATCTAACAATATCCCCCATGAAAACGAAGATTTCACATCTAACAATATCCCCCATGAAAACGAAGATTTCACATCTAACAATATCCCCCATGAAAACGAAGATTTCACATCTAACAACATCCCTCCCCCCCCCCCCCCCTTACAGCCTACACAACAGCCGCGTAGGTGGCGCTGATAATAAAAGTGAGCTCATTCTGAGCCGCCCTTCTTCAAGCCCCACCCCCACCCCCATATTAAAGTTCTCTAACTAATGTTCTTACGTGGATCCTCCAGGGAATTCTAGGTGTTCCTCCCACGCGTGTTGATCTCGATGTCGACTTTCTAGGACAGGATGAGAGCTCCCTAGAGAGTTTCTGCATTATTTGTACTTCACGTAACAAACATCAAATAAATAACTTTTAAGTTATCTGAAATGTGGCATAAAATTGGTAACAAATAACTTTATACTGATTGATTTGGCTAGAACACTGATATAAACATATAGTTTTAGCTAGAATACTGATATAAACAGATAGATTTAGCTAGAATACTGATATAAACAGATTTAGCTAGAATACTGATATAAACAGATTTTGCTTGAACACTGATATAAACAAATAGATTTAGCTGGATTGATGATATAAACAGGTAGATTTGGCTAGAATAATGATACAGACAGATAGCTTTAGCTAGAACACTGATATAAACAGATAGTTCTAGCTAGAATACTGATATAAACAGATAGATTTAGCTACAATACTGATATAAACAGGTATTTGTAAGGCACGAGGACGACCAAGGAAAAAGGTGGATAGATGTGCTGAAAGACACACCGAGAAAACATAACATGACAGCTACCCAGGCCTCTCATCTTACTCTGGACCGATGTCTGAAACTCCCAGCTACGCTAGTGGTACAAGCAGACAGAGAAGAAGATGGAGAAGAAAGATAGCTATCAGCCTACCTACTGAGACAAGTAACGGATGTGAAATTTAAATCAAGCAACAACAACAAAAATCATCTAAACAATCAAGTTTCACTGGGCCCGTACTGAAGAAGAGAGGACTTAGGAACGTCCTAACAGCCAGAAATTCTAAGGGAAAAGGAGGCAGAGAAAAGCTAAGAGAAGAGATCGCGGAATATCTAATGCAGTATATATTCAAACTGGCAGTTTTCATTCAAGACCGTGATTCTCAGCGTCCCAGGTCCCAATTCCACCCCCCCCCCCTACCCGCCGTTCAACCCAAGCTGTCCCAGAATCCTCATATATATATTTAAGTCATCATCTAGAAAGAATTCTCACAATTTATATACATTCTTCTATATTCTAATTTCTTCTCTTTCACTTGGAATTCTCGCCTGAAGAGGCCACCACCTGCCTCCATGTTGGAAATTCTCGGTCAGAGGAGACGGTTTTGGAGCGGGCAGATATCAGATGTTGTGGGTGAGGGGGAGGTGTTTCCCGAACATCATCTTGGTGAGCAGTTCCTTTCATGGTTGAATGCATCGCAGCTGTACATGGCTGACTGCTCCGAAGCTGTACATGGCTGACTGCACCGCAGCTGTACATGGCTGACTGCACCGCAGCTGTACATGGCTGACTGCACCGAAGCTGTACATGGCTGACTGCACCGCAGCTGTACATGGCTGACTGCACCGAAGCTGTACATGGCTGACTGCACCGAAGCTGTACATGGCTGACTGCACTGAAGCTGTACATGGCTGACTGCACCGCAGCTGTACATGGCTGACTGCACCGAAGTTGTATCTACTATAGTTTGATATAGTGGCACCATTTGAACTGTTTTAAAAACTTTGAAGATAGAAATTTCTGCTAGGTCGTCTACTCCACCGCCACAGCATTCAATGAAAATAATGATAACAATGATAATCATGATAATGACCATCAATAGTCGTCTGTACCTCCAATGAAGCATAAGGCATCAATAAAGGTTCTCCAGCCAGCCCTGTCTTGAGCAAGCCGGGATACCTCAAACCTTGTCTTTCCCGCTTCCTTTAGTTCTTCCTGTATCCTGTGTCTCCATGTTCCCAATGGCCTGCCCCTCTTTCTTTACCCCTTGAGGTGTCCAAGTCAAGGCAGTACAGGGGTGTCCAAGTCAAGGCAGTACAGGGGTGTCCAAGTCAAGGCGGTACAGGGGTGTCCAAGTCAAGGCGGTACAGGGGTGTCCAAGTCAAGGCAGTACAGGGGTGTCCAAGTCAAGGCAGTACAGGGGTGTCCAAGTCAAGGCAGTACAGGGGTGTCTTGGTCTTCCCATTCGTAGTATGTGGCCCGGCCGTTTCCATCTTCGTCTTTTGACCTCTTTAGTAATGTTCTCAATGCTCGTTTGTTCTGGTTATTTCCATATTCCTCCCAGTGTATTCTTAAAATGTTCCTAAAGTAAACGATGATAATAACTATTTCCAAACAGACAAAGAGAGAAAACATTTAAATCAAGTAAAAAAAAAAACATTGAATGAAATAACAGGTTCTCTCTTCTTCCAGATGGCAAAGAAAAGAGCTAAAGTTAGTCCCCCACCCCGCCCCATTCCCCCCCCCCCCCTTAATGTAAATCAATTCCGTCTGCTGTCTCCAGGGACTGTTAATTTTAAGAGTTTGAACTTAACAAGAAAGTTTTCCCAATAGAGCGTTTATTGTATTACCTACAAGCATGAAAACCAGTAGACTACAACTAATGAGGTTCTAATTGCTACCAATTTGTCGTGCAATAACATCAGCCCTAAGTCCATCTACCCCCGGGGCTTCTAACGTTTTGTCCCGGGGAAAAAGAAGGATTTGATTCTTGACGATCAAAGGTCATACATTTCTTCATTTTCTCTGGGTTTTTTTTCTGATGTGGAAAATTTACAAGTAATTTCTGTCGGTCGGCCGTGTTTGTTACTTGTGTGTTTCTAGTTACAGCATGTTTACCGTTGTAACATTGAAACAAAGTTACGTATGGGTTGTCATAAGCAAGATCCCCAGGTTTCTTGTGCTGTCAGTACAGCAAGTAAAATCTGGGGGGGGGGGGGTTTGTGTGTAAATAATAGCCCAGCGATTGTTAATTTTCACAAATGTTACTTCAGATAATGTTAACTTTCATAATACTTAGCTCAATGACTGATAACTTTAACAAGAGTGAACACAGCGATTGTTAACTTTAACAACTTTTGGAGCAGCGATTGTTAACATTAACAACTTTGGAGCAGCGATTGTTAACTTTAACAACATTTGGAGCAGCGATTGTTAACTTTAACAATATTTGGAGCAGCGATTATTAACTTTAACAACGTTTGGAGCAGCGATTGTTAACATTTTTCAACTCCGACACACGTCACAGCTGCAGACCCTTCCAGACACAAACATCAATGTGTGTCACTACACACTCTGTGTCTCAGCGTGTAACACACACACTCTGTGTCTCAGCGTGTAACACACACACTCTGTGTCTCAGCGTGTAACACACACACTCTGTGTCTCAGCGTGTAACACACACACACACTCTGTGTCTCAGCGTGTAACACACACACACTCTGTGTCTTAGCGTGTAACACACACACACTCTGTGTCTCAGCGTGTAACACACACACACTCTGTGTCTCAGCGTGTAACACACCACTCTGTGTCTCAGCGTGTAACACACCACTCTGTGTCTCAGCGTGTAACACACACACACACACTCTGTGTCTCAGCGTGTAACACACCACTCTGTGTCTCAGCGTGTAACACACACACACACACTCTGTGTCTCAGCGTGTAACACACACACACGCACACAGAGGCTGTATTCCTAACAAGTTTGTTAACGAGGTCGTGGTAACCTCAGCCTAATGATGATCGCGCGGAATGTGTTGTTGAAACCCTCGTCTGACCTAGGGTTCAGATGAGAACTATTTTACCGTAGCTGCTCTTCATATCATGAAGGACTAGACAAGCAAGCTTCCAGTTAAGCTCCACTACCACTGGGAACATGTCCAACAGTAGGGTTGTGAGACATCTGCTCAACAATCTGAATGTAAAAAACTATTAGAATGTAGAGTATGATAACTATTAGAATGTAGATAATGAGAACTATTAGAATGTAGATTATGAGAACTATTAGAATGCAGACTATGAGAACTGTTAGAATGTAGATTATGATAACTATTAGAATGTAGATTATGATAACTATTAGAATGTAGATCATGAGAACTATTAGAATGTAGATGATGAAAACTATTAGAATGTAGATTATGATAACTATTAGAATGTAGATGATGAGAACTATTAGAATGTAGATTATGAGAACTGTTAGAATGTAGATTATGAGAACTATTAAAATGTAGATGATGAGAACTATTAGAATGTAGATGATGAGAACTATCAGAATGTAGATTATGAGAACTATTATAATGTAGATTATGAATTCACTTGCTCCCATTCACTGATTTCCTAAACTGCTCCGTCCTTCGAGAATGTTCGTTTCTTGTTTTTTTTTTTTTTTGTCTAAATGTTTGCCTGTTCCTAAACTTTAAAGACAAAATAAGTTAATCCTGTCATGCCTTAGAGGTACACTTCCCTTTAAAATGATGATACTATTTGTTGTCATCCTGCTGTAACAAAGTGCTAAATGATGATAATATTTGTTGTCATCCTGCTGTACGAAAGTGCTAGATTAGGATACTATGTGTTGTCATCCTGCTGTAACAAAGTGCTAAATGATGATACTACGCCGTTGTTGTCATCCTGCTGTAAGAAAGTGCGAGATGACGATATTATTTGTTGTCATCCTGCTGTAAGAAAGTGCGAGATGACGATACTATTTGTTGTCATCCTGCTGTAAGAAAGTGCGAGATGACGATATTATTTGTTGTCATCCTGCTGTAAGAAAGTGCTAGATGACGATACTATTTGTTGTCATCCTGCTGTAAGAAAGTGCGAGATGACGATATTATTTGTTGTCATCCTGCTGTAAGAAAGTGCGAGATGACGATATTATTTGTTGTCATCCTGCTGTAAGAAAGTGCGAGATGACGATACTATTTGTTGTCATCCTGCTGTAAGAAAGTGCTAGATGGCGATACTATTTGTTGTCATCCTGCTGTAAGAAAGTGCTAGATGACGATACTATTTGTTGTCATCCTGCTGTGACAAAGTGCTAAATGATGATAATTTATACTGTCAGCGTGGCCCAGCTAACTGTGAGTGAACGTAGCTTGTCTGGACTGCTGTCGTGTCATAACTTTTACTTCCTTCTGTCAGACCGGGCCTGTTGAATGTCTGATCAAAGTGTCAACGCCATCGGTCTGCAAACAATGGGGACACGCAGAAGTGCAGGTCAAACAGGCCACAAAACAGCTCAGCAACAGCTAACAGCAGCAGCAGCAGCAGCAGCATGTAGCCTCCAGGTCTGGAGAGCTGCTTTGTGTTTATGTGTCAATGTGTGTGATTACATTTTTTTACCAAACCTTTTAACCAGTCATGAACTCTCCCGTTTCACACAACAAAAAATAGCTGAGAGGTCGTGATGGCACGAAGAGGGGGGGGGGGGGGGGAGACAGGCAGGTCGGCCTGACAATCTTCACTGTCATCTTCCAACTTTAATTTTTAACATTAGCTTAGATCTGGTCAGGGTAACGATAGGGGTAGGGGATGGAGGGAGAATTTACGTCCGGGGCCCAGAGGACGGAGTGGTTCCAAAATGTAATTTAAAAGGGGCCAGAGGGCTCCAGAGGCAAAACCAGGATTATGTCAGGGGCCCAGAGAATAGTTTTGCACAACCTGATATAATCCTCTAAGGGGCCCAGAGAATAGTTTTGCACAACCTGATATAATCCTCTAAGGGGCCCAGAGAATAGTTTTGCACAACCTGATATAATCCTCTAAGGGGCCCAGAGAATAGTTTTGCACAACCTGATATAATCCTCTAAGGGGCCCAGAGAATAGTTTTGCACAACCTGATATAATCCTCTAAGGGGCCCAGAGAATAGTTTTGCACAACCTGATATAATCATCTCAGGGGCACAGAGAATAGTTTTGCACAACCTGATATAATCATCTCAGGGGCCCAGAGAATAGTTTTGCACAACCTGATATAATCATCTCAGGGGCCCAGAGAATAGTTTTGCACAACCTGATATAATCATCTCAGGGGCACAGAGAATAGTTTTGCACAACCTGATATAATCATCTCAGGGGCCCAGAGAATAGTTTTGCACAACCTGATATAATCATCTCAGGGGCCCAGGGAATAGTTTTGCACAACCTGATATAATCCTCTAAGGGGCCCAGAGAATAGTTTTGCACAACCTGATATAATCCTCTAAGGGGCCCAGAGAATAGTTTTGCACAACCTGATATAATCATCTCAGGGGCACAGAGAATAGTTTTGCACAACCTGATATAATCATCTCAGGGGCCCAGAGAATAGTTTTGCACAACCTGATATAATCATCTCAGGGGCCCAGGGAATAGTTTTGCACAACCTGATATAATCATCTCTGGAGCCCTGGTTCTAATATTATAAACAAATAAATATTATAAATATATAAATATTATAAGCAATTATGAACATCAAATGAACAACCTTCCACATATTACCTGTTATCCATACATTCAAAAATATTATCTTATCTATACATTGAACAATATTTTATCCATATATTCAACAATTTTATCTTATACACAAATTTAACAATATTATCGTATCCACACATTCAACAATATTATCTTTTCCTTATTATACTTATATTTACTTATTATATACTTTTACTTATATACTTATAACCTTATACATTATCTAAATAAAACTTACCACACAGTTGTCTCACATTCTCACAAATGAACTATTAGAGAATATCATATGGGGCCCATGTGTCCAAGTCTTTAATTAACTATTAGAGAATGACATATAGGGCCCACGTGTCCAAGTCTTTACAGATAATTAACTATTAGAGAATGACAGATGGGGCCCATGTGTCCAAGTCTTTACAGATAAAGTTCTTTCTTCTTTCTGAAGTATGTCCACGCCAAGTTTTTGCAAAGTTTGGTAGTAGGTAATGTCACAGAAGACTGTACTAGAACAGTGGTCTTCAACCTCTTATATGGCTGTGGACTCCCTTTCTGGCTTGAGAACAGCCGCGGGCCCCATATAACAAAATAATAATACAATAGTGTTGATGCCCGTATTATCCTTTATCTGCCAGAATTCTAGATGGTAATGTGTCCGCATCCTGCCTGGTTTATTTCCCGTGTCCTGTTTCAGAAGAAGTTAGGTACCCCTCTCTACATTCTGGATAACTGGGGCCCCTCTGGGCACATTAGAACACCCGACTTCCATCACCATAGCCGAATGTTATCACAGGGCATATGAGCAATATTTCTTGTTGCTTTGTCTTCAGATACGACATAGAGATTAGGGGTGACTAGTGATGTGGTGACTTGTGATATGGTGACTGGTGATCTGATGTCTAGTGATGTGGTGAATGGTGTGTGATGACTAGAGATGTAGTGCTTAGTGATGTGGTGACAAGTGATGTGGTGACTAGGGATGTGGTGACTGGTGATGTGATGACTGGTGATGTGGTGACTAGAGATGTTGTGACTAGAGATGTTGTGACTGGTGATGTGATGACTAGTGATGTGGTGACTAGTGATGTGGTGACTAGTGATGTGGTGACTAGGGATGTGGTGACTAGGGATGTGATGACTAGTGATGTGGTAACTAGTGATGTGATGACCATTGATGTGGTGACTCGTGATGTGGTGACTAGTGATCTGATGACTAATGATGTGATGACTAATGATGTGATGACTGTTTATGTGGTGACTAGTGATGTGGTGACTAATGATGTGGTGACTAGTGATGTGGTGACTAGTGATATGATGATTAGTGATTGGTGACTAGTGATGTGATGATTAGTGATGTGGTGACTGGTGACGTAGTGATGTGGCGACTGCTGATGTGCTGACTAGTGATATAGTGACTGGTGATGTGGTGACTAGTGATATAGTGACTGGCGATGTGCTGACTAGTGATATAGTGACTGGTGATGTGGTGACTAGTGATATAGTGACTGGTAATGTGGTGACTAGTGATGTAGTGACTGACGATGTGGTGATTGGTGATATGCTGACTAGTGATGTAGTGACTAGCGATGTGGTGATTGGTGATGTGATTACTGGTGATATGGTGAATGGTGATGTTGTGATTAGTGATGTGCTGACTAGTGATGATGGTGACTAGTGATATGGTGACTTGTGATGTGATGAATAGTGATATGATGACTAGTGATGTGGTGACTTGTGATGTAGTGAATAGTGATGTAGTAACACAGTGTAATAAAGAAGTAAAAGCTGAAACAGAATTTTGTTTGTGGAAAATAGAAAGAAATATAGAGAAAGAATTGTGAAACGAGCAAATAAATAAGTGAAAAAAATTGTCCAACAAATTCACTGAAAGAATTGCAAAAAGTGGAAAGAAATACAGCCAAGGATTTGTGACATTTGGAAAGAAATATCCAAGAAACACTTTTAAACATGATGGAAAAATAGACAGAGAAATCGAATGCAGGACTCATAAAACAAACAATGTTACATATCAACCTTACACCAATATTAAAATATCCAAATATCTTGATGGACACCACAACAAAAAAAAAACTCTTTCAAACAACATTCACCCGATTCTGTGCTGTCATTGCCAAACATGGACACTCGCTACATACCAGGACAGAGGGATAACAGCATGCCAGATGAAATGCTTAGGAGAAATAGTAAAAAGACAAGAAAGGATCAGATAACAGCATGCAGGATGAAATGTTTAGGAGAAATAGTAAAAAGACAAGAAAGGATCAGATAACAGCATGCAAGATGAAATGTTTAGGAGAAATAGTAAAAAGACAAGAAAGTATCAGATAACAGCATGCAAGATGAAATGCTTAGGAGAAATGGTAAAAAGACAAGAAAGGATCAGATAACAGCATGCAAGATGAAATGCTTAGGAGAAATGGTAAAAAGACAAGAAAGGATCAGATAACAGCATGCCAGATGAAATGCTTAGGAGAAATAGTAAAAAGACAAGAAAGGATCAGATAACAGCATGCAAGATGAAATGTTTAGGAGAAATAGTAAAAAGACAAGAAAGGATCAGATAACAGCATGCAAGATGAAATGTTTAGGAGAAATTGTAAAAAGACAAGAAAGTATCAGATAACAGCATGCAAGATGAAATGCTTAGGAGAAATAGTAAAAAGACAAGAAAGGATCAGATAACAGCATGCAAGATGAAATGCTTAGGAGAAATGGTAAAAAGACAAGAAAGGATCAGATAACAGCATGCAAGATGAAATGCATGGAAGAAATAGTAAAAAGACAAGAAAGGATCAGATAACAGCATGCAAGATGAAATGTTTAGAAGAAATAGTAAAAAGACAAGAAAGTATCAGATAACAGCATGCAAGATGAAATGCTTGGAAGAAATAGTAAAAAGACAAGAAAGGATCAGATAACAGCATGCAAGATGAAATGTTTAGAAGAAATAATAAAAAGACAAGAAAGGATCAGATAACAGCATGCAAGATGAAATGTTTAGGAGAAATAGTAAAAAGACAAGAAAGGATCAGATAACAACATGCAAGATGAAATGCTTGGAAGAAATAGTAAAAAGACAAGAAAGGATCAAGTGAGAAATGAAATATTCGGCAAATGGTGGGAACAACACTTGTCAAGGATTATATCGACAACCAGAGAGTTAAGTGGTTCAGGCATTTGATAACCATGAATTCAGAACAGCCAGTGCCAGGCGCATAAAACTGGCAAGCATCTGGATATAGGGAGCCAGGAGGACCAAGCCAAAGGTGGATAGATGGCCTGAAAGACACACGAGGAAACATAACATGACAGCTACCCAGGCCCTCTCAACATACTCTGGACCGATGTCTGAAACTCCCTGCTACGCTAGTGGTGCCAAGAAGAAAGAAAGAAAGAAAGAAGGGAAGAGAATGTAAAAAAAAAATATTAAAAGCGGAAAGAAAAACAAAGAATTATGAAAGCATGAAATTCAATATTGCAAAAAATGTGAAATAAACACATTGAAAGAATTGCGAAACGTGGAAATAAATACAGGCACAGAGCTGTGAGACACTAACACCGACCTGGTAAATGTTTGCTTTTAGCTGTTTGTGTTAGAGACAACAACCTGTCTCACAACTGATCAGAAAAGGAAGATGGACATATGTCGGTCATATGATGAGAAGAAACAATCAGAGGATCCCCCAAACAAGCTATCAAATGTAACACAACAGGCCGAAGAAAAAGAGGTCGACCACGTGAAACTCTAAAGAGGACATTGTTAAGAGAGGCCAGTTCAATGGGCATAACATCCCTTGATGAGACTGAAAAACTCGCCGAAGACAGGACATCTTGGCGGACTACCATGCGGGCCCTACGTGACGTTTAACTGCACGGGAAGGATGTAAGATGTTAGAGATGGCTGCCGAAACGAAAAGTTACTTAGAATAGTAGCCATGATTAGCTGGTGACCGCAAGTTACCATGTGCAGCGACATGTGACCAGTCTGTTACGTCTGACAGTAGAAACATGTAGGTAGAATAATTTGACAGACAGACAAATCAAAAACGTTATGTTTTGCAAACCATGGCAACTTTAATTAAATTTGTGTCTGTTTCTTTCTTTCATTTGAGAAAAATGAAATATTTTTTATAAAATTACACGCCACATTTTCTGGTAAACACAGACTGGGCGTCTTTAAACCTCGCTGACCTACCAAACAGCTCTCATGACCTACCAAACAGCTCTCATGACCTACCAAACAGCTCTCATGACCTACCAAACCGCTCTCATGACCTACCAAACAGCGCTCATGACCTACCAAACAGCTCTCATGACCTACCAAACAGCTCTCATGACCTACCAAACAGCGCTCATGACCTACCAAACAGCTCTCATGACCTACCAAACAGCTCTCATGACCTACCAAACAGCTCTCATGACCTACCAAACAGCGCTCATGACACACGAACACTTTTTGCAGTTAAAAGTGAATGCCCGGATGTTTAACGGAGAAATGAAACAACTGTTGTAAGCTTTAGCAGCAGTTTTCATCCATGGACTACTATGTTCTATAAACTACTAATTCATGACTTATCATCATCATGTGCCATATCTGGAGGCTTCTGAGATTCATGTCTCTACACAGTTTCCGATCCTTCATGTTTGCCATCAGTTCTGATGTTGTGAATTTCCCATGTCATTTTGTCATCCATGTTCCCTCTTGGTCTACCTCTTCCTTTCCTGCTTTCCATTCTCCCTGTTAATCGCGATAGTTTCCATCCCTCCTCTTCTCATATCATGGCCAGTGAACCTAACCTGATTCCTCTGTTGATTAACGTCCGTTTCCCTTTGTCTTTTATAATACCTTCTTGATTTATTGTTTGAGCTGTCCATGCTGTTTTAACATTCCTCGCGGGAACCTCATTTCAGTTGCCTCTAATGCTCTCATATTACATGGGCAGCACATCTGTAGAACGCCTGGATCAGAGTGAAAGATGTATGATAAAGGACAGAATGTCAGACTGGCCCGTGTGTCCAATTCTTAACCCTTTTGAAATAAAACGTCAATCAATCAATCATTATTGTTTTTGTTAGTGACCATGATTCGCTCCCAATATAGTAGTACTGGCTCAACATGACTGGTTTGATTTAAAACAAGCAAAAAATTTGGCTACAAAGAAAAGATGTCTGACTATAATCGTTTTTTTAAAATGTATTTTCTATAACGCCGCGTAAACTGCTGGTACCAGGCTAATTAAGAGTTTATGTTTATCAGATCCGTGTGGGAAGGTTGCATTAAGAGTTTATGTTTATCAGATCCATGTAACTAACTGCGATGGAATGTTGTAGTAAGAGTTTTTAAGTTTATCAGATCCGTGTGGGAAGGTTGCAGTAAGAGTTTATGTTTATCATATCCATGTAACTAACTGTGTAGGAAGGTTGTAGTAAGAGTTTATGTTTATCATATCCATGTAACTAACTGTGGTGGAAGGTTGTAGTAAGAGTTTATGTTTATCATATCCGTGTGACTAACTGTGTAGGAAGGTTGTAGTAAGAGTTTAAGTTTATCAGATCCGCGTAACTAACTGCGGTGGAAGGTTGCAGGAAAGATAAAACAAATCAGATTGGTAATCTTGTCGTTGGTCTGTCGGGACTTCGGCCAGGAATCACTGCAGGTACTGAAGTAACGCTGGAAATGACTGCCCCAGTTATTAGTTATATGCTAACCCGTTTACAGAGAGGCAGGAAGTAAAATGTATAGCATACAGTGTATCTTATCTTGTCTCCGTACAGCCAAACATTACAGAGAGGCAGGAAGTAAAATGTATAGCATACAGTGTATCTTATCTTATCTCCGTACAGCCAAACATTACAGAGAGGCAGGAAGTAAATTGTATAGCATACAGTGTATCTTATCTTATCTCCGTACAGCCAAACAGTACAGAGAGGCAGGAAGTAAATTGTATAGCATACAGTGTATCTTATCTTATCTCCGTACAGCCAAACATTACAGAGAGGCAGGAAGTAAATTGTATAGCATACAGTGTATCTTATCTTATCTCCGTACAGCCAAACAGTACAGAGAGGCAGGAAGTAAATTGTATAGCATACAGTGTATCTTATCTTGTCTCCTTCCTCATATACCTTTCAGTGTTGAGGTGAGAAAATGACGTCTTGATAGTACTCGACGATCTGCTTCACATAATGGGATGTTTAATACATTACAGTTTCCTCTCTCCATCTCCAGCCTGGCCAGTCTCTTCCCCCTGTTTTCCTTTCAGTTCTTACTGTGAATGTTTTCTGTGGTATACTTCTTGATGGCAGTCGTGTAAGGTGGTCACGCCGTGTTTTGACCTGCTGTTTCTGGATACAGTGTTACTCCAACCTTTGCCCTGATGGTGTCATTTTTTAAAATTTGGTCTCATCTTATCACATCTGACAGACAAGGATGTCATAATTCACCTTATCATTATTATTATTATTAGTAGTAGTAGTATTCTACCTTTAAAAAAAAACATGATCAGATCTTATAGAAATAATTCTTTTTTTTCCCCTGGGCGTGGTAAGAGGAAAGGGAAGGTAACGACATATTTTCTGACGACATCGGCGACGCTGGTCGGGGCACAGGCCGAGTCAGTTCATCTTGGAACTAATTTTTCGTTGACGGTCACAGAAGTTGAGATCAGCTTAGGATAATCGCCTGTCAGGACAAGAGCCCATTGGATGGATGGTTCCAACCCGCCTTGCCTCCTCCCCTGCCCCACCCCACCCCCAAAGACGTGAAAAGTAATGTACCAAACAACCGAGAGAGGGACTCGAGGTCTGAATACCTCGGGGGGGGGGGGGGGGCTGTAGCACGCTGGGCGTGTTTCCTGTTACCCATCATCATCATCATCATCATGTGCCGTACCGACTGGCGTTGGCTATTATGCTTCTCCAGAGTACACGATCCTTCATGCAGGCCATCAGCTCAGTTGGTGATCTCCTCTCACACCATCCCGTCAGACTGTCCAGTATCATTTCTCTTGGTCTTCCTCTTGATCTTCTTCCTTCTATTTTTCCTGTTGTTATAATATTTTCCATGCCCCCTCTTCTCATTGCATGTCCTATGAAAGTACATTGTCTCTCTCTTATCTTTTTGACAAGGTTTTTTGTCTCTCCAGCTCTTCTCCTACATTCTTCATTAGTTATTTTTGCTGTCCAGGGGATTCGCAACATGTACCCATCAGTTACTAAAAATAGGACATTTGTAACTCTGAGAGGCGGTAACTCCTTGCAAAAACTGCGGGAAAAGTTGAAAAGAAATGAGTAAAAGTTAAAAATGAAAAGGAGGGGGGGGGGGAGAAGCTCAAAGATATTAAATTCAGGCGAAAAAATCCCAGGCCACGACTACATTTATCAAATGAAGTCTCCTTCCAACCATGCAACGCAGCGAGAAAACTAATCCGCGACTACTGGAAAAAAAAAAAAAAAGTTCCCTTTTGATGTTCGTAAATGCCAGCTAATCAGGTACTCCTTCTGATGAATTAAAGTGAGCACTTCAAAAAAGAAACCGACATTTCTGAACAGGAGTAGGAGAAAATATCTTTAGATCATGGACGAAGTGAAAAAAAGGAAAACGATGTAAAAATCAGTAGAAAACCCTACAACTAATTACTAGAAAAACCGACCATGCACTTTTTTTTTCTTTTTTTTTTTTTTGGCCATATTTTAACAAAGAATATTCGGAAAAGATTACCTAGCGGTTCTCAACTTTTTCATTGGCCGTGGACCCACTTTACGGTTTGTTAACAGCTGCGGTCTTTTCAATAATAATATATAAATAGGACCCAAAGGATGCTAACATTTTAACAATATAAGGCACATTCAGTTGCTGTTTCTTAGACTCTCACAAATTCTTACGTCGACTCTCTGAGGA
This sequence comes from Achatina immaculata, assembly GCA_009760885.1. Taxonomy (NCBI): domain Eukaryota; kingdom Metazoa; phylum Mollusca; class Gastropoda; order Stylommatophora; family Achatinidae; genus Lissachatina; species Lissachatina immaculata. The sequence continues at coordinate 17,648,165 of CM019711.1, forward strand.
TCTGTGGACCCCAGACTGAGAAACACTGTACCATACTGTTATATAGTAGAGGAAAGAAAAGTAGGACTTTGACATAGAAACATGAAACTATGTACATAGACTTCTCTGTCAACATTTGATGTTTTGTTTTCTTTCATTAAATACATTTTCTAGTTTTTCTCCTGATATTTTTGTGCGTGAATCTGTTCTGCCATTTGATGTGCATTAACTCTTTGGTATCGTGCATAGATTTGTATATTTATTTTATGATAGATTTGTACATAGTTTAGTGATAGATTTAAATACAGTTTCATGACAGATCTGTACATAGCTTGGAGACAGATTTGTGCATAGTTTCGCGACCCCTTAGAAAACTGCTCCACGTCTCGCTGAGACAGAAGAACAAAATGAACTTCACGAGCATGTTGGCAACCCTAACTGTACCTTCAAAGTAACAGGCTGTCTCATTCAGTCGTTATCATCATCATCATCATCATAAGAAATATTAACTACAATATTCTAATAACATACTCTCTCTCTCTCTCTCATTTTGACAACGCATCCTGCCAAACTAATCTTTTTTTCTCTTGTCTATCGTTCTGTATCTCTCTCCCTCTCTCTCTCCTCTCTCTCTCCCTTCCTCTCTCTGTTTGTCTCTCTGTCTGTCTCTCCCTTTTTCTGTTTGTCTCTGTCTTTCTCTCTCGCCCGCTCTGTCTTTCCCTCTCTCTCCCTCTCTGTCTCTCTCCCTCTCCCTCTCTCTGTCTGTCTCTCCCTCTCTTTCCCTCTCTGTCTGTCTCTCCCTCTCTCTCTCCCTCTCTCTCTTTCTCTCCCTCCCTCTCTCTCCGTCTCTCTCCCTCTCTCTCTGTTTGTCTCTCCCTCTCTCTCCTTCTCTCTTTCCTTCCCTCCCTCTCTCTCCCTCTGTCTTGATAAGTAAGAGGCGCTTTAACAGCCAATATCAAATAACGCAACAGATTAAGTGCCCTCTCATAAATCTTATCTGTTAGGGGATTATTTTTTACGCAGGTAATTCTCTAGACTGACAACACGGAACTCACCTGACTTCTCACACGAACTTTGATAGATTTGTCCAAGCTTAGGGAAGACACCTGGATTTTATAAGAACACCCTGGATGGAATGTCACGTTTTAGTTGTCTGTCACAGAGAGCTGGACAGTGGGCATGCTAGCCGTCTCCCTCCAGGTCTTAGATCTCCAGCCAGGATGACATTTTACAACACGGCAGGGGCGTGTAAAATACGAGGTTCTCATATTTTGGACAGGGCTAAACCCACTAAAGATTGGATGCTTGATGGAAACCAGGCCGTCACACATCGAGCTTAACGCGAGGGCATGTCAGAGAGATTATTGTATTCTGACACTTTCAACACTCTGGGCTAATGATAATGTCACATTAATCAACATTCTTCTATAGCAATATCATCTGAATTGCTAAAATAATCCTTTTTCCATATATGATTTACCATGATCTCAAGACGTTAAATCTGTGTAAATCTAGTTAACAAATCTGTGCTCATAATGTCTGGATCTTTTAGCGTCTTTTTTGTTGTTTTAATGCATCAAATTCCCCCTCGTCTTTTATTCTTAATTCTTTAACTTTATTCTTGATTTATTCCACTTTATTATTTATTTATTCCACTTTCCCTTGATTTCTTTCACGTTTTTCTTCATTCCATTACTTTATTCATTATCTCTTCCACATTCTTTTTACTTCCTCCACCTTGTTCTTGAATTCTTCAGTTTTTCCCTCTATTTTATTATTCTCCCCCCTCCCAGTATGTAATCGGTCCAGGTGAAATATGGCGCTTATTTATGAAGAAGGAGGATGTTGAGTCGTGGCTCACTTCCGGTGTATGGAAGAGAGGTGAATGGGAGATATCCCAGATACTGATAAAGCGATAAATAAATGATGTTTCAACCTTGATTATCAAGATTGTGTAAAACCTGTTTTGTGGATAATACACTTCTCTCTCTCTCTCTCTCTCTCTCTCTCTCTCTCTCTCTCTCTCTCTCTGAACCTTAAGTGCCCAGGGCACATGGGGCTTATGCAAGGGTTTTCCACAAATGCCTGTCCTTCGCCTTTTTTTCTGCTCTTGCCCAGGTGAGCCCTCTATTGCTCAACATTCTTTCTGTTGTTCTTCTCCATGTCTCTTTTGATCTACCCTTACTTCTGTTCCACTGTGGTGTCCATCTTAGTGCTATTTTTGGTAGTGAGTTGTCCGTCATTCGGAGCACATGTCCCAACCATCGCCAGCGTCTTTCCTCAATAATTGTTGTCTGTGGCTTCATCTGCATTTCTGCCAACAAGATGTTATTTCTTATTGTGTTTGGCCAAAATATTTTACTAATTCTTCGTAAACATTTAGTCGGGAAAGAATTCAACTTGTTTTCTATGATTCTGGTGATTTTCCAGCATTCAGCATTCACTTCTATAGAGTAGTAATACATTCTAGAGTTTATGTATTCGTTTTCTTTTCTTTTTATTTATTTATTTGTTATCTGGAATTATGACGTTTGCTTAGTTCTTCTGCCTCAGTTGTAATAATCCTTAACCAAGAAATTTTTGGCTGAAATATTGATTGTGTTTGATACGCTTTCTTTTTCCTGATGTCTTGTCCTCATTGATTGTGCCTACATTTTCATACTTTCTTATATATTTTTTTCCAGTTCCTAACTTTTTATAGAAGAGAGTTTAAATCTAACATAAGAAACAGTAACCTAGGTTAACGTTTCATTTATTATGTGTCGTGCATGTCCTCCGGACAACAAAAATAACTAATGAAGAATGTATGAGAAGAGCTGGAGAGATAAAAAAATCTTGTGAAAAAGATACGAGAGAGACAATGTACTTTCATAGGACATGCAATGAGAAGAGGGGGCATTGAAAATATTATAACAACAGGAAAAATAGAGGGAAGAAGATCAAGAGGAAGACCAAGAGAAATGATACTGGGCAGTCTGACGGGATGGTGTGAGAGGAGATCACCAACTGAGCTGATGGCCTGCATGAAGGATCGGGTACTCTGGAGAAGCATAATAGCCAACGCCAGTCGGCGTGGCACCTGATGATGATGATGATGTAGGCGTCGGCGATCACACTTCCCCGCTCCACCCCCACTCTGTGCTGCTTGTAACTGGTTGGTTTCATCTGTCATATCTTTATTTTTTTAGCACATTTAGGTCGTATTTTTCTCTTGACCTCCCTAAACATTTTTTACCTGGAGTTTTCCAGTGACTGTGTGGGTCTTGATTTCTGTCTTCTCTTGAATGTTCTAATCGTGGATCAAAACAGTATAATCTTAACACAAAACAGTACAATCTTAACACAAAACAGTATAATCTTAGCACAAAACAGTATAATCTTAGCACAAAAACAGTATAATCTTAACACAAAACAGTACAATCTTAACACAAAACAGTATAATATTAGCACAAGACAGTGTAATCTTGACATAAAACGGTAAATCTTGAAATAAAGCAGTATAATCTTAACACAAAACAGTATAATCTTAACACAAAACAGTATAATCTTGACATAAAACAGTAAAATCTTGAAATAAAGCAGTATAATCTTAACACAAAACAGTACAATCTTAACACAAAACAGTACAATCTTAACACAAAACAGTACAATCTTAACACAAAACAGTATAATATTAGCACAAGACAGTGTAATCTTGACATAAAACGGTAAATCTTGAAATAAAGCAGTATAATCTTAACACAAAACAGTATAATCTTAACACAAAACAGTATAATCTTGACATAAAACAGTAAAATCTTGAAATAAAGCAGTATAATCTTGACATAAAACAGTAACATCTTGAAATAAAACAGTATAGTCTTGACACAAAACAATACAATCTTGAAATAAAGCAGTATAATTCGACAAAACACAATAAAAACAACTCTGTAATCTAGTAAACGCGTATAACTGTGAAATAAAACAGCATAAATATATAGTAACACACAATAATTAGTGTGTAGGCACACAACTATACACAAACCACTGCATTAAAGCTGTGATGTTAAAATATTTAAACTAGGAAAAAAGTCACAAGTGTAATAAAGCTGTTCCTACTTTTTTCCTAGTTTATACATTTTAAGTATGCAGTAAAAGTAGTAATAGCTCAGTACAAAATAATGTAATCTCAACACAAAGTACTGTAATCTTAACACAAAATAGTGTAATCTTAACACATAGTAGTGTAGTCTTAACACAAAGTAATGTAATCTTAACACAAAATAGTGTAATCTTAACACACAGTAGTGTAATCTTAACACAAAATAGTGTAATCTTAACACAAAGTAGTGTAATCTTAACACAAAATAGTGTAATCTTAGCACAAAATAGTGTAATCTTAGTACAAAATAGTGTAATCTTAACACACACAATGTGACATGGGCTGAAAAGTTTTGCCTTAATTTCAGTGAATTCAAAATAATGGCGGATGGAATTTAATTTAAAACACACACACATACAAACACACACATACATACATGCAAACACACACATACACACATACAAACACACACACATACACGTATACACACATAAACACCCACACACACACTAAGTAAAATTAACTTTTATCTTTAACTTTTTAAAGTTAACATTTAACTGATAAACTGAAACCCAAACTTGAGGGAAAAGTTGAACGAAAGAAAAAGTAAAAAGGACAGCTACAAAATACAGAAAGCTTGGACGACACCACGAGGTGAACTGGAGCCAACCTTGACCCAGTGCAGTGAGAAACAAAGGAAAGAGGCCGCTGTGGAGATGTCACATGATGATGATGATGATACTAATAGCGCCATCTGTCTGATAATTTCTCATCAGATGCCAAATTTTGTTCTGCAGTCGGTGTTTGTGAGGCCCTTCTGAGAATTGCAACCATGTCTGGATTCGAATACGGCCAAGACCAACAAGGTTTACATCAAGCCTGATTCCCCCCTCCCCAAACCACCATCCCCGGGGGGGGGAGGGGTTGGGGGTGGAAGGCCATTAGTTCCGTCAGTGCGGACTATCAATCAAGATACGTTCAACTGTAACCCACCAAAATGACGTCAATGTTCCTGTTTGCCCTGGAATCGCCAACTCACAAATGTATCGCGTCGTCCCACGCGAATGTGTCCACTCTTCCTTACACAAACGTATCGAATTCGCCCGCGGAAAGCCTTTTGCACGATATCACCGACCCGTTACACTCGGCTACGACAGCTCAGGATAGAATCGCCCGGTTTAATGTATCGACGGAGTGACAGGAGGCTTATGTATTGTGGAACTGCCCAGGGTTATTGCAGAACCAATAAAGACTGGATTCGTTTCGCCACAATCACGCAACCAATATGCGCCCAGGACGTTCATAACTCCACTAAAGGCCACAGGACAAGTCACGCAGTACAAAGTCTCACCAGGCCCAAAGTTGGAACTTTCAGAACAACAATCAGCGGTTCTCACCGGGTGAAGGCTTCAGGGAACCTTCAGATTTTAGGTTTTGTTTTGTTTTGTTTTGTTTTGTTTTGTTTTTACAGCTGGAATGTAGAAAACTGAATTCTACAGAAACGATAAATTTATCACAACCAGGGAAGCAGAACTTGCCAGCTCACAGTCTTACATGTTCTCCATGAGGCCGGGGAACAAACAAAACAAAACAAAACAAAAAACTTTGTCTTCTTCTTCGTTCGCATTGTCTGTCTATATCTGCAGTCCTGTCTGTTGGATAAATTTCACTGTTTTTTGTAATTCATGTATGAAACTTTGTATATTACTTCATATTATCATTATTTGTCTAAAAAAAGGGGGAGGGGATCGATGTACTCACCATAGTGGTGGAGTGTATAGTGAAGATTACCCCTCAAAGTGGTGGAGTGTATAGTGAAGATTACCCCTCAAAGTGGTGGAGTATATAGTGAAGATTACCCCTCAAAGTGGTGGAGTATATAGTGAAGATTACCCCTCAAAGTGGTGGAGTATATAGTGAAGATTACCCCTCAAAGTGGTGGAGTATATAGTGAAGATTACCCCTCAAAGTGGTGGAGCGTATAGTGAAGATTACCCCTCAAAGTGGTGGAGTATATAGTGAAGATTACCCCTCAAAGTGGTGGAGTATATAGTGAAGATTACCCCTCAAAGTGGTGGAGTATATAGTGAAGATTACCCCTCAAAGTGGTGGAGTGTATAGGGAAGATTACCCCTCAAAGTGGTGGAGTATATAGTGAAGATTACCCCTCAAAATGGTGGAGTGTATAGGGAAGATTACCCCTCAAAGTGGTGGAGTGTATAGGGAAGATTACCCCTCAAAGTGGTGGAGTGTATAGGGAAGATTACCCCTCAAAGTGGTGGAGTGTATAGTGAAGATTACCCCTCAAAGTGGTGGAGTATATAGTGAAGATTACCCCTCAAAATGGTGGAGTATATAGCGAAGATTACTCCTCCAGGAATTTTTTTAAAAGTCTTTCCAGCCGCTCCCTGTCCGACTCGGATCAATTTTCTCAAGATCTTTCCTCTGAACAGATGCGCCAGTACTCAGATATCCCATCCGAATCTTGTAATGTGTCTGGAGATCTTAAGCGCTAACCGGAGCAAGTATCTGCAGATCTTCAATCAGAATCTTAACCGGAGCAAGTATCTGCAGATTTTCAATCAGAATCTACCTATAAGTCTTCAGATCCGCACTCCAAACATAATCCAACAAGATCTTCACCTGGGGCTTGACTTGTACTCATCTCTCAAGCTGATACGATGTACGAAGGTCACCAGACAACCACAGTATCCACAGAATAAAGTCGGGTCAGATTTGAATGTCTTTGAGCGAATGTACTGGTCCCAAGTGCTACGTTCGTGAATTATGCATCTCTTTTCAGACACTAGTTGTGAGAGTAAGTCCTTTCTGTGAACTGGCTCCATATCAGTCTTAAGTTACAACTCTGGGCTGAGTGACTTAGCAAAGCGCAAAGAAAGGGTTCTGTTGAAAACAAGATAATGCCGGGCAGGATAGTTAGGAAAATAACGTGTGGACAAGGCACAGTAAGTCCAGCGCTGAGAACAGAAATATGTGAAGAAGACTGTCTGGCTGTACTTTCCGGAATTAAGGATCTATGTCCAGTGTAGCCGATGGCGTGATATCTTCGAGCAGGTAGATTTCGGATGGGGAGTGGATCACAGTGGGTTGCTTAAGTCTTTGAAATTGAATCAAGCTCTGTAGCAGATGTCATCAACGTGGAGATTACGTCCAACATGACTACAGCAAGACACAGCTTTTTACAGCTAGACACAACTTTTTACAGCTAGACACAGCTTTTTACAGCTAGACACAGCTTTTTACAGTAGACATTAGGTGGGATGGGGTCGGCCGCCTTAGGTTCACTGGTTGTAACAATCTGATCATGGAAAAACTAATTATGTCAGTCCGTAAGAATAGTGAAGAGCAAAACCTTTATCTTAATGCGAAGAAAACTAAATTGATGACAATAACTCAAAAAACAAGGCAGCTGAAATATGTATCAATGAGGAGAAATTGGAAGAAATGGAGAGTTCTGAATATCTTGGATCACTACTAACTAATAATGGAGATACAATGAGGGAAATTAAAAGGAGGACATCTATCGCTCTTCAGAAAGTAAAACAACTAAAGAATCTGTGGAGAGGAGCAGACAGAACTACAAAAATAAGATTTTTAAGAGCATGCATCTTTCCCATCGCAACATATGCCTGTGAGACCTGGACACTTAACAAAACGGCTGAGAAACACATAAATGCCTTTGAATGTAAATGCTACAAAAGAGTTTTTCAAATATCGTGGACACAAAAAAGAACACACATATCCATACTACAAGAACTTAATATTGAAGAAGGCTGGCTAGTAAAGAGGATTAAACAGAGAAAAGTTAAATATTTTAGATACATTAAACGTCATGATAATCTAGAGAAGACCGTCTTAGAAGGGTACATAATGAGAAAAAAAGACAAAGATGGCTGCAAGACATCGTTGACGATTTGCAAATGGATGCATCAGCACCAGGCCATCTTGCTCACAACCGAGAGGCCTACAGGAGAGCTGTTAGGGAGGCAAAGTTCCGCAAGGGACACGCAAATGAATAATGGTGATGAATATGATAAAAAACGATTATGAAAAGATCCAATGACAAAAGAGGCAGAAAAAGACAATTGGTAGTTTTAGCTGTGTCGTAACATGAAAATCTCAGGAAAATGCTAAAAAATGGAGCTATCTGTGGGACGCGACTGTCAACACAGCACTGTAGAGCGCATGATGATGATGATGGTGGTGATGATGATGGAAATAGATGGATATTTATGATTTAGTTATTTAAAAAGAAAGAGTGAGGAAAGTGAAAAAAAAAAAACAAGAATGACAGAAAAAAAAGATTGGTAAATACAGATGAACATTCGATATACTCCAATATTTCGGCAAAACTCGTCGTGTACTGCGTCTGTCTGGGCGCATTTTGTGCCAGATTTTCTTACTAGGAGGAGCCCAAAAAGCTTTGTCAATACTTTTCATCTGTTTTTCGTGTTTTCATCTGTTGTGTTGTTTTTTTTTTTTTGTATGCGATCCTTGAAAAAGGCTTTTGCCGAAATATTGGATTCTTTTATGTTCTTCATTTGTATGTACTCATCTTTCTTTCTGCCGTTCTTGTTTCCGCCCACCTTCCTCACTCTTTCTATCTTTTTGTAAAGCTAAACCATACACCTCCATCTACTTTCATTATTATAACCAGTTTTACTGCAGTGATTATTTCTTCTATGATAAAGATGGCAGCTACTCTTGAACTCTTTACGCCTGATAGCATCTGCAGCCAGGAGAACTTGGTCTCGCTTCATTAACTTCCTCTTGATGAGCACGTGTCAACGTTTTAAAAATTTTCCTCCCCTCTTCTTTGCTGAAGTTCACATTGAACACAACTCTTTCCACTTCAAGACAAAAAATAACAACTCTTTCCATTTCCAAGACAAAAACTAACAACTCTTTCCACTTCAAGACCAAAAAAAACAACAACTATTTCCATTTCAAATTAAAAACTAGCGACTCTTTCCACTTCAAGACAAAAACTAATAA